>CAXKVI010000001.1:160769513-160939513 GCA_964058755.1 Campiglossa producta
TGTTATTACTGTTGTTGTCTTTGTAGATAAGTTTTTTGTTATGGCTGTGATAAAAACAGCAGTGACTTAATTAAAAATTATCACAGTAGAAAGGCAAGCAAACATCTGCCAAATGACAACAATAAAGCGTGAGAGTGTGTAAGAGAGAGGTAGATAGAGCGATATAAACAAATAAATGAATTTAATAATAGTAAAAAGCGAATTTGCTTTAAGTATTTAAAGGTTATTGTTGAGCTGAAAAATATTTGTGGCAAACAATGATGGAAAAAAGAGATAAATGAATTTATTGAGTAATTACATTTTAGGTGCTTTTATTCAGATTGAATTTTAAAGAGTAAGACAATGAATATAAACATAATGAAAAAATGCTACAAACTAATTTGTTTAAACAATCAGTGCCAGAAAAAATAGATAGCGATAGAGAGAGATAGGAATAGAAATAGAGATATCGATGGAGTGAGAGAGGGATAGCGATAGCAATTGAGACAATGATAGAGTTGGAGATAGGAATAAAAACATAGTTTGAGAAAGAGACAGGGATAGAAATAGAAAAAGAGATAACGATGGAGTGAGAGAGGGATAGCGATAGCAATTGAGACAATGATAGAGTTGGAGATAGGAATAAAAACATAGATTGAGAAAGAGACAGGGATAGAAATAGAAAAAGAGATAGAAGTATAAATACAAAATAGTGGTTGATAGCTATAATAATTATTGATCAGTTTTGGGGAAATTTGGGTAATTTTTGGAATCATTTTTGAGATCATTTTGGGTTCAATTTAGGGGTAATTTTGAGATAATTCTTGGGTAATTTTTTGGTAATTTTGGTATAATTTTGACATTTTGGGGTATTTTTGTACACTTTGGGGATAATTTTTTCCATTTCCATGTAAATTTCGGATAATTTTTGGATAATTTTTAAATCTTTTTGTGACATTTAGAGATAGAACTTGGGTAATTTTTGGGATCATTTTGGATTATTTACGGGGTCATTGTGGGATCATTTTTGGATCATTTTGAGGTCATAAATGAATCATTAATTTTGGGATAATTTTGGGGTCATTTTGGGATAATTTTGGGGTCATTTTGGGATAATTTTGGGGTCATAATGGAATCATTTTAGGCTCATTTTGGTGAATTTTGGGGTATTTTTTAGGTCGTTTTGGATTGATTTTGGGATCCTTTTGGTGTCATTTCGAATCATTTTTGGGATCATTTTGGGGTCATTTTGGAATCATTTTTGCGATTTATTTGGGGTTATTTTGGGGCCATTTTGGAGTTATTTTGGGGTCAAATTAGGATCATTTTTGAATAGATTTGGGGTCATTTTGGTTCATTTTGGGTCAATTTTGGATTATTTTGAGATTATTTAAAATTATTTTGGAGTGATTTTGGGATCCTTTGGAATCATTTTGGGGTAATTTTAGAATCATTTTTGGGTAATTTTGGGATTATTTTGAAGTCAAATTGGGGTTATTTTGGGACCATTTTGGAGTTATTTAGGGATCATTTTTGAATAGTTTTGGGGTCATTTTGGGGTTCAGTTTTGGATTATTGTGGAGTTATTTGGGATCATTTTTGAATAGTTTTGGGGTCATTTTGGGTTCATTTTGAGATCAAATTGGGATCATGTTAGGATCATTTTGGTGTCTTTATAGAATTATTTTTGGGGGCATCAAAAATGCATCCGCTTTTCCGAATACCTAATATTCGTATTTTGGCGGCCTAAAATTTGATGTGCATCAAAATAATATTTTCGAACCTTTACTGCATCATTCGACCATTAAACGAATTTGAATTGTTCCTACATTCAAATTTGTTTGTCTCACAAAGCACTCAAATCACAAAAAGTCAGAATTTGTAAGCAAAAAGATTTTATGACAATCAAACAGAGAAATATTTTCCCACTCTTGTCATGCATAGCACAAAGTGAATTTATGAAATTTTGATAAAAAAAAGTATGCAAATGCAAACAAGCGTGCCTTTAGTAGGCCAGTTTAAGTTGAAAGACAAAAACACACGAGAAAAAAGTGATGATAACCCAGCGAGGACTATATGCGGGTGTGAGGTTTGATTTTTGTACTTGTTTGATGTTACTCTGTAGTACATATTTATTTATTTCCTTTTCGTGTTATTCAGTTTATTTTCCTTTTCCCCTCTTTTCTTTCTTTTCTTCTTCTTTTTTTATGTTTTTCTTATTTTCTTTTTTCTTTTCTTTTTTTCTTTCCATTTTTTTCTTACTTTATCTTTTTCTGCCATTTTCGTGCGTTTTCGTTTCCTCCGTTTTATTCTAAACTGTTTTTTACTTTTTCATTTTCTTCTTCGAAGTTTTATTGTAGTGTTCAGATTCTTCATTTGCTCCTTTCTTTCTTATTTTTTTGTCATCTTTATCATCTTCTTGTTCGACTTATTTGTCTTCCGGCCTTCCTCCTCATTTTTCTTCCTGTTATTTTTCATCTGCTCCTTTCTTTCTCATCTTAACTTTATAATATCTGCTCCTTTCATTTTAATTTTTAACTTCTTTCCCCACTTCTTCTTCCTGTTGTTTTTAATCTGCCTTTCTTTCTTATTCTTATCTTTCATTATATTCTTTTTTCCAAAGAGAGTATTATTTTCTTCCTTCGTTAACCTTTCATAATTGTTCTTCATATCAACCTGAACTGATTTTTCCAATTCCTTACATCTTAGGCCAGCAGAAGAATATCCTACGATCCACCTTGTATGGTGTTTCTATAGTCCCTGATATAGACCTTCTCACAGATCGTATCACCAGAATTTGTGGATCTTGAGAGATAAACCATCAATCTCCGATTCTATTATAACTACCCGAAAAGCCATCTAATAATTATACAAAACAACTCTCCTTCAACCCAAATTTTCTTGCTAGCCTGTGTGGAATGTGATCTGTTGACCAATCTCCTTCGACTGTATTGTGATCTTGGAAGACTCACGTCGAATAAGCAAAACTATACCAAGGTGCAGAGTAGTGGCTCCGAATGTCTTCATTATTGGAATATGTCTTAGAACATATCTCAGGGAGAATATAAAAAAAGAGTAGATGTTTGGCAAACTCAAAGTCTAGCCGACTCTCTGGGTTTGTTATGGGATAAAAACTCCAATAATTTACGTATATCAAAATCTTGGAACACGGGAACTAAAAACATTATTATTTTGGACTTTCTAAAGACTTTTTACTAAAAATTGTTAATTTCAGAATATTGTTTTAAGGACTCATTCGGAGACTCACGTTCTTCAATTACTCCCTTTCCTATCCATTTTAGAATGCTGAAGCAATAATGTTTTGAACTTTTTAACATTTTGTTCTCAAAATCGACGCCTGGGTAGAAAATCAGGCTATTTCAGAATATTTTGCAAAAAAGAACGGTGTGTTTTTGAAACTTATTCGGTGATAGGTAGAACGTTTTCCAATTCCTGTAACCGTCTAAAAAAATGCAATTTCAAAATAATACAATCGATATGAAATTGAAAAAGGACAAAGCAGAATGGCGGAGAGCAACACTAAAGAGCGTATCGACCAACCAAAAACGCCTGAAGTATAGTAGCACTAAAGCAGGGGGGTCATGCAAAGCTTAAACAAATTAAGTGACAAGCGGAAAAAAGAAGAATCAAAGCAATAATCCATTTAAAAGCATTTATGTTGATTGCCTTCATTCAACGAATTTTTTCACATTTTTTTTTTTTTTTTTGATATGTAAACATCTTTTGCGCTGGGGGTCATCCAAGAAGGTTACGTGCAATATGTAGGCTGTAGTGTGCAGGCTGTAGGGTTTAGGCTATTGTGTAGGATGCAGGGTGAGGATGTAAGGTGTAGGTTGTAGTGTGTAGGCTGTAGGCTGTAGTGTGGATGTATGATATGGGGTGTAGGCTGTATGATGTAGGCTGTAGGGTGTAGTGGGTTGGTTTTAGAGTATAGGCTATAGTGTGTACAACAAACACGCAACAGCACAAAGGCGAACACTTGCTCAGACATGACTCTCATTCTTACCGAGACACCAAACTCGTGATTATGGATGTAATTTTGCTGGAACTTAGGGAAATTCAATTTAAGAAAATAAAATAAAAGGGAACTTAATTGAAAGGAAAGTAAAGGTAAGGAGGGGAAAGAAAAGGAAAAGAAAAGAAAGGAAAGGAAAGGAAAGGAAAGGAAAGGAAAGGAAAGGAAAGGAAAGGAAAGGAAAGGAAAGGAAAGGAAAGGAAAGGAAAGGAAAGGAAAAGAAATGAAAGGAAGGGAAAGGAAAGAAAAGGAAAGGAAAGGAAAGGAAAGGAAAGGAAAGGAAAGGAGAGGAAAGGAAAGAAAATTGAAAAATAGAACTGGAACTTAGGGAAATTCAATTTAAGAAAATAAAATAAAAGGGAACTTAATTGAAAGGAAAGTAAAGGTAAGGAGGGGAAAGAAAAGGAAAAGAAAAGAAAGGAAAGGAAAGGAAAGGAAAGGAAAGGAAAGGAAAGGAAAGGAAAGGAAAGGAAAGGAAAGGAAAGGAAAGGAAAGGAAAGGAAAGGAAAGGAAAGGAAAGGAAAGGAAAGGAAAGGAAAGGAAAGGAAAGGAAAGGAAAGGAAAGGAAAGGAAAGGAAAGGAAAGGAAAGGAAAGGAAAGAAAAAGAAATGAAAGGAAGGAAAGGAAAGAAAAGGAAAGGAAAGGAAAGGAAAGGAAAGGAAAGGAAAGGAAAGGAAAGGAAAGGAAAGGAAAGGAAAGGAAAGGAAAGGAAAGGAAAGGAAAGGAGAGGAAAGGAAAGAAAATTGAAAAATAGAAAGGGAAGGAAAGAATAGGAGGAAAAATTTACATGGAGGGAAAAAGGGGAAATTAAAGAAAATGAATTGAAGTGAAAGGAAAGAAAATGAAATGAAAGGAAATAAAAGGAGAGGAAAGCAACATGAAGGATAGGAGAGGAAAGAAAACAGAGGAAAAGGCAAGGAAATAGCGTAAATAAAAGAAAAGGAAATGAAAAGAAAAGAAATTAAAGGAAAGGAAAAGAAGGCAAAGTAATGGAAATGGAAGGAAAGCACCCGCCTATGCGTTACTTATGAATCATCTATGAGTCATCTATGACTCGTCGCTGAATCATATATGACTCGTCTATGAGTCATTTATGCCTCGTCTATTATTCATTTATGAGTCGTCTTGGGGTCATATACCACGGCTCTATGGAATATTTTAGGGAAAAGATTTTAAAAGAAAGAAATTAAATAAAGAACAGGGAAAAAGCTGATAAAATATAAGAAAATGAAGTTTTGTGGTTGAAGTTTTACCACTTCGCCAAAACTATTTTAATTAAATATATGTTGCACATATACACACATGATTACACATCAAATTTTACGAGTACTTGGTACTCACGCCTTTTTTTTTTAGTTTCATTCTACAACGTTAAATGTATGCGCTTAGCAAGCGTCTCTATGCATTCGGCAGCTTTAACAAATAAATTGACCTTTTCTGCACCCCAACCATTGTTGATGTGTGCAGCGCTGTGCTGCCACATTCATTGACGACAAATAAATTAAATTAAAAACGCGCACATTTACATAATCAAAAAATAAAGGAGAGGGAGTGCCGAGGGACCGAATGCAGCATCCCAACTGTAATTGCGCGTGTTTTTGTGGCACCCATGCCAAAGATGCATAGCATATATAAATATCTCATATATCATACGAATTGCTTTATATTTAAGTTCTTTGAAAATTATTGTCTATTACGAAGAGCGAAAGAATGTGTTTGTGTTGGAAGCAGCTGGAAATTGCCTACTACGGATTTGCAAAATTACCCTTCCGTTCCCCCGACAAGGATTATAATAAATAGCTTTTGAATGTGTGATGACTCAGTTTAAAATGTCAATTGTTTAGAGGGTGAGTGAAAATTTTGTATCGCGAATGAATAGTGGGTTCTTTCGTAGGACCACTTGGGAACCGATTTTTTTGGAACTAGTTGATTTCCATTGCCCGAAAGGATTAAACTAAATAGCCCCAGTTCTACACTCTGCAGTACCTGGAACACAATAAATCAATTACAACTTCAAAGATTTTTCTGAACACAATTTTCTAATTTTTTTTGTAGGTAGTATTCATGTCTGTAGCAGTATTACGTTTACCCTCATCAATTTAAATAGTTCATCATTCTATTTGATTAACCTCATGAGAGGCTCACATTACTATGTACTTTTTGGTCTTTCAATTAAACTTGGCAATTGCCCGGCCAGCGAGCACAATAGACATCACTTAGTGAGGAGTGAGTGAGGATTGTTAGAAGAATGAGATGGGAAAGAACAAATAACTATAATTGAACTTGTTATTTCAAACGTATGTTCTGCTCAAGGAGAAGTGGACAGTAATTGGTGTCCCTCAAACATCATGAAAATCATACTAACATTTTTCTTTGTATCAGCTAACTAGGTTAATTTTAATGATATGGGTTGATGATGACGTAAAGAAGTTATTGGGTCAGGTAGTCAACTTATTTGTGGGTATATTGATTTACGAGATATTTACACTTGAAAAATGTCGGTAAATACAGAAAAATTATTTTTATCAGGAGATGTTTTCAACAGTTTTTTTTTCGAACTCTGAAAAATGTAATATATCTCTCCTATATCAGTCTCAAAAAAAAAAAACTTATTATAAATGTTGATTTATTTTGGAACGATTTTCCGTCATCCCTTGTCAAATTTGGTTTTGAGACAAACCGGTTTCGGCAATGCGCCATCATCAGTTTCGATTAGTAAAAGTAACGCAAAAAATGTTGTAAAATATAGCAAAAATTGCACAAAAATAGCAGAAAATACACAAAAATACAGTAAATAATACACAAAAATACACAAAAAATACAGTAAAAATACAGTAAGAATACACAAAAAATACAGTACAAATCACCAAAAAATACAGTAAAAACCACCAAAAAAAATTTGTTAAAATTACGCCAAAAACTATTAAAAAAACACAAAAAATACGGTAAAAATTACACAAAAAATACATTAAAAATGCACAAAAATGGCAAAAATTACACAAAAATACAGTTAAATTTACATAAAAAATACAGTAAAAATACAAAAAATACAGTAAAAATATACAAAAATAAAGTAAAAATCTCATAAAATAGTGTTGTTAAAACTACGCCAAAAACTATTAAAAAACACAAAAAATATGTAAAAATTACACAAAAAACATTAAAAATTTCGAAAAAAAACAGTAAAAAACACAAAAAATTTAGTAAAAATTAAAAAAAAAAATTTAGTCAACATATTTTTACCGTAGTACAAAATACAAAAAAAAATTAGTAAAATAACGCAAAAAATAAAGTAAAAATTACACAAAAAATATGGTAAAATTTACCAGAAAAATATAGCAAAAATTTAACAAAACAAGTAAGGAAAGCTGTCTTCGGCTGTGCCGAAGGCTATATAACTTTCATGAATAAGCGTCACGATTTTCACTGTTCGATCCCCAGTACAGCCAGTGTGAATTTAACTTTAGCTCATCCCCTAATTATCGAAACTATTGATTATATGGGGGCGATGTGTTTTGTTGGTCCAATCTCATTGATTTTTAACATGGACATTCCACTTTCTAACAGAGCAATAGTTACGAAATTTCACGACCCTACCTATATAATTATAGGAGTTATAGCCCAAAATCCGTTTATCGGAACAATCGATTGTATGGGGGCTATGTGATATATGTATCTCATCTCAATGATTTTCAACATTGATATTTCACATATAAAAACATTAATACCTACAAAATTTCACGTTACTAGCTCTTTAATTACAGAAGTTTTGGCCCGAAATCCGTTTATCGGAACAATCGAAAGGTATAAAAATCCAGTAAAAACGATTTACATAGTACGTGATACCTCAAGTTTGACATTGCCCATACCAACAAATGTAGGTATACATTTTTTTTTGAAAAACACGCATAAAAGCCCAGTTTTGAGAAACTGTGAAAATGTCCTCGATATTGAAAAAAAATAACCCTCCCTTCCCAAAATCATGAACCCGCCACTGTTCACACATATTGTGATATATATGCGATTACATTAGTCTGACTCTACCCTTACCCATCACTGCTTTATTTTAAACTTCATCTCTAATACTTTTTGTGAAGCAATTTTCTCAATGACACACTTAGTATTAATAAATCTCAATATCTTACAAAATATAACCATAGCAACACTCCTCCTAATTTGTGTCTATGAATAATCAACACCTTGCTCTATTTTTATAAATTTTATACGCTGTGAAATTGTTATTCGCTTTTCTACACGTAGGTATTTAAGAGGTTCAGAATTTCATTTTTAATAATGAACGTTTCTTGTTGTTGTTGGTATCACGGAAAATTATTTTTCTAAATACCAATTAGGGATGTGGCGGATATTCGGACGCATACATGAAATTCGAACCATCTACGGCAGATACTTTAGAAATGGCTTAACTCGAAACGATATGGCTAAATCAAAAAGGAGAGGTTAAAATTCAAGATTAATACTCAAGCATTGTTAAAAAAATATTGGAAGCCTTTTCGCACCCACAGCCACAAAATTAAGGCCTTCCTTCCTTGTGCTTTTACCTTAAATCCTATATTCGCCACATCTCTAACTTCATCTCAACAAAAAAAAAAGTTGTATGATGCTCGTAAAATATTTTTTGAAAAATTACTCATGCAATACTAAAAATATTGCTGCATGTGTGCATACAAATAAAAATAAAAAACATACAAAAAATTTAAATATAAACAAATTTGTATTAAGTTTGATTTTGAAAAGTTTCACTTGTTGTTGTTTTTGTTTGGCGTATTCAAAAAATAAGCTACCACACCTGCATATTTTCACAAGGCATAAGAATAAATAAATACGATTTATTTACAACAGGCTGTGACTAGTCAGGTATTTGCTCAAACGGCTCGAGAGCAATATGTATATAGAAGCAGAAGAAAATATGAGTTGGCCGTTTTCTGGCAGTTTTACTATATTTTTTGTGTAATTTTTACTGTATTTTTCGCGTAAATATTTTTGTGCAATTTTTACTATATTTTTTGGTAAATTTTTTTACTATATTTTTCGTGCAATTTTAACTTTTTTTTTTTGAGTAAGTTTCACCATATTTTTTGTGTATTTTTTACAAAATTTTTACTATATTTTTTGCGTAATTTTTACTTTTTTTTGCGTAATTTTTACTTTTTTTTGGGTAATTTTTACTATATTTTTGGGTAATTTTTGTTATATTTTTTGGTAAGTTTTACCAACATTTTTGTTATATTTTTAATGTAAATATTACTACATTTTACTTTCCTTTTTTTGTAATTTTTACTTTACATATTTTTGGCGTAACTTTTACTATCTTTTACTAGCTTTTACTAAATTTTTGTGTTTTTTCCCTCCTTTTTTTATATATAATTTTTTACTATATTTTTGGCGTAATTTTTACTATATTGTTTGTGTAATTTTTGGTATATTTTTCGCTTCATTTTTACTCTTTTTTTTGACAAATTTTTACCATGTTTTTGTATAAGTTTGACTATATTTTTTCCTAACTTTAACTAATTTTGTGTTTTTTTTTTACCATCTTTTTTTTGTAATTTTACTATATTGTTTCTGTAATTTTAACCTGAAAACCACCCTCGTGGATCCGCCCCAGATGTTATCACTTGGGGTTTCCCGACCGAGAACTATTATTATAGTAAACATCTTTTAGACCCCCCTTTATGAGTGGATCTTGCTACCAATATAGATATGTTTTCAAAAGTGATCCTAATGTCGCTAGACTTGTATAAGCTGTTTGTTCCAGGACGATATATAGGTATATACTATTTTGATGAACACCCAACACACACAAACTTTCTCAAACACAAATTTTTTCGGTTTTTAGTTAAAGATTCATTGAACGAACCTAATGTCGCTGGGATTGGCACGTATTGTGTACGCATTTTCTAACGTGCCTGTTTCAAGAAGACCTATATCATATTTCGTTTCAAGAACCTTTTCCAGAGCCTTTTTCCAGAGCCTCTCTATATCGCAGTTCAATTTAAGAATGCCTTGCTCTGTGATAGTATTTATTACAGAAGTCGGAAGTTAGGACGGTCCTCTATCAAATTCTTAGATGGAAGGGTCTTCTATCAAATTCCAATACAGAACGGTCTTCAAGAATATCCTAAGCTAAGGTGTTACTTAAACTATGATTTGAAAAGTCTATCAAGCCTGGTCTTTGATATGGACTGTAAAAAGTAGTTTAACCTAGCATGGACTTCAACCATTGCATTTTTTCAGCATTTTCTGGAACAAGGGTCAAAATGTACTCATTGCAGATTATACCAAACCATAAGAATTTTTTTTTTTTTTTTTTTTTTTTTTCATTTTCATTTTATAGCTTATTTAAAAAGTAGGAATTTCTTTCATATGAGAATATATTTTCTGTGTTATAATTACGATCTATGTTTCCATGTTGATATACCATATATCATATTTTGAATCAGGTGAGAATTAAGTTGTTTTATTCGTATGAAACACTTACCTAAAAAGAGAGAGAAAAAATATATACATTAGACATTTTGCAAGAATGGATCAAAAAATCAGCTAAGATAGAAAGATATGCATGTTTTTAAAATCAAAGAATAGTTTCTATGGTTTCGTTAAGTTTTTATAATATGAACTATAAACCTAAATGTGTAAAAGTCGAATACCAGAGAAGTCAAGCTCAATTTTTGTTTTCGGAAGACTTCATTGGCGTTTGCCGATAACATAGATACCATATACAAATATGAAGAGATAGGAGATATGGGAGAGAAAAATGCAAGGAGATAGAGAAAAAAGTTCGGCGTGATGGACAGGAAAAGGTAGAGCGAGAAAGAGAATACAATATTTGAAGAGATTAGGGAGTCGAATTTTTCAAATGTAGACAAAGCTATTTTTCGACTGGACGGGTCCGACAGTTTTTTACGAAAACAGTAGGTATAGGACCAAGCTAACGCTTTAGAAAACATGGAAAGAATAATAATTTGCTTTGTAGTTATAACACTATCGCTCTGCTATAATATCCAATATCCTGATAGTTGTTGTACCAGTTCGCAACTGATTTTCAAAAACCAGAATATTTATTATTTATGACAGGATCACTAGTGACATAGATGATAGATGTAGACACGACAATTACAATCACAGATTGCCTAGATGACACAGGCAAGCGGCGAAAAGGTAGACTAACTTACTGACTGCTGGCGAACAAAAAAAAAACAACAAAATGTGTAAAGTGACAGTCCAAGCTAAAAGAGACCAATAACAAAACAGCTAAAGGATCAAAGAGAAAGTGGAGAGACAAGAAACAAAAGCAACAACAAAGTAACGTGATGCGTTGACACTAACTACAACCCGTCTTGTTATTAGATTATGCATGAACTCATAACAAATCCACACAAAGTTGACACCTTTCAACTTTTTCACTGTATATTAGCTGACAGCTGACAGTGGGAGAAAGGCTGGCGGATAAAAGTGTGGCAAAATGTTTGGAGTGTGTAACGGCTGGGCCGACGGTGCAAAGAAGCTATGCGCAGCAGGGGCGGTTGTTTAATGTTTATGTTAATATGATGCCACTTGCTTTTTTTTTTTTTTGGAAGAAGAGCAAAGAGATATGTTGCAAAGTTGGGGTGGAGAGACACTTTGAGTTGTGTTAATATGACAACGATGTTAGAGATTAGTAATGCAAAATATATACATAGATGTAGAGGAGATATAGTAGCTTGGGAAGATTCGAAATATTTGAAATGCATAGAGTTGTGTATGCCAATGACGCGTTATTCAATGAATAGGTAATTAAGCGGCAAACTAAAAATTATAATTTTAAAATGCGCAACGATGTTGACAAACTCTTACATATAATAAACAACTAATAAACATTTCAAGCTGTTAAAGATTATCACAGTAATAAAGATTTGGAAGATGGGTGTGATGATGTAAAAGGAAGCGTGGGAGAGAAAAAATCTTAATTGGTAAAAATGAAGATACCAAAATTTTGGAACACCAAACAAAAATTTGAAATCAAATAATATACTATACTAGTATACACCTGAATAAATTTCAACAATTTTACTTTTTCTCGGAAGATACATTATCTTATATTTTATCAAGGTACAACGCCAGGCTACACGCCTAATATCAACCTCATCGAGTCATAAATATCATTCTTAAAAATATATCGGGCACTGGTAAATTTCTTGGAAGAAAAATTATGCATACTTTAACCCAAGCATAACGCTACCTTATACCAAATTTCAAGTAAATCCAACCATTTATACGATAGTTTCGAATATGGCGGTCCCGGGTCCACTTTCCGGAAGAAAATGTATTCTATATTTTAATCTAAGCACATAGCTACTTACACACCAAGTTTCAAGCAAATCGAGCCATAAATACGATTGTTTAGAACAGATCGGTCACTGGTCCACTTCTCGGAAGAAAAATGATATAATACTTCAACCTAAGCAAAACGCTACCTACATACCAAATTTCAAGTAAATCCAGCCATTTATACGATAGTTTCGAATAGGGCGGTCCCGGGTCCACTTGCCGGAAGAAAATTTATCCTATCTCTTAATATGAGCAAGAGCACCAAGTTTCAAGCAAATCGAGCCATAAAAACGATCGGTCCACTTCTCGAAAGAAAAATGACATAATACTTCAACCTAAGCAAAACGCTATTTACATAACAAATTTCAAGTAAATCCAGCCATTTATACGATAGTTTCGATGAGGGCGGTCCCGGGGTCTACTACTTAAAAAAAATAAAAATACATAAACACTCTCCAGGCTCCTGCTAATCTATCCTGAAAATTTAAAGGAAATCGGTGGAGTAGTTTCGGAGTCCATAAGCTACATACACAACACATATGTACATCCATGAGCCGTTTACAGCACAAGTGGCATAAGTCCAGTTTTCGTGTTTTTTTTTTTTAGTTAGCGGTTTAGAACATGCCCGAGGTAGGCATGCCGGTCGTAAGAAGCGACTAATATGCACATAGGTAATGACGTGCTAACTCGATGGTTGATCTACGGATATGATGCTTCTTACCTCTCATTACCCATCTTCTTCTTCGTCATGGATGGAGGTTCCACTGGTCATACCAAATCGCTACCACGACAGTCGGACAGTACCGCAAGGGAGTGCCGCAGCGTACCGGGTTCATATCCGCCCAAGGACTGTCAATTTCGGCATCACTCCCCAAAACCTTCGGTGAGTGTTTTTGCTGTTAACAACTACAACAACAACAAGAACAACATGTGTAGGGCAAAATGAGTTCTATATAACACGCTAACGGTGTAACTCCTAGCTCCCATGGAAACGAATATGTGTTGACCACACAAAACCTTGAATATCTCATTTTGAGAAAAGGTGGACTTATACGACTTGTGCTTTTAGGGGCTCATATGTATATAGATTCAGATATCGAAGCAAAAATAATGCTTTTGATAAAGGGTAAAAAAGTTGCCACTTCGGCAACTTTACAGGGTTGCCACCTATTTCATTTTTTAATATTGAGCCAGATGTATTTACAAAAATGCGTATCAAAGAAAAGGTAATTTTTTATGCAGGGTTGCCACTCAGCATTATTAGGGATATTTTAAGGCAAGGCTGTTACTCAGGGTATTTAGTTATTCCTTCTTATATCAACCATTTTGTAGATAGTTTGCTTCATTCTAAGACTTTCCCCTTGGGTGTTGCCACTTCGGGAACTTTACAGGGTTGCCAGCTATCTCGAGTATTGTTTGAATATTGAGCAAGATATGTTAATATGCGTATCAAAGTAAAGGTATTTTCGCGCGTATATCAACGAACTTATTTTCCTGCAGAGTTGCCACATAGGGTTGCCACCTAATGGCATTTACTTTATTCATTCGTATATCGAGCAATACCTCGGGAACGGCAATCTAATTTCGCATATAGATAGTATGCTTAATTCTAAGACGTTCTCCTTGGATGTTGCCACTTCGGGCAGTTTACAGAGTTGCCACCTATCTATTTTTTTGTTAAAATATTCAGCAAGACATGTCAATTTGGGTATCAAATGAAAGGTATTTTCGCCCGTGCAACAAAGAAAATATTTTCAGGCAGGGTTGCCACCTAATGGTATTTTTTTATATAATTATCGAAAAAAACAGATTATGTTCCGCAGGTAAACTGTTGTTCCCAAATAAAACCTCATTTTCCTACACATAAATTTACAGTTACCAAAAAGCTAGTAACAACAACAAAAGTAGTCGAACAAACGCTTTAAAAGGCATTTCATTAAAGTAGTCGACAGATATAAATAACTAAAGAGGTCACAGGCAGCATAAAACAAAAACGTTGATGAAATGCATATTAGAGTAGCGTGAAAAAGGCTTAAAAATGGCGGTGGTAGCGCTTATCGCAGATATAGAGAGGATATACGAGACGCAGCCACACACACACACACACACACATGCAAGCTTACAATAAGCCAACTAGTCAAGTAAAGCATAGCCTGTTATTCCTGCTCAAGCTCATATTCATAACGTCAACCTTTGAGAGAGTCAGTCACGAGCCAAACAACCAGCCAACAGCCCTCAGTGCAACCCCAGCAAACCATCAAAGGACAAGTTATTAAACTTTGTTTATGCATACATATGTACATACACACTAACATACATGTATGTATATTTTTTTAATCAAAATTCTCTTAAATAATTAATATGCAAATTGCTTGACTACAACAAATAACTCTTGACAGAGAGAGCGCTCAAAATTTTGTGCTGCGCAAATAAAGCAAAATGCAAAAACAACAACACAGGCGGCATAAGGAATATGTGACCAATAACATTTTAGGATGGGGGGGTAGCGAATGCGTAAGTAAATGCATGAATATTTGATGAATATGCTTAAAAGAGATACGCAGTGTGGCAAAAAGAGTTTTTTTGAGTGAAGGTCCTTTGTGGCGCAAAAATTTGGTGATGATGAAGATAGACGAAATATTGTGGGCTATGGCGTGGCTGCTGATGCAGGTGAATGAGGAAATGGGCATGGCAATGTAGGAAGAACGCAAGCGAGGTACTCAAAAAATAAAAAGGAAATGTATGTTAAGGTGTTTGTTCTTCGTAGACGTCCGAAGTTGATAACCAATCTTTTCGAAATGCTTGCGTCGCATGTCAGCAAAAATATTTTTAAAGTGGATTAGCACTTAGGGTTGCCACTTAATCACATTATATTCGTTCTGTTGTATATCCGCCACTATCTCGAAAACGAATTGAGACACTTCTTTGAAATTTGGTCAGACGTTTTTTTGCTGTTACACTGCAGCGTTGCCATTTATAATTATTTTAACGGGGTTGCCACCTATCTGCAATTTTTTTTAAATCAAATGACTACTGCCAATATGGATATTAAACGAAAGTTATTTTTGGTCAGATTTCCCTAAAAATATTTTTATTAATATTTAATATTTAATCTGTTACAGAGTTGCCACCTTTTTGATTTTCTTTTTAAGAAACTGAGATATGCCTAAATTGTTATCAGTCGAAGGGTAGGTACTATATTAAGCAGTTTTTAACTGGGTGAAGTTACCCTACACGGTTGCCACCTATCCCAAAAAATACCGAGCAGAGTTGGGTCACCCAAATATCTAAATGGGTAGGGTAAACTAATCGGCAGAGAAATCGCAATTAGAGTTCTAAATCAATCGGAAGTACCGATCTTTAACAAACCTAATTGAATAAGAGGTCTAAATCAATCCGAAGCTCCTCCAATCTTTGGCAAACCTAGTCGAATAACGAGTCTAAATCAATCGGAAATTCGAAACTTTCTCAAACCGAATCGAATAACAGGTCTAAATCACCCGGAAGTTCCGCTTTTACTCAATACAATTCGAATAACAGGTCTAAGTTAATCGGAAGTTTCGACTTTTGTCAACGCAAGTCGAATAAGGCCGGTTTTTCAGTGCAAGTTTAAGCCACAGACAAAGTTGACCAGAGTTTATCTTTAAACTAAGTTTAAACTCGCACTGACACTTAAACTTGCACTGAAAAACCGGGCATAAGAGGTCTAAATAAATTGGAAGTACCGATCTTTGTCAAACCTAATCGAATAACAGGTCAATCGGAAGTTCTGATTTTTCTCAAATCGAATCAAAGTTCCGACCTTTCTCAATCCGAATCGAAAAAGTTCTAAATCAATCGGAAATTCTGACTTTTCTCAATCCAATTCGAATAACAGGCATGTATCAATCGGAATCGCAATCCGACCTTTAGCTAACCTAATCGAGCTACGGGGGGTTGTCATGTAATCCGATCCGAAAGAAATTTCTTTCGAATTTGAAACAAAAATGTAGGTATGCGATTTGACAGCTTTCGAATCGCATTTCCTTTCGGATCGGCTTACATGATAAGGTCCCAGGTCTAAATCAATTGAAAGTTCCGATTTTTCTCAATGCAACTTAAATAAGAGGTCTTACTCGAGCGGAAATACCAATCATTGTCAAACCTCATCGAATAACAGGTCTAAATCAATCGGGAGTTCTGATTTTTCTCAAACCGAATCAAAGTTCCGACCTTTCTCAATCCGAATCGAAGAAAAGTTCTAAAACAATCCGAAGCTCGGATTTTTTTCAATCCGCGTCAAAGAAGAGGGCCAAATCAATTGAAAGTTCCGACCTTTTCCAATCCGAATCCAAGAAGAGGTCCAAAGTAATCGATAGTTCCGACCATTCTCAATCCAATACAAAACTTTGTAAGTTGAAAAGTCTAGCTTCTTACGATTTTATTATACGTAACAGATTGTATATCAACTTATAATTAGACAAAATTACATACTAAATGGCCAATGATTCGCAAGCTATTCAAATTCTAATTTGTACTTGAATATCGCTCATCTAAGCCTAGTTACGCATGAATACTTTAAAGGGATGTATGAAAAAGGGCAACAATGGGCGTTAGTGTGCTTAGTCGGGCTTTCTATAGAGCTCTAGATACCTACATAAAATACTACATACATTTTAAAATAATCGCCAGGTGGTATAATGAGCTAAAGTATATACAAAAAAAAATATACAAAATGCTACACATAGGTACTTTTTTTATGTTAGTTTGTATGAGCAATACCTTGATGACAACCCCCCGTTTTGTGAGAGCGCATAAATTCATGATTTTATCCATGGTGTTTAGCTTTATTTATTTTCATAGAATTTTATGTACGGTTGTGCTGCGTTTAGCAAAAATGCCCTGTTGGAAATTTGTAGGCGACGAAAAAAATCAACCCACTTTCGAGTCCTTTCATAATTGATTGCTACTCAACTAGCTACAAATTACTTTAGAATCAACTAACTACAAGCTAGCTTGAAAATAACTAACTTATAGTTGGTTAGTTATAAGCTAACTTGTACTTGGCTACTTATAAACTAACTTGTAGTTGGTTACTTCTAAACTAACTTGTAGTTAGTTACTTATAAGCTAACTTGTAGTTGGTTACTTCTAAACTAACTTGTCGTTGGTTACTTATAAGCTAACTTGTAGTTGGCTACTTATAAACTTACTTGTAGTTAGATACTTATAAACTGTAAACATACTTTCCCCTTGGGTATACACCACCTAATCATATATGTATGTATCTACTTATATTGATATCTTTGCTGTACCTTAT
The DNA here is from genome assembly GCA_964058755.1 of Campiglossa producta. Classification (NCBI taxonomy): domain Eukaryota; kingdom Metazoa; phylum Arthropoda; class Insecta; order Diptera; family Tephritidae; genus Campiglossa; species Campiglossa producta. Next base: position 160,787,156 of record CAXKVI010000001.1, read on the forward strand.
TTATTTTTATCATACATAAATTCTTTTTACAACCTCTCTTTGGCTTATCATTTTTTTATGCGTTTATAAACTCGTTGCTGCTAATGTTCTCAGATTTAATATTGTTGTATTTTTATAGGGGGGAAATATGTAGATACGTGGGATTTTGCATGTGCATTCTACTTAAGTGTGTAGGTATATAGATTGGCAACAAACAGATTTTGAATTTTATGAATCGCCACTAGAAATGCTTTCATGTTTACCCTTTGAATATTTTATAGATTTTTTTACGTACATATAAAACTTTGTATGTAAAAAAAGATACGCTTAACGATTCATGACATCGTTGCTGTTTTTATTTATTTTTATTCTATGTGATAACAGAAAAGAGCATTAAAGTGATTCATGTTTTTTATTTTTTTGAATATATGTGCCTTAGAAAATCCTGGAAAAAAAATAAAATCGAAAGCCTGAAAAATAAATTGTTGAGGGTCAATATGCTAAGCTTTTGTATTTTATTAGAAGTATGAAATTTTTTATGTTTTTTGCAACACCTTATTTTATTTTCTATTACTTTATTTTATTTTGTTATTTTTTTTTTTCATTTTATTTTATTTTACTACATATATTTAACTTTTTTTTGCACTTTATTTAATTTATTTAAAAATTTTTTTTAATTTTTTTAGCTTTTTTAAATTTTATTATTTATTTTTTATTTTTATTTTTCTTTTTTAATGTTTTTCTTTTTTCATTTTTTATTTTTTTTTTTTTCAATTTTTTTATATTTTTTTATTTTTTTATATTTTTTTATGTTTTTTATATTTTTTTATGTTTTTTATTTTTTTTGTTTTTGTTTTATTTTTTTGTTTTTTTATTTCTTTATTTTTTTATTTTCTTTAATTTTTTTTTAGTTTTTTATTTTTTTTTATTTTTATTTTTTTATTTTTTTTTTATTTATTTATATTTTTTTATTTTTTAGACTTCATTGTAAGCAAGCTTAAGCCAAGAAATAATAAATTTTTGTTTTTCAACAAATTTCATTATTGATGTTGGTATTTTTAATTTTCATAATTCATATTAATTTTTTTATCTTTTTTTTGTGAATTTTTTTTTTTTACTTTTTTTAATTTTTTTTTTTTGAAATTTTTTTTGTTAAAGTTTTTTTTTTCTCTTTATTTTTTATTTAATTCTTTTTTATTTTTAAATTTTTTTAGTTACCTATATTTTTTTTAATTTTTTTTTTTTATTTAATTTTTTTTTCTTTTATTTTATTTTACTGTATTATTTATTTTTTTTTTCTTACTTTTCTTTTTTCATTATTCATACATTTTTTTCTATTTTACTTTACTTATTTTTCAAATTTTATTTTTTATCATTTTTTATTTTTTCTTTTTTACTTTACTTTTTTATCACTTATTATTACTTTTTATTCAACTTTATTTTTTTTTTCAAATTTTTTTATATTTTTTAAATTTTATTTCACTTTATTTTTTTTTGTAATTTATTTATCTCACCTTATTTTAATTTACAATTTTTATGGCTTCCGGAACTGCCACTTCATTTAGTTTCTCATGCATGACTACGCGAGCTTAGCTGCAGTTAAAGTCATACCACTTTAACTTTTATTCCACATCTGAAATTCAACAATTTACCCATTTAGCAAGCAGAAACCATCAACTTTTCCCTACATAAAATCTGCTCACTCGAAATTACATATAATTTCATTTAATAGCCAACAACATTTTTAAAAATCTATTCATCACCACACCATCACTTTTCACGACTTACATTTTCGCATTTTCACATTCTCACATCACCCACATTTAACTGCTGCACAATTTCAAATTATTATCACTTAACCAACCTCAGTCATTTGTAATGGTCAAAAAATTGCAGCAGCAGCAGCCCAACATCAACAGCAATGAAATGATGGCTACTCACTCACTTAGCTTTTATAACGAGCGAAGTTGGCTGCTGACGGAGCAACGCACAGGTAAGCAAGCAAGCCGCATAGCAACCATAGTCATATGTAACGAGCAATCAAGCATATTTAACTTCGTATTTTGTTGCTCTCGGCATTAAAATATTTCATTTTCCCGTAAAACGTTTGCTGTGTCACAGTGCCAAACTCCCTCTTAAGCATCCGTTCTTACAAATGCAACGAGCATCGTTTATCACATATTCATTCGTTGCAATTCGCTTCTCGTCCTTCATCCTTTAAGCAGCCTAGCATTTACTACCCACTGTGTGTGGTATTGTTACCATTTAAACATTCTTATCCATCTATAAGCTCAACTCGTATCTCTTTTTGTTGTTGCTTGCCGACGACGACCATCTCTTGTCGCTCAACTGTCAAGTGCATGCCATCACACAGTCGCCCAGGCAAGCATCTGATGATGATCAACCAGATGCATCACACAAATCAGCTTTGGTAAGTAAAGTCGTTCTTTTCCTTTTTTAAGCACTATCGGTATTCTTTCTTCGAACTATAATCTATCAATCTCCTTTTTTTTCGTATGTAAGTATAAATACAGTAAAAGCTTCTATAAAGGGCTGTTGGTTGAGATTAAAACAAATTAAAAACTGTAAGGGACTCATAGGGACAGAAATTGAGCATTTGCTCAGATGAGTAAAACGTGGATAATTTGTTTTACAAAATACCTAGCTTTTGCCAAAAAAAATTCGAGTCTGAGCAAATGCTCACATTTTAGGCATGAGGCCAAATCTCAGCCAAAAATTTCAAGTTCTACTTTCCACTGAGTAGGCAAATGAGAAGTTTTCTCTCGATGAACAGAGAACACATTCTATAGGGCTCTCGGCATGCTCGTTCTGATGTTAGGTTTGGAACTATGGATAGTGTCTTGGATCATTCGAGAGAGAAAAGTTCTCCGAAAGACGCTAACGATAAATAAAGAAGCACATTTACCGAACTGAAGGAAGGCTATCAGAGCTATTCCCTTGTGCCAGCTTTCACTGTATATATTTACGTTCAAAGTTATACGCATTTCGCTTCTCATCTGCACTTAATTAATTTTTTCCATTTAGCCAATTCGTTATCAACCACTGCTGATGTCGTTTACCGTTGTCCTTCATAGACTACTTAATTTTTGTTGCCTCTTCGGATGCAATCTTTAATGCCATTTCAATAATTTTGTTCTGGCTCTCAGCGATTATCAACATCAATTTCGATAAATTTGTGCTTAAATTGATTTTGTTGTTCAGGTGTGAGACGAAAATTTGAAGATATTTTTGTGATATGTACTAGAAACAACGCTCGGATTCGGGTAAATTATGATCTGGAACTTTAAAGTAACTTTTTTTCTATTTTCTATTAAATGAGTAATTTTTTGAAAAAAAAAAAAACGGCAGATTGATAAATTTGAGCTTAAATTGATTTTTTTGATCAAGATTGAGATGAAATTTTTCAGATACTTTTGTGTTATAAGCAGGAATCGCTACGATTCGTGTTAGTTATAGCTTGGAACTTTAAAGTAATTTTTTTTAATACTTTTATTGTATAAAATTAGCTACATTTTGGAAAAACCGCTGGTCAGTGAAAGCTTAAACTAAATCGACAGTTTAGCTTATGATACAGTCTGCACATAAAGAGAAATTTCATCAAAACAAGAAATGTAGTCGCTGGAACTTCAAAGTAATTTTTTTTTTTTAATATTTTCGTAGTAGGTAATAACTGAGCGATTTTTGGGCATAAGTGTTGGTAAGGCCAAGCTTAAACCAAAAGTCCTCACTTAAAAACCAATTTCCTCAAAACAAGAAATATGGTCGCTGGAACTTCGAAGTTATTTTTTTCCACATTATATTGATTTAGTCACCATTTAACAAAAACAGTTGGCGAGGACAAGCTTAAACGATATCTGCAGCAGCTGTGTTGACGTAGTCCACAATCATAAACAAATTTCCTCGGAACAAGAAATGTGGTTACTGGAACTTCAAAGTAATTTTTTTTTTCATATTCGGGCAGCATTAATTTAGCCGTCTTTGAACAAAAGCAGTTGTTAAGGGAGAGTTTAATCCAAATTTGTGGAACAAGCCACGCCAAAGTCAAAAACTTGCTTAAAACAAGTAACATGGGGCCTGGAACTTTAAAGTAATTTTTCTTTAAGTTTTCTGATGGCACTGATTAAATCGTATTTGGGCAACAAATGATGCTCAGAAGATGCTTTACCAAGTCGACAGTCCCGGCTGTGGTACAGTTCACGCTAAAAAAATCAATTTCCTCGGAACAAGAAGCGTGGGCTCTGGGACTTCAAAGTTATTTTTTTTTTTTAAATATTCACACAGTATTTATTAGGTCACGTTTTTTTGGCAAAAGCAGATGCTTATGGCAAGTTTAAACAATATGATATACATAAGTATGTCGTCTTTGAAAAAGAAAGTTCCTCAGAAAAAGAAATAACGTTTCTGGAACTTTAAAGTTATTTTTTGTTTACATTCTCACAGCTTTAATTAGGTCGCGGTTTGGGCAAAAACAGATGCTTATGGCAAGCTGGAACTAAGTGATGCGGTGATACATGCCCACATTCAAAATATAAGTTCCTCAGAAAAAGAAACACAGTCTCTGGAACTTCAAAGTTTTTTTTTGTTTATATTCTCACAGTATTATTTAGGTTTTTTTTGGCAAAAACAGATGCTTGTGGCAAACTGAAACTAATTGATATGGTGTACATGTCCACTTTTAAAGAGTAAGTTCCTCAGAAAAAGAAATATCGTCTCTGGAACTTTAAAGTTAGTTTTTTAAATATAAGCTTACTTTTCATATATAGGACATGAATGTGATTTGATTTTAGTGCTTAAATTTTCTATAAATAGTGTGAGCTCGAATGGCCAGGAACCATCATTACCATCATCATCATCACACTTATAGTTTAATGAAAAGAAACCCCACAAAACTCCAAAACCCACGTTCCCATCAATATGTAAATCATGTATACAAGATTATCTCACATTTATTTAAGTTGTACTTGGGCGAAAGCCACGTCACGTTAAGAAGCGAAATGAGCCATAGCTGATGAACCAGCAAACACACAAAGCTTTGGCATTTTATCAGGCAACCAAGCGAAAAGCCAAAACAAGGCGTGAAAAGGACTAATACTAACACATATATAACACACATACAAAAACACAATCTACGGCTAGAGAAAAAGGAAAACACACAAAAAAAATTAGATTGAAAAACAACATACAAATAAGCAACAACAACAACAGCAAAGATATAAAACTATTGTCAAGGTTAAGACCGTAAGCACTGTAAGAGAACGCGCGAAATGTTTGAAGATGAACTACTACATGCGATAGATAGCATACATCCAAGCGCTTGTTTCAAGCATGAAAGCGTGTAAATTTCATTTGAATCGTGTTTATAATCTTAATGTGCGCTCGAGCGTGTTTTGGGCTGAGTAGGTATAGTTGTACGTGCATTGTATGAGGAGCACGAAGATTTTCGAAGGGATGCTAAGTATGTGTTTTTTTTTTTTTGGTTTGTGTAAATGTAGGCAATTTTCTTGGAAGCGTATGGTTTTGTATAAACCTTGTGCCAGCAGATGTTGTTAGTGATTATTATGATTATAATGTTGTCGCCATTAGTAGTCAAACAAGGATATAAGATATGTAGCAAGTATTTTCGTGATGTAAATTTGTCTTCTATCGTTTGAGCAGAGACAGGAAGTTTGATACGATACGATAGTTTTTGGAACTTTGAAGTTTTTTTTTTCACAAACAAACCCTGAAAAAAAAAAACAGTGTCAGAAAACAATCTCCGATCAGTCCTCAAGAAACATACAGCCTATTACGTTAGAGAAATTGTGACTCTCACTCAACTCAAGAATATTAGAGACCCAAACTCTATTTACATAAGAGCCGCATTTGGGAATGACAATATACTTAATTCTAGTAGAACTTTGATATTCTCGTGGTGAAGAATAATGTTCTATATTGTTTGAGCACACTATGTTTTAGGAGTGTTTTTCGATCTTTATTTGTGGTTAGATATTGAAGCCCGAGAAAGTATATTTACATTTTTCTATGCCTACACATTCGTTAATAAAAAAATGTTACGTATACGCCATGTCACTCTTATAAGAATGTCAAGTAAATTTTCGTCATTTAATCAAGAAGAGCAAATATGGGCAAACATTTTTCTTTAGAATCGATAGAAAATATTCCTAACTTTTATTTAATTATAGCTAGAAGTTGTAGCAAGCTGTAGCACACAAACTTTTTGTCTATCCAAAGTGCGATTTCTAACATGCTTTATTTAAGAGAATAATTCAAGAACAGGACTAAAAAAATAATTGACAAAAATAGGTGTACAATAGTAATATGCTGCATTAGAGATGCGAGTATGGGTTACTCTTTCAGCGTTATTCTTTGTTAGATTGTTTGTCTGAGAATTCTCTTGACAATTTTTTTTTGTTAATAGTTGCTCGATGAACAGCCTATATCAAATCTAAGTAGGTAGGGCTTTTCTGAACAAAATAGTAGTCCAATTCCTGAGTTTAAAGATATAAAGTTCCAAGGCCATCTTCTGAGATAAGGTAGTAACGCTCTCAGCATATCGTCGCAACGAAAAAAAAAAATTTGTAAATTTGTGCCGAATCTCGAAGAATTGAAGGATTATCAACGAAAGAACTATATTAGTGGAAAGAATATAATGAGAATATAGAAACACGAATGTGTAGCGCATGTCTAGCACTATCATGTTTGAATTTTGAAATTTTTGAAAATTTCTGTTTTGCAGGAAACATGAATGCGTTGAACTAAAATACAGACGCCATGGCGTATACGTAACAATTTTGCTACACGTTCATGTTTCTGGCAAAACAAAATTTTTTAAATTCAGTCTGTAAATATTTCTGTTACGCCAGAAACATAAATGTGTAGCACATTCGTTTTTCTGGCACAATTTTCAGAGATTCACCTACAGATTCATGAAAATGGCTTTGCAAATTTCTGGGGGTTCCTTGTACTTTTGAAGCCCAGGATTTTCGCGAATCGCAGAGAGAGGAGAGGTTAATCACGTGAGTCTATAAACTCATATTTAGTAAGTTGGCACATTCATGCCTCTGGCAAGCGAGCGACGATATAATATGATGACAAAACGATTATTTAATTATACATTAAAATTTTCTTAAAAAATTTCCTTAATATCCTGTAAAAGTTCAATACATTCAAAAATATCAATTCTACAATATTTTAAAAACCCAAACAAAGCTTCCGCGTTTACAAAAACCACTTTTTTCCTTAGTTCAGCCAGCTATCAAAACGACTTCTACGAAAATAGTTAAGCTAATGACGCTTAACGTTCAAGTGATTACCATAAAGTGGCAGGTGGAACAAAGCATGATTCAAGAAGCATCAAACAAAATCATGAAATATAAATAAAGAGGAGAACAACAACAATATATAATGCGCGTAGAAAAATGAATGACTTATTATAAGAGGAAAATAAATTTTTGAAAAATGAATTTTCAATCACACAACACTTTAGAACTTTTAGAACAAGGGATGGTTGGCAAAGTTCTATTCTGTTACTTAAGGAAAAAGTTTGTGAATAAAGCGAGGAGTGTGTTGCACAGTTTTTCATGTCCTTTGTGTATGATAGTTAGTAATGTTAAATCGTTAAATGACAAAATAGCAACACAAAATATTAAACCAATAAAAAAATTCAGCAACATTATTAATCATCATCAATCAATGTCAACACGGTTGGCAACATCTTTTCGTTTAATGTTGTTAATGCAGTTATTGTTGGGTGATGTAATTTTACATATATACATTGGTTACATACCGTTATTGTTTTGCTACAAAGTATATATTCACACTAGCACTAGTTGTCATCATAAAGGTCTGAGTTTTTTTTTTTTTTTCTTCAAACTAGAACTGCAAATGGTTTCATGATGCACAAGAAAGAACTTTTCTCGAGTGCGAGAAAGGTAAAAGTAGCAAGCAGAGAAAAAAGTGTGATAGACAGGAAGTCAAACTTAGCTCATTTACCAAAGAACTGTCGTCTTATGTCAAGTTGGTTATATGCCATAATGATTGAAAAATTGAAAGTATGCCAAGTACAAACATTTCTTACGAGTAAATTTGCCATAAATTGATAAGAACGAAGAAAAAAATAATGAAATTGTGAAGTCAAAAGTGAAAGGATGTGAAGGATAGGAAGAAAACAATGATGAAAACTTATGGCAGCAAAAATTCACAAAGGAATGAAAAAAAAAATTAATGAAGAAATGCAATGCGCTTCATTCAAGACTTTAGAGATATGGTCAGATATGATAAGAACGAAATGAAGAACAACAACAATTTTAAAGAGAAAAGGTAGTGAATAGAGGCAGCAAAATATATGAAAGGTTAAAAAAAGTGAGAGAAACAAAAGAACATCAAAAACAACAAGAACAGCAGCAAAGTTAATAAGGAGAGATTAAACAAGAATAACTAACAAAACAGCAATAATTATACTAATCAACCAAGTTAAACTAACAAAGGGAGGCATTTCGGAAGTGATTATTTTTCTGAGAACTGAGATGCTTTAATACTGGCTTGCCGAACCCTCATTGATTAAGTCAGGAATCAAAAAAAAAAACGGAAAGAGAAACAACAAAAATTACAATGTGAAGAAATAATACAGCGAAACATAAGATGGCTACAAAGAAAACCAAAAGTACAAAAGACAAAGAAACATTAAAAACAACAACATTATAAGGAGAGGTTTACCTAAACTAACGAAGAAAACAGCAAACATTATAACACTCCTCTAGCTTAACATAACATAAAACATAAGAAAGTTCGGAGCATTGAGGATTAGATAGCGCTTTTAAGACGTGCTTATTCCAAGATGTTTAGGAACGTTTTGGCAGCTTTAAAAATTACTTCAACTTATGGTCCACAAGGTCCAGGAGTATGATTTTCTCGATTTGAGAATTATGTCCCATTTAATTTGAAAATACTATGGTTCTCAAGTTTTTCGCAAGTTGTTTCTTACGTCAGACGGCAGATAATTTTCCTAATTATCTAATCTACCTCTGATCGATCCGTAAATTCAGTGTTTGTTATCCCAAGACCTCCGATGGTTTTACATTGGTCCAAGACTTGTTGGATATTCACTTTGGTCACAACCATTTCAGATAGTCGTTTATCCGATTCCCTAGAAAGAATAAATGTTTTGATATGCACAAAGGACTATAGCCAGTTGCACTATCAAGAATCGAAGTATAGCGTCAACTTATAGCGAAAAGGACACAGCAAGAATACTAGAGATTCTATAATTCCCTCGTCTCCAAACCAACCAGACCATATAGACCTTCTATTTTTTAAGGCCCTGCATATTAGAATGTGAGTAAAAATTTAAAGCTGTCACAAAACTAACCCTTGGATTTTCCACTACCTTCCTCCTCTAGTTTGTCTGGTGAATCTTTGTGGTAGTCACGAGATAGATAAAAAATTTATGTTCCCACGACTAACGAGTAAGTTACCTCTGTGTTCTCTTTTTCCTAGTAAAAATATCGTCTAGAACTGCTTTAATGAGCTGTCTTATCATTGTTAGGATGTTCTTTTAGAGTTAGCTCCACTAAATCGTCAACTTGGAAAGACGGTTAGCTTTCATAAAGGTGATATGAACCTTCGTTTCGAACTCAGAAGGGATCTCGTCGTACATAACTTTAACTCAAATATGCTGAAAGAATCATTTGATTCAGTAGGCGAAATATTCAAAGAAAAAAGTAGGGCAGTCCTGATAAGTGGCGGTTTGAAACAAGTTCAGGACGAACAACATGAACGCAATAGACCGGATCGGTGATTAGGGTTCCGACTAATGGAAGTAGAATGTTTCAAAAACTTGAAAAGAAGAGTTATTGTACTACATAGGTCCAGAATTTTGATAGAGTTTTCCAAGACACTACGGGCATATTAAAGTTGACAGAACAACCAGTTCATCCTTGCCTTAACTAATTGTTTTACAATGCTTATAACGATCTAAATGCTGACTAGCTGATGCTTGAATGCGGAGCAAATGTTCTAAGAAGCTTACTGTCACAACCCATTGATACACAGAGAAAAATTAGCTGGGAATGGATAAGAATTGACTGTGGTAGAATCAACAGATATTTTGGTTGATATAACTATATTTTGGTTCTCATGACCAAATCACTGTCAATTCATATCCATCGCCAGCTCAATTTTCTCTGTGTGTAGGCAGTAATCATTTTACCAAAAAACGAACAGAAAATAATATCACTCCAACCGTTCAGCAAAAAAAAATTAGGCCGTCCAAAGGAGTCTGGGAAAAATACTAGTTCATCAGACAAAGTACAACATAGCAAAAGAAAGTCAAAAAAATCAAAGGGAATACGGAAAATGTTAAACTTCCTCAAATATAAAGAGCATGAGAGCATGAAAAGCTTGCCACACAGCGCCGCAGGCAAAATAAACGAAAATGCTTTAAAGTCAACATTTCAATTGTCCGCGCGCATTACTCGGTCAGTGCGTCGTTGAATTGCATTGAATTTGCGCTTTGTGTTGAACTACTTTAAAAAAGGCGAATTGTAAAACGACATTATTTAAGACGAAAATGTTAACAAACTCTCAATGAATAATGCAAAAAGTTAGTCGGTTAGTATGAAAGTACTTGCTTTTTGTTACAGAGCTACTAAATTGTTTTTCTTCATCTGCTATGCATTTACTTGGCCACATTACGCGTTTCAGTGAATTGTAGAAGAAGGAAATTTAAATTTATAGATAACAAGATATTGCAGACTAAGAAGGTATGTATGTTTAATAGCCCATAACAAAAAAAAAAAAAAAAAAGTTACGTATACGCCATGTCAATTTTATAAGAATGTGAAGTGAATTTTCGTCATTACATCAAGGGGGGCAAATATGGGCAAAAATTTATTTCTCGAATCGATAGAAAATATTCCTAGCCTTAATTTTATCATAGCTAGAAGGTATAGCAAGCTGTAGCACACGCGCTTTTTAGCTATTAAAGGTAGCATTTATATTTTTTTAATCTTAAATTTAAATTTTACTACCTATTCAAAAAAAAATGAAGCAAACAGGTAAAATTAAAGGGATTGAGTTCATATTTTTCTATTTTCTTTAACTCCCACGAAAAGAAATTGAGCTCAAAAGTTTAGCTGTAATTGTCAGTATTGTGAAAGCAAGCGATTAAGTGTGTGTGAACCGCCAAGCGAAGACAAATGTGACCCACGTTTTTAATGTATGCCATGGTTAACGGCGAAAAGTCGTGGTCTCTGTTACCAAAACCGGCTTTTGAACAGCTCTCCGACACACATACATACATATATGCTATACTGCAATTGGCTTCGTTGCATGGTAAACATAATTTTTATTCTTCGCATTTTGTTCTTTTTTTCCTGCTGACGTTGTATTTTATTTTTTAGTTTACCGTTATGTTGACCGATTATATAACGGTTTATGTATTGCACACACGACTACATGAACTACAATGCAGCAAAAGAAACAGAAACTGGAATTGGAAAAGCAAGTTAGGTGATGGTGTTGTAGATAGGAAGTAGTGATGTGTGGTTTAGAAAATTTTTATAACCGATTTTTTTAAGTTTGAGTAATGAGTTTGGTTAAGGTTAAGGAAGCTTGTTTAGGGCCATGTTGTGTAAAAGGCGGCTCGAAACAAGAAGTAGTAAAAAAAACAATTTAAAAAAAATTTGTTTAAATAAAAAATTGAAATTAAAAAATTAACTCAAATAAAATAAAAAAATATGAAAGAAAATTACATATATTAAATATGAAAAAAAAACATAATAAATTAAATAAACAATATAAATAAATAAAAAAAAAAAACATTAAAAAAAATTTTTTTTAAATAAAAAATTTTAAATTACCAAAAAAACAAAACAATTAAAAAAAATTTTTTTAAATAAAAAAATATAAAATTACCAAAAAACAAACAAGAAAAAAATAAAAAACAAACAAAAAATAAAGCAAAATAAATTAAAATAATAAAAAATTATAAAACTAAAATTAAAAAATAAAAAATAAAAAAAAATATGAAAGAAAATTAAATTAAATAAAGAAAATAAAACGAAAAAAAAAATTATGAAATTAAGTAAAATAATAAATCACAGAAACTGAGATTAATAGAACAAAATTTGAAAAACAAAAATTAAATCAATTAAATAAAATGTGATAGACCAAATAAAAATTAAAGAAATTAAAAACAAACTAAAAAAAAAAAAACAAAATTAAATGAAATTAAGTAAGAAAAAATCAAATAAATTAAACTAAATACAACAAAATTAAAGAAAAAAAAAGTTAAATCAAATTAAATGAAATGAAATGAGCTAGATTAAATAAAAAATTTAAGAAGCTACAAGAAATAAAAAAATTAAAAAAAATGGGTTAAATTAAAAAAAAATTAAAAAATTAACTAAAATAAACTAAAAAAATATGAAAAAATTAAATTAAATTAATTTAAATTAAATAAACAATTTAAATAAACAAATAAAAAACAAACAAAAAATTAAAAAAAAAAAACAAACAAAAAAAAATTTAAATAAAAAACTATAAAATTACCAAAAAAAAAACAAGAAAAAAATAAAAAACAAATAAAAAACAAAGAAAAAAAACAAAAATAATAAAAAATTATGAAACTAAATTAAAAAAAAAAAATAATATAAAAAATATGAAAGAAAATTAAAGAAAATAATAGAAAAGAAAAACAAAAAAAAAAATAAAGTAAACTTATAAATCACAGAAACTGAAATTAATAAAATTAATAGAACAAAATAATTAAATCAATTAAATAAAATGAGCTAGATTAAATAAAACCTAAAGAAAATAAAAAAATCAAAACAAACAAAATTAAATAAAATTAAGTAAGATAAAAAATGAAACAAATTTAACTAAATAAAACAAAATTGAAGAAACAAATGAAATAAAACAAATTAAATAAAATGAGCTAGATTAAATAAAAAATTTAACAAACTAAAAGAAAAAAAAATGTTTAAAAAATGCGTTTATTTAAAAAAATGAAACAAAAAATAACAAAAAAATTAAGAAAGATAAAAAAATTAGAAACAAAATTAAAAAAAAAAAAAAAACATTTAAAAAAAAATTTTTTTAAATTTATAAAAAAAATTAAAAAAAAATTTTAAAAAATTTATAAAATTAATTACTAAATAAAATAAAAAAAAAACAAAATGAAGGTAATTAAAAAAAAATTATTAAATTAAACTAAATTAATTAAATTAAACTAAAAAATCCAAATTAATTATTTTATGTAAATTAAAACATTAAATTAAATTCAAAAATTATAAAAAAAAATTAAAAACAAAATTTAAAAAAAAATTTATAAAAAAATTTACTAAAATAAAATTAAAAAAAAAAAAACAAAAAAAAAAAAAAAAAAATTAAAAAAAAAATGAATTAAATTAAACTTAAAAATCCAAATTAATTAAATTACTTAAATTAACAAAATATAATTAAATTGAAAAATTAAATTCAATTGAAATAAAATAACCTTAAAAAAAATATTGAATAATAAAAAATGCAACAAAATAAAATTAAAAAATCTTTAAAGCTTTTTTATCAGCTTTTGTAAAATCAGCATGCATCTTTTCAGCTCAAACCCCGATTTCTCTGTATCCGTTGTACTCCCTACCACTCATCACTACGCTGCAGCTCTAATATATGAGCGCTTACTTAGCCACTTTGTGGCATGTTGCGCTTACTCTTTTGCACTTGGCCGCTAAGTTTAAGTGCCGACGTTGCATTGTGCAAGACGCAGACATAGTGAAATGCAAAGCACAACAACAACAACAAAAAAACAACAACAAAGTTATAGAAATAAACTAACAGCAAAGCAACAAAAGTCATAAAGTGAAAATTACAGATAATAGTTTTTGTATTCTGGCGCCGATTTTGCGCGAGCGTTGTTGATTCTCATTGCCACTTATTTGCATTTTTATTTGTTTGGAGGAGTTTATTGTTTCCGTTTATAATTTGTGTGTGTGTGTGTGTCACATAATTTCGCAGCTCCACCAGAAGCAGAAGCAGCAAATTTGCGCCTTTAGTTTGCATTTTTGAAATATTTTTTTTTCTCCTTTTTTTGGCCATTTTTCAATGCAGTTAACTACCGCGTTTCCATTTCGCGCTTTGTCGCACACTTACTTTGGTTGAATTTTTGGTTGTTGCACCAATTTGGTTTTTTTTTCTTCGTTACTTTTTTTGCTACTCAGCGGCAGCAAGGAGTTCATAGCTTTGTGAGCGCATTTCATTTAAGTGCATTTGCTTGGTGGCGCTTGGTTTTTTTTTTTGGGAATTTTTTTCTTGCCTACGCAAGCTTTTGTGTCGCCAACAGATTTTCGGGCAACCTTAAGTAGCGCGCTCGTTTTAAGGGGTTGTGAGGGGGAGTCTGCTGAAATTTAATTTGCATTTTGCTACCGCTGCTGTTTTTGTTGTTACTACTGTGTTTGAAACAATAGCTGCTTGCACAAAGAACTTTTACAAAGTTTACAGTTTTTTGGTAATTCTTGGTAGCTTTTTTTCGCGTATCTTCTTCTTCTGAGTACTATGAGATTTGGGTTTTTTTTTGCCTGTATGCAATTGTGTGGAAACTAGAACATGGTCGCCTTAGTGAGTATGCCGCACAGTGTGCTGAGAATGCAGAAAATAGAGGAGATGGAGAGTAAGGAGTGGAGTAAGCGTGCTCTCCTATGAGTTGATGAAGCACAGACGGTATTTTCGAAACAAATATGAGTGACAAAAAGATGCAAGTTAGCAGAACTTGGGAGAACTTTTTTTTCATGCGAAAATAGCGCCTGTGGGATCAAGTGAGTACCTGAATTTTGAGAGAGAGAGCACTTCTCCACCCTTTCAAAGAAAAAACGACAAATGTTCCGAAGAAAAAAGACCAACCCTAGAACTACTCAATTTTACTGGAACCAGAAATCTGAAAGAAACCATGACAGTGACAATGAAAGGAACAGTGACCGTGGACGTGACTGTAATAGAACCAGTTAGATTAACTTCCGAAAATTAACTGCAACTAGAAAAAGAAAAGAAACTAAATAGGTGAGAGTGAAAGGAACAGTGACCGTGGCCGTGGCTATAATAGGAACAGTGACATTAAGTACTGAAATTTTCTGTAACCGGAAACAGAAAACGGTGACAATAAAAAGTACAGTAACCGTGGCCGAGACTATCATAGAACCAGTCATATAAACCATGGCCGTAACGGTGATCAGAAAAGAGGTCATATCCCTCAAACCATGATAGTGACACAATTAAAGAAACAGTGACTGTGAACGTGACTGGAACTGGGAATAAGAAAAGAAACCATGACAGATAACAATGACCGTGACCACGGTTGCCACTCCAAAACAAAAACAGTTTTTTTGGAGGTGGCAGAGATTGCTCTTATATAACTCCTTACAAAATTTCAGTGGTCTAACCTAAATACTTCCAGAGATATGGAAGGTGCCACGCCCCCTTTTTCGTTAGCTCGAGTTTTTCGGGACGTGTTAGGGATCGATCACATATAAACCCTCGCCAAATTTCAGTGGTCTAACATAAGTACTTGCAGGGATATGGACTATGAAAAGTTTCCTTCGTATGGGAGGTGCCACGCCCCCTTTTTCTTTATCTCCAGTTTTTTTGGAGATTATAGGGATTAACCTTATTTAACTCCTCATGAAATTTCAGTAGCCTAACCTAAATACTTCGCGAGATATGGACTATGAAGTATTTCATTCGTTCGTATGGGCGGCCGCCGTGGTGTAGCGGTTAAGTGTTCGGCCTTCTACACCAAGTCGTGGCGGTTCGATGCCCGGCAAAAGTAACATCAAAAATTATTTAGAAAAAGAATTTTTCTAAAACGGGGTCGCCCCTCGGCAGTAGTTTGGCAAACTCTCCGGGTGTATTTCTGCCATGAGAAGCTTCTCAGCAAAAAATTCATTTGCTTTGCAAGTGCCGTTCGGAGTCGGCAAAAAACTGTAGGTCCCGCCAACTTGTAGGAAAAACTCAAAAAGCAACACACCACAAGTTGGAAAGAGAAGCTCGGCTAAAAATCTCGTTAGAGGTTATGATGATAACCTGTAGGTATATCGCCGCCATTAGTTTTTTTTTTTTTATGGGAGGTGCCACGCCCCCTTTTTCGTTATCCCCAGTTTTTCTGGAGGTGGTAGGGATCGATCTCATATAACCCCTTACCAAATTTCAGTGGTCTAATATAAATACTTCCAGAGATATCGACTATGAAGTATTTTCCTGAGCATGACTAAAACTGAATCCCATCTCAAATTTTGCGAATGGGTCATCTTCCTAGCACACTGTACTTTTACTCCTCCATACCAATTACCTTATTAGCCAAAAAAAAAAACTGTCACCACCAAAAATCCAAAGAATGTGCACAAAACTGAGGGTAAAAAAATGTCTGAGATTACTATCTTCTTATACTAGAAGAATCTATTTGAGAACATTTAATTAATCTAATAACATAAGCCTGAAGCTGAAATAACTGCTCACAAGAGCATAAAAATGAAGAAGAAAAAAAGTGTTTTTAATTAATGAGATTTTGGCTATATAAAAATTAATTGAATAATGACATAAAAATTGTTACCAAAAAATATATGATCAAATAATGCGACTTCTATAGCTTAACTCGAGCTCAGTAACAATGAGATGCTGTTTGCAATGAACATGTTTCTCTTTATTATTTTTAATCTTCCACTTGAAGGTGAAAGCAATCAGCAACTTAAAATCGATAGTAGCTAACCGACATTTTCGATTAATAGCTCTTAATCAATTAGTGAATCAAAAAGTTAGTTGGGTGGCAGTGTTCGGGTTTCGACCACCGAAAGATAGGTAGTCCAGCTCATTTCTTACTCAATAAAAGATGATGTGAAATGAAATGAAAGTTGGAAAATCAATCACCTTTGAAAGAAACTCAATTTTTTGAAAGAATCACTTCTCTGTAAAATGAATCATATGTGACTCGTTTTGGTATAATTTAGAAAATACATGAGTCATCATATGACTCGTTATGATATGCAGTTTCAGACAAATCTAAGAAAGCTTTTGTTTTTTCTTGAAAAACAAACAGGCAACCTAGAGCTACAGCAACGATGTAAAGGAGTTATCAGAGATTTTTTGAAAAAGTCCTGTTCCAAGTGCTTTTTCAAGTCCGAACACTGTTGCATCATGAGTCAAGTCCAATCGCCAGTGAGTATCTTTGCAGCTTCAGCGCACTTCACCCACATACATGTGTAGCAATATTTGTAAATATTGGTCTTCTATTTTTGCTCTAGCATTTTTCAACTCTACTGACGTTACCCACTTTCAAGCTCACTCATTTAGCAGCGAAATGAAAAAAGTTGCATTGAATTGTGTCAAATATACAAAAACCTCGAGATAAATCGGTCAGTAGTATTTTGCTTGCTCACTTCTTTCTGCGCTGCTAAGCAATTATTCCTTACTTGACTTTGGAATTCTTTTTGTTTTTTTTTTTTTTATTGTTAAGTGAAAAATTGCTTTCGTTGCTCTTTTTGAAAAGCAGTTAAGTCGAGTTGTTGATATGGTGCGTGGGTTGACCTTGACCTAAAGCAGACAGCGAATTTTTTAAGTGTAGAAGGCGTGTTTGGTGATTTATTAAACGAAAGACGCCTCATATACGACTGAGTTTATTTCTGACAAATTGTTGTGAATAGTTGCAATTAATTGTAGTTGTAAAAAGATCTCAATAGAAAGATGATACAATAGCTTTAAAGGGATTTCCTAAAATAAGTGAACCAAAAATTGGCCGTCTTTGGAGCAAAGATTAAGTCTTGCTAGGCTTTAAAATCCATCATATATTTAAAAAAAAATAAAATAACACAAAATAAATAAACAATTACAAAAAAAAAGGAAACAAAACAAAAAAAAAAAAAAAAGAAACAAAAAAAGAAACAAAAAAAAAAGAAACAAAAAAAAAAAGAAACAAACAAAAAAGAAACAAAAAAAAAAAGAAACCAAAAAAAAGAAACAAAAAAAAAATAAAACAAAATAAAAAATAACAAAATAAAAAAAAAAAAACAAAAAAAAAAATAAACAAATTTAAAAAAAATTATAAAAAAATAAAACAAAAATAAAACGAAAAAAATATAAGAAAAAATAATATAGAACAATAATAAAATATAGAAAAAAAAAAAAAAATAAAATAAAATGAAAAACATAAAATTAACAAAAAAATTTATAAAAAAATACAAAAAAAACTAAAAAAAAAAAAAATTAAAAAAAAAAAAAAATTTAAAAAAAATTAAATCAAAATTGAATTAAAATTAAAATTTAATTAAGATAAAAATAAAATAAAATATAAAACAAATAAAAAAATAAAATAAAAAATTAAAAATAAAATAAAACTAAAAAAATAAAAGAAAAATAAAATAAAAACAAAATAATAACAAACAAATAAAATAAAAAACAAAATAATAACAAAAAAAAAAATAAAAAGCAAATTAAAAAATAGATAAAACTAAAATAAAATAAAAATGAAATAAAAATAAAATGAAAAAATTAAAATAAAACAAAATAAATAAAATAACACTAAAACAAAACAAAATAAAAAAAAATTTTAAAAAATAAAAAAAAAAATTTTAAATTAAAAGAAAATAAAATTAAAATGTTTCAAAGATTTAATGAATGGACCTTTTTTTGTAACTCGTGTAACAGTTTTAGTCCGTTTTGTAACAGTTTTTTATCCCAGCAATTAGTTTAATTACATAAAATAAAATAAATTAGATTGAACTTAAATAAAAAAACCAAAAAAAAAAAAAATAAAAAAAAATTCAACAAAAAAAAAAAAAATTCAACAAAAAAAAAAAAAAAATTCAACAAAAAAATAAAATAAAATAAAAATTTAATGAAATCGTTTTATGGACTTGTCACTTCAACAAAAAAATAAAATAAAATAAAAATTTAATTAAATCGTTTTATGGAATTTTTTTTGGTCACTCATTGATTTCGTATTTCATTATAAAAAAATTGTGGTCCCTTGTTTTTGTTTTTTACAACTACATACCTCTCAATTTGTTCGCATTGTCATTGCACTAGCAATTAAGCACTGTTCAACCGTATAATTACAAATCAATTAACGCATTCACTACAAAGCATTCCAACTCAATTAATTTGCATCAATAGCCAGTTGTTATTTTGTACTGTCTTTTTTTGTTTGTTTGATTATTTTTATTGTGACATTTACGACACGTTAGCTTTAAACAGCGATTGCGCATGCTCACTTAAGTATTTTATGGAGCGATTCTATATAATCAATAGCCTTAACTAGAGGTGGACAGGAAGCAATGGCAATAGTGGTGGTATCGATAACTTTAGTGAGGCTCTATCGATGTTTTTTTAGTATAGCATATACGTATGTGTAGCCCGTAGCAAGCCTTTTATAACCTCACAAGTTTTATAAATTGAGATCAATATATTTAAGAATTTATAGAAGTTTAAAAAACGCCTTAGTTTAGTGTAAAATGTTTTCGATAGCATCCAAATAATCGATAGTTTTGATTCAAAATATCGTTAATATCTCTTGCAAGAAATACTGCCGCTTTCCCTACTCTAGTCTACACTTTTGTTTATTTTTATCACTATTTTTCCTATTTGCATTTAATTATAATTTTTATTTTATTTTTGCCGGCATTTTTGTATCAGCTTTCAGATGTCAATGATCTGTCAAAGTGTGACATACATAGCTATTTTAACTGCGCGTAAACGTCAAGTGGATATGCACGAGTAGCGTTTTAAACACTCCCACACTTAGAGCTCATTGAGGTGTAACGAGTATAAGATTCAATGCGATTTTTGTTTTTAATTTGATGCCTGTTGAAGCTTGGTTACCTCCCTGTATGTTTACTAGACAGTGACAAGCAGGCATCTAGGTTATGTCAGAGCAATGCTGACTGAGAGCGAGGTACATACATACATATGCTGAGAGTATTTTTTCTTTCGATTTTTTGAATTTGCCTGCAATTCTCAATCGGCACATGAAATATTTTTAAAATATAAGCTATACGAGTACATATGTGCGATTATGGAATGGACCAATTTTCACCTCAGAACATGAGACTCTCCGACACAGACATAAGTGTATGTACAAATTGATAGAGTCAGTCACATCTGGTAGAATTCTTGTGAAGGATAGGTAAATCACGATTGAATCAGCCAAGTCTGGTAAAATTTTTATGCAATAGCAGAGTCTCTAAGTCGCGACTGAGTCAGCCAAATATGGTAGAGCTTTTATAACATATCTTATCTTAAAACTTAGAAACGAGCTAAACTTCTATATTTGTATATCGAGACTATCTTGGGAACCGCTTGACCGATTTGGATAAAATTTTGAATATAGATAGTATGATTGATTCTAAGACTATCCACTTGGGTGTTGCCACCTGGGGCGGTTTACAGGGTTGCCATCTGTATAATTTTTTTTAAATTTTGTAGCAAGATATGCCAATATGGGTATTAAATGAATGGTATTTTTAACGACATGCCAAATAAAATATTTTCAAGTAGGGTTGCCACCTAGGGTTGCCACCTTACCGCAGTATATTTGTATATCCGGTACTATCTCGAGAACCGCTTGGCCGATTTGGATGAAATTTGGCATGTGGATAGTATGTTTGATCCTAAGAATTGGGTGTTGCCACTTGCGGGGTATTACAGGGTTGCCACCTATCTCATTTTTTTTTAATATTGAGCAAGATTAGCCAATATGGGTATCAAATAAAAGGTATTTTCGGCGACATACCAACCAAAATATTTTCAAGTAGGGTTGCCATCTTACCGAGGTATATTTGTATATCCGGCACTATCTCGGGAACAGCTTGGCCGATTTGGATGAAGTAAAGCTATCCACTTGGGAGTTGCCATTTGGGGTGGTTTACAGGGTTGCCACCTATTTCAATTTTTTTTTTAATTATGGAGCAAGATATGCCAATATGGGTATCAAATGAAACTAAAATACTAAAGGCGGCGATATACCAACAGGTTATCATAACCTCGAAGTTGGCGGGAGCTACAGTTTTTTGCCGACTCCGAACGGCACTTGCAAAGCAAATGAATCTTTGGCTGAGAAGCTTCTCATGGCAGAAATACACCCGGAGAGTTTGCCAAACTACTGCCGAGGGGCGACCCCGTTTAGAATAATTATTTTTCTAAATAATTTTTGATGTAACTTTTGCCGGGCATCGAACCGCCACGACTTGGTGTAGAAAGCCGAACACTTAACCGCTACACCACGGTGGCATATTTGGATTATTTTAGGATAATTTTGGATTAATTTGGGACAATTTTGGGGTAATTTTTCGATCATTTTGGAGTCATTTGGAAATTATTTTGGGATTATTTTAGGGCCATTTTGGGTAAGTAAAGCGCGGTCACCCAGGTACTAGGAATATTTAAATTATGATTGAGCCAGCTAATTCTGGTCGAATTTTTATGAGTTAACTAATCTGGAAAAAAAAAAAAAAAAAAAAAAAAAAAAAAAAAAAAATCTCAACTATCTGAAAAATACGCACATAATGCATGACAGCACGTCCAGAAAAGTAGTCCATCAGTGAATACTTATTAAATGAAGCATGCACATGTAATAAAGAATGGAAAAGAATTTTATAATCTCACACTGAATTTGTAATGAGGCAGCGAACAATTGCTGTAAATAAATGAATACATCCAGATGGGTGTTCAAATGTGAAATCATTAAATAAGAGGCACAAACAGAGAATCAATAAGCGAACTTATGAAGAGGTGATACAAAAGAAGGCATGCGTAGAATTACTTACGTATAAGTAACGGTAAAAGCGATATACAGACATAGTAAGTTTTGAATGAATAAGACGCAAGTATGTTGAGGTGAATGAACTAAGCGATGAATGAGGTAAGCAATAAAAAATAAAAAAATAAATAATAAAGAAGAGAGAAAAGTATTGAAGTTAAACAAAAAATAAATAAAAAAAAAATAAATAAATTTAAAAAATGCAAAGCGGCTGGCTGTTATTTGGTATAATGCCGCACAGCTTCTTTGATTGGCAGATCAACAGTTTCTCAAATTTCTATGGTATATGGTGAGGGCGATTCACAAAATTTCATTTGTCAGAAATTTTAAAGACGTAGGAGGATTAGATTGAAATTAGATCGAAAATTTTCAGCTAAAGATATGTCAATTGTAAGCTGTAGACAACCTTTATTTTAGAATAATTAGGTCATTGAGAAGCCAGCGGTATATGATAAGAGGTATCGATTCATCACCATCATCATCATCCATATCATCATCATTTTACTTAACTTCTATTGGACCTTAAGGCCTCGAAGAAAGCGATTGGGGTTCCTGAACTGAAACACTTGAATATGTTTGCAAGTTCATGAAATGATGAGGATAAGGAATTATGTGATTTGGCTACTAAGTGAAATAACGACAGGTAGACCGTAAGTAGACCGCGAATGTTACTACTGAACTCGGTATAGTTCTCTGAAGAACAAGAGGTAAAATCTCCGTACAAAGAGGCTTAAAGAAATAGAACTGGTGAGACCCATAATGCACCAAAGTGGAAAGAAAAAAAACAATTTTAAGTCTCCCCAAATGACTCTACAAAAATTTTCACAGATGAGCGGTTTGCCTTTACTCTTATGAGGAAAGGAGAAACTAGCCCCAGTTTTACTAAACAGGGTTGCATTGTTAACAACAACTACAACAACAAGCCCCAGTTTTACTAAACAGGGTTACATTGTTAACAACAACAACAACAACAAGCCCCAGTTTTCGTTGCTTTGTCTTTTCAGTTGGCTAAACCTGAGAGTCGCTTTAAGAAGAAGCTCCAATAGAACAGTGAATTATCAGTAACATTCAAAATCAATTCTATGAATAGGATAGATAATATGAAAAATTTTTTTTTTTTTGCTAAAATACGCATGAGAACCCAGAACTTCTGTAAACATTTATGCCGAACTGCCACAGATCAGGTCTTACTTTCGTGATCACTATCACTGTTACCAGATAGTTCAAACCTACTATCACTTTTAGGGATAAGATCCAACTGTCGTGGTGACTATCGCTGCTACATATCGACAAGAGAACAGTCACGGACTAGGTCTCACTATCACGGTCACTCTGACTGTCACGAAAAACGTCGAACTAACAGAGCAACTATACTGTCACGGGCAAGGCCCTACTATCAGTGTCACGAAGAAGGCCAACTATCAAGGTCACTCTCATTGTGACGAAGCAGATCCAACTATCAAAGTCACGGACAAGGTTTATTTTCACACTATCATTGTTAAACCTTAAGATAAATGTAATCTTTGTCAGCATTATATTATCATAATATATTTTCTGCTCTTAATCTTCTTCTTTTTAATCTTCATTTACTTTCTTTAAAAGCCTCCTTTTCTTTTTCTTTCATTTCTTTAATTTGCCTGCTTCTTTCTTCTTAAATTTTTCCGCTTCCCTATAATTGCATATTCACTTTTGCTTTAACCTTCCATATTTTCCCCCCTCAACTTTTCACTATAGCTTCGATTATCCTTCGCTGTCTTCGGCTTAAGCTTTCTTATCTTGTTATTTTTTTTGCAATTGTTTTCTGTTTCCTTTTATTTCCCTTTTCCTATCATTTTCTCTTCCCCTTCCTTATTATTTTTTTCCTTTTCTTGTTTTTCCATTAACCTTTTCATGGCATTTTCCTTTTCATTTTTTTTTTCTATTAACTTTTCAGTTTTTTGTTACCTTTCCCTACCGTTCCACATTAACTTTTTATTTTCCCTTTTCTTCCTTATCTCTTCCCCTTCCCCCTTTCCTTATAATTTTTTATACTTTTACATATTTTCCCTTTTCACTTAATTTTCCCTTTCCTCTGCCGTATTTACTTAATTTTTTTGGCCATTTTTTTCCCCCCATTCCTTATCCTTTCCACTTTCACTATCTTTTTCACTGAACTTTTACCAATTCCTCTCTTTTTGTTTGCATTTGCTGTTCTCTACACTTTTTCGCGTCCCTTCACTATTTTTTTTTTTTCTATGTGTTTCCTATTCGCTGTGTCTTTTCCGCTCTTTTGTCCTTTTTTCCTATCTCTCTTCTCTCTTTTGCTAATTCTAAGATTCCGTTGCATATGATGTGGTTTACGTCCATTTCCTACGTTTTTTTGGTAGGTTCATATTTCAAAGAACAATTAAACCTCAGCTACTGCTTCTAATGAAAAAAAACACAACACTGTCTTTACCACTGTTTCGTCTTGTTCATTACAAACATTTTTCCGTTGCCCAAATTTAGCACTTCCTTTCTAACCATTTATGTGCGGCTGAGCCCCGTCATGTCTGCTCATAATTTCTTTGTTTCTTTTTTTTTCTACCTTCATGAGTTATTACAACTGCTAATTTACTTAGTTAGCTAAAGGTTAATGTACTCGATTACCGCAAACTCAATAGCTTAGGTGTGAACGTTGAGTTTTAGATAGTATTATGCAAGTGATTTTTAATATTTTTTTTTGTACTTCTATCGTTCTTTTCTTACACTTTGTTTGAACTCTAACTTTGTTTTCCTACCTTTTCTCTCGTTTTGCGTAACAGTTGTAATTTTTAATTTTTGTTTCCTCTCATTTTACAACATGTTTTGTTGTAGTTACATACTTTGTTGTTGTGTTGAGAAATTCGAGACGACGTTATTGTTTTTCGCAGAACTAGCCTTTCTGTTCCGGCGCGTAACTAAACCTTTCTCTATTCTTGTTTTTTGTTTTATTACAACTTGTTGGAAAATGCTTTATAATAGCTCGTATTTATTACAAAATAAAACTAATTTCTTCGAGTTCATCAACTTTTTTAATTGTGTGAATATTTTTTTTTTATTTACCACTTTCTGTGCGAGCTTCATCGCAAGCAAACTCTTCCATTTAGTTCTTTGACCTGTTTTTTATGCGTTTCTCTTTGCTTAGCCAACTTTTTCTGAGTTGTAATTACCAAAGTGTGTGCTTTGTAGTTCATAGTTTAGTTCTACTCTTCTTCTCTTACATTGGACTAGTATTATTTTGGCTCATATAATTACTATTATTACTAGCATATATTGTTGTATTGACCTTTGACCTTTTAAAGGCTATTCTTTACTTAATTTATGCTCTCGCTGTGCGCAACATTAGCGTTAGTTGGTTTTGTGAGTGGGGTTTCGTGTTGAAAACCATTATCCGATTTTCCGGGCTGGGAGAGCTAAGCGTTAAATAAGGTTTTTGAAGAACAACAAGTTTCCTGCGAGGATAAGTCTGCTATAATGCAGCTTTAACAGAAGTATTTTCTTCGAAAAAGCGAGCTTCAAACCCTCTCTGAAGAAGTGTTGTCTAGAGTACAGAGAGGGTTTTATAGATACAGAGAGGACGGGGTAGAAATATTTTGTTAGAGTAGAAAGAGGTTGAAAAGATCTCGTTGGAATATAAAGACCCCGGTTGAAAAGATTAGAGAAGGAATAGGAAAATCTCGTTGGAATATAGAGAACCCGGTTGAAAAGATTAGAGAAGGGATAGGAAAATCTCGTTGGAATATAGAGACCCCGGTTGAAAAGATAAGAGAAGGAATAGGAAAATCTCGTTGGAATATAGAGACCCCGGTTGAAAAGATTAGAGAAGGGATAGGAAAATCTCGTTGGAATATAGAGAGAACGGTTTAAAAGATTAAGAGAAGGAATATGAAAATCTCGTTGGAATGTAGAGAAACCGGTTATGAAGTTTATACAGAAGCCAGATAGGACGATGTCGTTGGAATATCGAGAGACGGATTGAGAAGGTTATACACAGCCCAGAAAGAACGAGCTCGTTGGAATATCGAGAAACGGGTTGAGAAGATTATAAAGAGACCGGTTGGGAAAATTTTGTTAGAATAAAGGGAGACCGGTTGAGAAAATTTTGTTAGAATAAAGAGAGACCGGTTGGGAAAAATTTGTTAGAATAAAGAGAGACCGGTTAGGAAAATTTTATTAGAATAAAGAGAGACCGGTTGGGAAAATTTTGTTAGAATAAAGAGAGACCGGTTAGGAAAATTTTGGAAGAATAAAGAGAGACCGGTTGGGAAAATTTTGTTAGAATAAAGAGAGACCGGTTAGGAAAATTTTATTAGAATAAAGAGAGACCGGTTGGGAAAATTTTGTTAGAATAAAGAGAGACCGGTTAGGAAAATTTTATTAGAATAAAGAGAGACCGGTTGGGAAAATTTTGTTAGAATATAGAGAGACCGGTAATCAAGTTCTGAATAGAAAAGCTCTTTAGTCTTATACTGAGTTAAGAACCTTTTTTGGTACAAAATAAAACTACCCACAAAATATAAGATAATATCACAAAATAATCACCAAACGAGCTCTACTAAATGAAGCAATGAAAAAAACAAATGTTGCATGAATTATTTAAATGTGCCACAAATCATATAACGACTTGTCTAACATAAGTACAACTTGCTGACATATTTTATATTTAATTATATTTACTGTCGCCTTCATGGTTGTAGTTAGCCCCATCACCTCACTCTTTTGTTGCCTTTTTTGCAAAGCAATTAAATTTTGCAGTTAATTTTTTGAACTTTTGCCAAAGCGTTCTTAATCTGTTTAGTCACTTTTGGCACAAACGTTTGCGTTTATGAGTGTGAGCGAATCACTTGATGCTGCTCAAAATAGGAAAACAAATATTTTTTTACACAATAAAAGTTTATAAATATAAACAAAAGACGACAGGTAAATATTTTAAAATAAAATTATGCAAAAAAAAAAAAAAAAAAAAAAAACGAAGTGATGGCAACAAAAAAATATTCTAAAAACAGATATGTAGCTAAAATAAAAACAACACAAAATTCTCATAGTATTAAGCGAAAATGTATAAAAATAACACAAAATTGTCAAGAAAATGTTTTCAAAAATAAAATCTGTTGATGAGTTTTTACTACCGGGCAACTTTGTAAGGCAAATAATAGAACCGAGATAAAATGATTGATGTTCATATCAAAAAACACTCAAAGGTAGGCTGCGTTAGTATAGGACGTATAAAAAATAAAATCCTGGGTGGAAACGATTAGAATGCATTTCTGGAACATGGGACCACATGGCGGTTTGTTCCAAAAATATTCCACCATCTTAAACCTAAATTCTTTCTAAGCTTCCAAAATTCTTTAAAAAACTCGAAGGGTTAGGAAAATAACCTACTACACTGTAAAAAATAAATGTCACGTTAAGGAACAAAATTGTCTTTAGAAAGCTCTGTGACTTAATTGCCTTACTAATTCCATGTACATATATTGTTTAGCTATTACAAGATGTGTTTATCATCTTCTTCACCAACAATTCTTCAGCAATTTCATCAGCGCAATCCATTATTTGGTCTTCTTTGAATTTTCTTCAAATTTTCTTGTCTTTTCATTGACTTGTCACAATGACTTGGTGACAAACATCACTTCATCACAAACGTTTGACACATTTAGCATGACATAAAATGTTATTAAGCACACCTGCCTGCACCTAAATAAACCAATACAGTTGAGTACAATAAAAATATAAGTGAGGATTTTTTTATAATTCTTCAGTTTTGGGGAATTTTTGATACTTTTTTCTCTTTTGTAATTTTTAAAAAATTAAAAGGAAAATGTTAATAATCATTTATATATTTTTTATTTTATTTATTTATTATTTTTTATTTTTTTTAAATTTTTTTTTTAAGTTTTAAAATTTCTTTTGTTTTAAATTTTTTTTTTTATTAAATTTTTTTTTTTTTTTTTTTTTTAATTTTTAATTTGATTTAAATTATTTTTTTTTAGTTTCTTTTTTATTTTTTTATTATTTTTTGTATTTTTTTTTATTATTTTTTTTATTTTTTTTTTTTTTGTATTTTTTTATTTTTTTTTTAATTTTGTATTTTTTATCTTTTTTGGTTTTTTTAATTATTTTTTAACATTTTTTTTAATTTTTTTTATTTATTATTATTTTTTTTTTGTTTTTTTTTTTGTTTTATTGTTTTTTTTTGTTTTATTGTTTTTTTTTTTGTTTTTTTGTTTTTTTTATGCTTTTTTTTATATGAAATTAATTTTTTAAATACAAAATCGGTTTCTAAAGCTTTTGGGTGTGCTGAATCCGAATCTGAATCAGATTTTTCGAGTCATTCTTGGTTGTTCTTCTATTCCTTTTCCCGCTACTGTACCTGCAAACTCTTCTCTAAAAAAGAGAAAAAAAACCCATTTCTCATACTAAAAAGGTTAAAACAAGCCGCATGAAAATCTATGACTTTCGCAAATTTTTCGCTTGAATCCGGTTAGAAAATGATGACACTCAAACAGAAAGCGAAAAAGCTAAGTGCGTACAAGTATTTGCGTATTTAACAATACAGGTGTTGGTGTATGCGCGCTCTAGTGAAAAGTGGGCCATAAAATTCACAGAAAACTTCGTCATCGTTGCGCTTTCAGGTAAAAGCATATATACTAAGAAATTAGACATAAAAAAAGCAAAATAAATTTACTAACTATTTTGGCTTTGTTTTATACCCGCTGTTAGCTAAAGCATCAATTTTATGTTTGCTGAAAGTTAAAATAGTTTACAAAGAGTTTTTAAGTGTCGGTGCAGCAGCAGCTACTTTGAAAGCACGTCTTATGGATTAGTAGAGATATTGGATAGTTTGAAGGGAGAGAGCGATTTAAAGAAGCTTTTTTTAGCAGAGCTTAGGCTATTTGATGCTATAAGAAGTTTCCTTGACAAAAAATCTGGAACAACGTACAGATTTATTTCCTGGGAGAAAATGTGTTTTCATTTTAGAAAAGTTATGTTTCAAATCTAAAATTGACGGGAGAATTTTTTTCTTCTTCTTTTTACCGTCTACCTTTAATTAAAATCTTTTCTATTCCGACTCCTTTCAATATTGCCTCGAAATATTTTTTTTTTTTTTTTTTGTAATTTTAATATCGTTGTCGGATATATCTAACTAACCCTGTATATATCTTATCTCACATCTACCGCACAATACATATGTAAATTTTTTTTGTTTAACTTCCGATACAACATAAAACCAATATAAATTAGTAACTGGTCTAATATGTTAATCAATCGTGTTTCGAGGCATAAATTAGAGTGAATGAATAAAAGTAAATTTGAAACCGTCATAGTTTTTTTAGAGCGTCAATGATAAGTTGGCTTATGGATTTTAGAAGTGGTAGCATGTTTAAATAATAAAACAAGTCTAGCATAAGTATATTTTAATTCTCTCAATTAGAGATGTCAAATTTGCGATAGCCGATAGCACGACTTTCGATAGCTTCAAAAGTTTATAAAAAGATATCATTATAAGACTAACAGAACTATAAGTAGGCTTTTTGAATTTAATTTACTCTCCACTAATTAGGCTTCAAAAACTTTTGCCTCTCCACCTCTCCTTTCGTTCCCTTCTATTACTATCTCTATCTCTATCCTTATCTTTATCCCTATCTGTATCCCTATCCCTTTCCCTATCCCTCCTATCCCTATCCCTATCCCTATCCCTATCCCTATCCCTATCCCTATCCCTATCCCTATCCCTATCCCTATCCCTATCCCTATCCCTATCCCTATCCCTATCCCTATCCCTATCCCTATCCCTATCTCTATCTCTATCCCCATCCCTATCCCTATCCCTATTCCTATCCCTTTCCTTTTCCTTTTCCCTTCCCTATCCCTTCCCCTTCCCCTTTCCCTTTCCCTTTCCCTTTCCCTTTCCCTTTCCCTTTCCCTTTCCCTTCCCTATCCCTATCCCTTCCCCTTCCCTATCCCTATCCCTTTCCCTTTCCCTATCCTTATCCGTTTCCCTAACCCTATTTTGAGCAGCAGCAGTGAAACCGCACTTTGATATGGTCAAAGGAACATTTATAGTTAATCGAAAGTTCTACTTTACTATCGAAAACTATTTATAACTTCGATAGTTCAACACCTCTAATAGAAATGAGCATATTAGTCTGGTTTGTATCGGCCTTCCGAATATTTTATTCTTCTAATTTGTTTGATTCTTTCGAACAATAAAAATCAAAATATGATATATATTAACCAAGATATAGGTTTATTTTCCATATACTCATATACATTAGGATGGTCCTTGAATGTAGTTAGGTAGACCATTTTTCAACCAGAGTTCCATAGCTTTTATCCCTACGTCGATGCTTGTAAAGAAGTAATAAAGTATAATTTAATGAAAATTTCTTCGACTCTACAGTTTTTAAAACATAGACATAACTCGCCGCTGAGTATTTCAAAAAAAATTTCAAAATCGTCCTATTCCAGAAATTGGATTTTGAAAATTTGAATCAAGAACGTGATATATCAGAATGAGTTTCAAAAGCTGACTATCTCTGAGAAAATTCAATGCAATTTTTGATCAGATAGTTAGGGTGTTTTTTTTTTTTTTTTTTTTTTTTTTTCAATACAATTTTTGATCAGATAGTTAGGGTGTTTCTGAAACAAATTTTTTAATAGTTCGTTTTTAAAAAAGTTTCTGAGATAGGGCGTTTTTAAATAAAATTCTAAAATAGAACGGTATTAAAAACTATTCTGAGATGAAGCTATTTGAAAAATATCTTAAAATAGGTTGATATGCTGAGCAAAAAGCAGTCCCCATTGAAAAGCTTGTTCTTGAGTCACATAGCCCACAAAAAGTCGACGTGACTCGACCAACAGCTAATAAAAAAAAAACTAGGCGAAATATGTAGACAAAAAAAACCCCGAAAAGCAATTACATATCAAATGTTGACAAAATAAGCTAAAAAAAAACCTGATGAATATCAGCGGTACAGGTGTTAGAAGTACAATGCTAGCGTCTTATAGCTAACGCAACGCACATTGTTTCAACTTTAAAAACTCACTAGATGATGAAAGGTGCCGGTAGAGAGCAAACAAACAAATGTCGCAGACAGATGAAAAGTAATGATATGAAATGAAATTTTTTTATTATCTACAGAGGTATGTAGTAAGACAACGAAAGGCGTAAAGAATGCCAATAAACAGCGCAAAGATGAGACTACAAAAATATTTGCTATTTTTAATTTTTATTTTTTGAAGGTAAAAATATGGTCTGCCTTTGAAACATGCTGGAATTTTTAATTTATGGCACGCAATAATATACAAAAAATTTGTTTAGTAGCACTTATTACACATTATTCAACCTGAAATCGAGCGTAAATTTAAGCAAAATTTTTAATTCAGCTCAAAAATTTCCAAGAAATGCATTAACCGCATAGAAAGCAAGTAATAAAAATTTATTCTTCATTTAAGTATTTCGCGCTTTTAAAACATTTCAAATCCATTTGTTTTTTTTTTTTTGTTTGTTAAGTAAATCTTTTTCTTCAAAAGCAAATCGCCATTCTTTCGTTATAAACAATATTAGCCTAATTTTTTATGATTTCACAGCAAGAGAGAAGTGCAAACAATAAGTTAGATTTTTTGTATACGTTTTGATATTTTTTTTTTTTTTTTTGAAATTAACAAAGTCATTAAATTAATCACTTTTATGGCATTTTTATTCATATATGCTTTAGTGAAATATTCAAGAATTGGTTAATATGTCTCATGATACGCATTGTATATGATTTTTTTAAACTGGTTTGATAAAGCTAGTCTGACGCTTTAAGTATAGGGAATCACGAATTTTAAAATAATATATTCAAAATAACAAAGCTTGTTCTACGCGTTCTAATATGATATTTTTATTAAGGTCAATATTTGATTTGATATTTTGTTCTCAAAATTTTTGTTCTGTTTAACATCTAGCAGACATTTGTAACAAGTTATTAACTATGATTTTATACACACAGAGAAAATTGAGTTGGTGAGGGATAAGAATTGACAATGATTTGGTCATATTAACCAAAATATAGTCATATCAAATAAAATATCTGTTGATTCAACTAAAATATGGGTTGATTCAACCAAAATCACGGTCCATTCTTATCCATTCCCAGTTCATTTTTCTCTGTGTAGAGATTTCCAATCAGCTGTATTCGTCTCGAATCGTTTATGCTGCTGCCGGGCTATTATCAGCAGTTGAAAGGCAGCACTGGAACGAGTGATCTTTAGATTGCTATTTTATTCAGACTATACAGAAAAGAAGCCAAAAACGAGAGATACCGGGTTAAAATGTTCAACTAATTACACGTCTTAAATTTTACTATATCAAAAATTTTAAGTTTCTAACGGGTGCGAAAATACCATCCTATTTATTCGGACTATACCACAAAGAAGCGAAAAGTAATCTTTCATGGGAGAGATAGAGGTGGTCCCAAAAAACTATACCTGGTTAAATTTTACCTATATCTTGTAACTTTAATCGAGCTATCCTTATATATTTGTAGATATATTTGTTTATCCGGTACTATCTCGGAACCGCTTGACCTATTTGGATAAAATTTTGAATATAGATAGTATGATTGATGCTAAGACTATCCACAAGGGGGTTGCCACTTGGGGCGGTTTACACGGTTGCCACCTATTTCAATTTTTTTTAATTATGTGGCAAGATATGCCAATATGAGTATTAAAAAGAAATATATTTTCGGCGACATGCCAACTAAAATATTTTCGACTAGGGTTGCCACCTTATCGCGTAAATATATGTGTATATCCGGTACTATCTCGAGAACCGCTTGACGGATTTCGATGAAATTTGGCATAGAGGTAGTATGCGATTTCTAAGAATATACACATGGGTGTTGCCACTTGAGGCGGTTTACACGGTTGCCACCTTTCTAAATTTTTTTTTAATTATTGAGCAAGATATGCCAATATGGGTATCAAATGAAAGGTATTTTCGGCGACATACCAACTTTAATATTTTCAAGTAGGCTTGCCGCCGTCGGGGTCTTCTTGAACCGCTCGACCGATTTCGATGAACTTTGGCATAAAGATAGTATGTTTGTTTTTAAGACTGTCCACTCCCGCGTTGCCTCTTGGGGCGGTTTGCAGGGTTGCCACCTATCTTATTTTTTCTTAAATATTGAAATATTAAAGATACTTTCAATCGCATATCAACCGCGATGTCTTAAAAATTTGTTGGCACCAATGGTTGCCACCTTACTGCTTTTTATTTATTTCTTCGTATATTAACCGATTTTTATGAAATTTTGTTCACCCAGGTACTGTCCCTGAAACAAACATATTTTTATAGAGCATTTAACCCTGTAGTGGCCTCGAAAGTGCTATTTTCTTTAGACTATACTAATAATGGATCGAAACTACCCTTCATAAGAGAAATTGCTAGTTCAAATGTTCCTCGTCATATTATACTATTTGTAATATAAAAAAGGGTCCAAAAACTACCTTTTCGTGGGAATTGTTTGGGGCTCCAAAAAATACCCTTTTATGGGAGACAGAGAGTTAGGATGCTCCACTAAATTGTAAAATTGTACCAGAGTTACACAAAAGTTTCTATGAGAAATAGATACTTTAAATCTTCCTCGTCAGATTATACTATTTGTAGCTTAAACACATATTTTCCTTAAACTTGGTGGCCTCCAATCAAAAAGCGGTCCCACGACTGTGGAATCAGAGCAAACTTGAGAACAACACTTTTTGTTAAATCAACAGTGACATCAGCTCTTCCTTTTCCACCTTAATATATTGAACAGATCACTCACTCACTCGAGTGTTTTTACAATACTTGCGTATAGCCTTTCAGTTTCGCAAAAAAGAGGCATTTCGAATTTCGAAGACCATCCTTCTCAAATGCGTTAATTAGCCGAAAAACTCATAAATTTTCAAAATTATATACACAAACAAAAATAATTAATTTAAAACAAGAAGAATAATAATAATAGACGTGCTAAATACAGTGATGATGACTAGAAAATATCCGGTAATCAAGATAATACCATTAGTTAGAGGCAAAAGTATGATAGAATAAAATAAATAGCCACAAAGGTGTGGAAATTAGGCAGAGTTTTTGTGTGTTTACACTCAAAATTTAGGGCGTTCAAATCATTGCCCACTTTTTTTTTATCGAATACGCATCATTTTTATGAAGTGTTTGTTTGAGGCGTTAATTTGTTCAATTTTTTTGTCGAACAGAAAATATATGTTTTTTTTTTATTAAATTTGCAAAAAGATGACTAAATATAGGGGTTCCTATTACAAGTGCTGAGTTTTTAGTATCAAAAATATTTAAGCTTCTTTTCTCTAATGAGCAAAAAGTATTAATTACACTTAACTTCAAAAGAGTGTGTTTACTAATTAGTAGGCGTACTCGAAATTAATTTCATGAAAAAAAATTTAGTCATGTAGTCGGTAGCTTTTTGTTTTGTTGAAGATAATTAGCGAACAAGAATTTAATTAATTTAAGCGAATAATCTTATCTGCTGGCTAAGCAAAGAGGCCAGCATATTTTTGGCTTTTAGATATGAGTTTGAAATCAAATTATTATTGAACTTACGTTATAACCTGTCTGTGAAATAAATATCTTTCTTAATTTTGTATACATACATTGTCACCTACCTGTAAAGAGAAAGAAAAGAAGAAAAAAAATTAATTAGTAAAAAAATCGGTCTCTTTAAAGAATTCAAGATAATAACAATAATATTAAAAACCAAAGATAATAATTTAGGAAACTTTTTTAAGTACTAAAACACTTTTTAAGAAACTTGTTTAAGTACTAAAAAACTCTTAAGAAACTTGTTTAATTACTAAAAAAACTTGTTTAAGAAACTTGTTTAAGTACTAAACACTTTTTTAAGAAACTGGTTTAAGTACTAAAAAATTTTTTAAGAAACTTGTTTACGCACTAAAAAAATGTTAAGAAACTTGCTTAAGTACTAAACAACTTTTTTAAAAAACTTGTTCAAGTACTAAACAACTTTTCTAAGCAACTTGTTTAAGTACTACAACACTTTTTTAAGAAACGTGTTTAAGTACTAAAAAACTTTTTTAAGAAACTTTTTTAAGTACTGAAAAACTTTTTTAAGAAACTTGTTTAAGTACCAAAAAGAAACCTTTTTCAAGTAACTTTTTAGGTACTAAAAAACGTGTTAAGTACTAAAAAACTTCTAACTACTAAACAACTTTTTAAGTATAAAAAACTTTTAAGTACTAAAAATGAAACCTTTATCAAGTACTAAAAATGAAACCTTTCTCAAGTACTAAGAAATAAACCTTTTCAAGTACTAAAAACTAAACATTTTCTAAGTACTAAAAAAGAATCCTTTTTGAAACACTAAAAAATAAACCTTTTTCAAGCACTAAAAAAAGAAATCTTTTTCAAGCACTAAAAAAGAAATCTTTTTCAAGCACAAAAAAAACCTTTCTCATGTACTAGAAAACGAAACCTTTTTCAAGTACTAAAAAGAAACTTTTTCAAGTACTAAAAAATAAACCTTTTTCAAGTACTAAAAATAAGCCTTTTCAAGTACTTAAAACTAAACATTTTCTAAGTACTAAAAAAGAAACCTTTTCTAAGTACTAAAAAAGAAACCTTTTTCAAGCACTAAAAAAGAAATCTTTTCCAAGCACTAAAAAAGAAATCTTTTCCAGGCACTAAAAAAGAAACATTTCTCAAGTACTAGAAAAGAAACATTTTCAAGTACTAAAAAGAAACCTTTTTCAAGTACTAAAAAGAAACCTTTTTCAAGTACTAAAAAGAAACCTTTTTCAAGTACTAAAAAGAAACCTTTTTCAAGTACTAAAAAGAAACCTTTTTCAAGTACTAAAAAGAAACCTTTTTCAATTACTAAAAAGAAACCTTTTTCAATTACTAAAAAGAAACCTTTTTCAAGTACTAAAAAGAAACCTTTTTCAAGTACTAAAAAGAAACCTTTTTCAAGTACTAAAAAGAAACCTTTTTCAAGTACTAAAAGGAAACCTTTTTCAAGTACTAAAAAGAAACCTTTTTCAAGTACTAAAAAGAAACCTTTTTCAAGTACTAAAAAGAAACCTTTTTCAAGTACTAAAAAGAAACCTTTTTCAAGTACTAAAAAGAAACCTTTTTCAAGTACTAAAAAGAAACCTTTTTCAAGTACTAAAAAGAAACCTTTTTCAAGTACTAAAAAGAAACCTTTTTCAAGTACTAAAAAGAAACCTTTTTCAAGTACTAAAAAGAAACCTTTTTCAAGTACTAAAAAGAAACCTTTTTCAAGTACTAAAAAGAAACCTTTTTCAAGTACTAAAAAGAAACCTTTTTCAAGTACTAAAAAGAAACCTTTTTCAAGTACTAAAAAGAAACCTTTTTCAAGTACTAAAAAGAAACCTTTTTCAAGTACTAAAAAGAAACCTTTTTCAAGTACTAAAAAGAAACCTTTTTCAAGTACTAAAAAGAAACCTTTTTCAAGTACTAAAAAGAAACCTTTTTCAAGTACTAAAAAGAAACCTTTTTCAAGTACTAAAAAGAAACCTTTTTCAAGTACTAAAAAGAAACCTTTTTCAAGTACTAAAAAGAAACCTTTTTCAAGTACTAAAAAGAAACCTTTTTCAAGTACTAAAAAGAAACCTTTTTCAAGAACTAAAAAATAAACTTTTTTCAAGTTAAAAAAGAAACATTTTTCAAGTTAAAAAAGAAACTTTTTTCAAGTTAAAAAAGAAACTCTTTACTAATAATAAACCTTTTTGAAGTACTAAAAAACCTTTTTAAAATATATATGCTTAGGTAAACATACCGCAAGAATTTCGCAAAAAAACTTTCTCCTCGCTAAGTAAAGAAAAAAAAGAATTTCCTTCATAATATTCAAAATCCCGATGGGAAAAATCTTAAAATGTAAATACTTTCATATTGTATGCGAATTAAAGAGCTAAAGTAAACAAATCAATATTGCATTAAATTAAAAACCAAACAAAAAATAAGTTAAATGAGAGCACGGAGCAGCGCTAAATAAACATGAAATCAATAAAAAAAGAAATAAAACCAAAATCAAATAAGGAAAAAGTGTTGTATAGGAAACCCCGGAAGCAGATTAAACTGTAACCGTGGTAAACAAAGCAAAAATTAAAGCAAGAAAAACCAATCCCTATCATAACCAACAACGAAACGTCAAGCAAAAAATTTTAATTGAAATTGAAATCGAATCTGACAGCCGAGCGGCGCATGTGAAGAATCATTTGCGCCACACCAGCACAGATTATTTACGCTATGCAATGGATTTAATTTGTTAAAAATCATATAATTTAAATAAAAATTGGAAATTTATCAACAAAAAGTGGTTGTATGTAAGTACAAGCAAATACCAAACGTAGTGAAATGGTATGTGGGAGAATGATGAATATGCGTAACAAAGGGCTTAAGGGGTTAAGAGGTTGCATAACACAAAATAATTGTATGGTTGCTGGGTTATGTTTGATGTAGCAGTGAGATGTGAAATGTAGAAGGTAATCCAAAACAAAAAAAAGAAATAAATGGCCGGAGGGTGAGTAATATGAAAATATTAAAAACAAGTAAGGAAGTCTAAGTTCGGGTGAAACCGAACATTACATACCCAGCTGTGCACATAAAGTGGGCGTGATCGTTCACCGATTTTTCTTATTTTCTGTGGTAGTACTCTACACAAACATAACATGCCTGGTACCTAGTTTCGTAAATCTATCTCACACCGTTCTGAAGTTGTTAGCAGTCGAATTTAAAAATTGCTTGACTCATAAGTGGGCGGTGCCACGCCCACTTTCCAAAATTTTGAAAAAATTATGTAAAGAATATGAAAGTTGATGTATGTACCAAATTATATTATTATAGCGAAATCAGTTAATTAGATATGGACTTTTCAATATTTCCACCTCCTTTCAATATAAATTTTATGAAAAAGTAGGCGTGGTCGCGAAGCGATTTCGTTTATTTTCTATAGCTGAATTTACCACAACAATAGTATGTCCTCTACGAAATTTCGTTATACTAGCATAAACTGTTCTGAAGTTATTAAGAGTCAAAATTTTAAAATTTCTTCAAATATACGTGGGCGGTACCACGCCCCCTTTTCAAAAATTTTTATAAAATCAGCCTTGGAACATCTAAATCAATACATATTGCAAATTTTATCATTGTAGCTGCTTCTAATATTGAATTAACCCATTTTATACGTTTTTCGAAATTTTCGATATCGAAAAAGGGGCGTGGTTATGGTCCGATTTTACCCATTTTCAATAGCAATCTATTCTGAACCCAAATAAGTACGCATGCCAAATTTGGTGAAGATATCTCATTATTTGCTCAAGTTATCGTGTTAACGGACAGACGGACGGACGGACGGACGGACGGACGGACGGGCGGACGGACGGACGGACATGGCTCAATCAAATTTTTTTTCGATCCTGATAATATTGATATATGGAAGTCTATATCTATCTCGATTCCTTTATACCTGTACAACCAACCGTTATCCTAACAAAGTTATAATACCCTGTGTACAAGTACAGCTGGGTATAAAAAGTAACCATATGGATTTCTGAAAAGTAATTAATATATTATGCGCTGCAGTGTATATACATTTTTGAATGAGGGAGTTTAAAAGTGTAGCTGACAAGCAAATATTATATTTACCTATATACCAAGGCCTATTAATAGTTGTTATTAAAAAATCAGAGCTTTTCAAGAATGTTATTCCTCGTGGGACCACCAGAGAACACTTCTAGTGCCACAATTTTATGTCTAGGACAGCGAAAATACACGGCCTGTAATCCGATAAGAAATTTTAGATCTACGTATATACCAAGGTCCATCAAAGTCTAAGCAACATTAAAATATTTTGTGAAATGGAATGTTATTCCTCGTCGGACCACCAGAGAACACTGCTAGCCCCAAATTGGTTTTGTCCTGACATCAAAGAGATGCGACCGGAGTTCGATTAAGAGCTCCAGTTTTTGATTCCAAAATAGAAAGGCTGTGGTCTAATGCTCTAGTAAACTGTTTTATCACGACATCAAAAAAAAAAACAGTCCAAAATCTTTACAAAATAAAAAAAAAAAACCCACGAGCACATCATAAAACTATCTTTTGTGGCAGCGTAAAACACATCAACATAATAATGAGACCACCAAAAAAGAAAAATCTATAATAAATATAAACATCAACACACACTCACTTCAACCAAAAATGACAAAGAGGTAAGCAATGTGGGGTAACCTACTACATCCGCCTAGCGAAATGTCACAAAAACAAAATACTTCAAAACATACTAGATAACAACCTCAAAATACGCTGCCGCCCTCATCATTGAGAATACACTCCATCAAAAATGAAAACAGGCACTAGAGTAGATACCCATCAGCTGATGCATTCCCTAAAGAGCTACTGTGCATGTGACATCATTCTGTTTGTAATGTGAAAATTTCACGATACTGTAAAGGTATAAAAAATTTAAACCCTTTTACGCATTTTCAAGCACGCTCTGCAAATG
Source organism: Campiglossa producta (assembly GCA_964058755.1). NCBI lineage: Eukaryota > Metazoa > Arthropoda > Insecta > Diptera > Tephritidae > Campiglossa > Campiglossa producta. The sequence goes on from CAXKVI010000001.1 coordinate 160,826,489, forward strand.
ATGCTTTCAAGTGTGTCGCATCATGCTTTTGAAATCACCCCATCACGCGCTCATCAGATGGATATGTGCTACTGTGAGTGGGTACTACGGTGGCGCATAAAAAATGCGCTCATTTAATGACATTACTTCCTTTAAGAGCGCTATAAGGTAATGGTGGCTGATGGGTTTAATGATACCACGATAGAATAGTAATAGATATGCGAAATTGTGTGGGTGTGTGAGCGGATGTGTTTTTTTTGTTTTTTTAGATGATTTTTTGTGTGGTAATAAAAACAAAGAGTTTTCTGCTACTCAAAAAAAAAAGTTGTCAAATTGTGACTTGGCATTTAAACGATACAAAGTGATTCGAGTCAAACGGAAACTTCCCCAAGTCAAAGTAAACCTTTTCCGAGTTGTATTGTCAGACGAAACCTTTTTCAAATCAAAGGAAACATTTTTTAACTCAAAAAAAAACCTTTTTCAAGTCAAACGATATTTTTTTTTTGGTAAGTCAAAATATCCCATTTCAAGTACTAAAAAATGAAACCCTTTTCAAGTACTAAAAAGTGAATTTTTCAAGTAGTTAAAATAAACCTTTTTAAGTACTAAAAAGCAACCTTTTTCGAGTATAAATAGTTCCATTTTGCAAGTACTAAAAAGTAACTTTTTTAAGTACTAAAAAGTAACCTTTTTCAAGTACTAAAAAGTAAATTTTTTCAAGTAGTAAAAAGTAACTTTTTAAGTGCTAGAAAGTGACCTTTTTCAAGTACTTAAAAGTAACCTTTTTTAAGTACTAAAAAGTAACCTTTTTCAAGTACTAAAAATTAGCCTTTTTCAAGTACTAAAAAACCTTTTCCAAGTACTAAAAAGTAACTTTTTTCAAGTAAAAAAAACCGTTGCCAAGTACTAAAAAGTAACCTTTTTCAAGTACTAAAAAGGAACCTTTTTAAGTACTTAAAAGGAACCTTTTTTCGAGTACATACTAAAAACCCTTTTCCGAGTACTAAAAAGAAACCTTTTTCGAGTACTAAAAATAAACCTTTTTTAAGTACTAAAGTGAAGCCTTTTTCGAGTTCTAAAGAGAGACCTTTTTCGAGTACTAAAAAACCTTTTTCGTGTACTAAAAAGAAGCTTTCAAGTACGAAAATAAACGTTTTTTAAGTACATATCAAATAGAAAAATTTTTCAAGAACTAAAAAGAAAACTTTTCAAGTACTAAAAAGAAGCTTTCAAGTACGAAAAGAAACGTTTTTCAAGTACATATCAAATAGAAAATTTTTTCAAGTACTAAAAAGAAAACTTTTCAAGTACTAAAAAGAAAACTATTTCAAGTACTAAAAAGAAACCTTTTTCAAGTACTAAAAAGAAACCTTTTCCAAGTACTAAAAAGAGACCTTTTTCAAGTACTAAAAAGAAAACTTTTTCAAGTACTAAAAGAAAACTTTTTCAAGTACTAAAAAGAAAACTTTTTCAAGTACTAAAAAGAAAACTTTTTCAAGTACTAAAAAGAAAACTTTTTGAAGCACTAAAAAGAAAACTTTTTCAAGTACTAACAATATACCTGTTTCAAGTACTGAAAAGAAGCCTTTTTGAAATACTAAAAGGAAACGTTTTTGAAGCATTTTGAAGTATTAAAAACAAACCTTTTTGAAGTACTAAAAATAAATCCTTTTCAAGTGCAAAAATTACGCCTTTTTCAAGTACAAAAAAAGAACACTTTTTCCAGGTCGGCTAGCGGTTATTTAACTAGCCAGAGCGCTTGCCATGAAACATGAAAATTATTCACATTTTTAAGCAAACACTTTTGCTGCATTCAACCATTCTACAACTCTTTGTTCTTTGGAATTTTCATGTTTTTACTTTCATCAATTTTTATATGTTAAATATTTTTTTATTTCAATTTATTTTTGCTTGTTTTTTTTTTTTTTTTTTGGTTACAAAATCTTTAAACACGTTGACAGCAGTTGGCCACAAACCATCACAGCCGTGCGGTGATTACAAACACGATCTCACTGAAATAATCATCACACACAAGCACACGAATGAATACCGCTATCTCTCCACAAAAACCACAACAAATGCGAATTACATTGTAGTAAAATCGTGCATGTAAGCCGCCTTTGGAATGTGCGCAATGCTACAACACAATAACAACTACAACAAAATTAACAAAAGTATGCGAGATATTCCATAACATACGAAGGAAGGTATCCTTTTGTAGCAAGCTGCTGTTGGCATTTGCTCTTCTATAACCATGCTGGAAGGAGAATTGGGTTTTGAGGTTCAACAGCATTGACCTCTAACCTAAAGGGAACATGAGGAACCAAAAAAAAAAATAATAATAATAATAAAAAATGCAGCTGAATGAAGTTTGAATTGATGTTACTGCTGACAGGCTGTGAAATGTTGCTCACACTTTCGCTGGCACGCACGCTCCACATGTACCATGTCAACGAGTGACAAATAATTCAAAGGATTTTCATTGGAGCAGGCGCTGCAGTAAGCTGCCCATTGGGTGGCATGCAGCAGCAGCACACATTCAGGCAACAGACGTAAGTTCGCAGGGCTTTCATGCAACTCGCACCATGCTCTTGTTTAAGCGCTTTTGTTTACTGCTCTATGATTTATTAATCTGCGTATGCATAAATTCTTTATTGTTTTGAACGTGCACAACACCAAAGATGAAATAAAACCACAAAAAAAAATTTAAATGTAGAAAAAAATCAAACAATGCAAAAGGCGATAAAATTGATGTCCTTTTCACTGCCTGCCGCATTGACGAATTTCCAATGAGATTTTTGTGGCACAATGTAACAGTATTTAAGCAAATAGAGAAGTACAGTTGTGTGCAAAGAGATGGTGATGCAATAGCTGTGGTAATAACAAAGTTAGTTTGATTTGAAACCTTTAAAATTGTGTATTATTTTATGTGAAATATTTTTTTTTTTTCCAATTTTTTTGACTTCATTAAAATATTTTTTTTTTTTTTTAATTTCTTCAAAATAATTTTTTTTATAAAATTTTTATTTTCTTAATTTACTTAAAAATTTTAATTTTTAATAACTATTTAAAAACTACAAAATAATTTTCTTTTAGTAACTAACTTTTTTGGCAGTTTAATAATTTTTTTTTTTATTTTAATAAAAAAAATCTTATATAATTTTGTTAAATTGTTTTTTTTTTTTTAATTTGACACAAAATTTTTATTTTCCCAGCTTTTTAAGAAACTATAAAATCATATGTTTTGTTAATTTCATAAAATTTTTTTTTTTTTTTTTTAATTTCATTATTATTATTATTTTTTTTTTTTAATTTCATAAATTTGTTTTTGCTTTATTTTGTAAAACTTTTTATTAATTTTACTCGAAATCAAATTTTTCAAAGCTATTTTCAACAGTATAAAATTTATTTATTTTTATTTTATAACATTTTTTTGTTAATTTCATCCAAATTTTATACATTTCTTTTTCTTTAATCTATTTTTTTTTTAATTTTCAGAGCTATCATAAAATAATTTTTTTATTTTATTTTTTTAATTCTATAATTTTTTTTAACCAAACTAATTCATTTTTTATTTCCTAATTTTTTTTTTATAGTTTCAAAGTTATAAAATATTTTTTGCCCAAGGTTTTTTAAATTAAAAAAGGTTTAAAATTTCATAAAACACATTTTTTTTTTTTAATTTTTTTTTGAATTTGATGCAAACTTTTTTTTTTGAAATTTAAAAATTGTGTTTTACTATTTCCCAACATTTTTTTCAAACTTCATAAAAATGGTTTTTTTTGCATAAAAATTTGTCTATTTTTTTTACAAAAAAGGACGTTTTTTCCTAAAAAGAAGATAATAATAAATTCTTAACTAAAAACATTATTTTTACTTTGATGAAAAACATTTTTTTATTTTTTTATTTTTTTTTTTATTGTTTTTTATTTTTTTTTATTTTTTTTTATCTTTTTATATTTTTTTTATATTTTTTTTATTTTTTTTTTTATTTTTTTTTATTTTTTTTATTTTTTTTTTTATTTTTTTTTTTATTTTTTTTAGTTTTTTTTTTTTTTTAAGAAAATTTTAATCAATTCTTACAAGGGATTTTTTTTTATTTTTTTTTTTTTAAGAAAATTTAAATCAATTCTTACAAGGGATTTTTTTTTATTTTAATGACAAAACTTTTTTTTTTATTTTTTCCCAATTTTTTTATTATACCTTTCATGAACATGAAATGGTATTATAACTTTGGTCCGATGTTTGTATATATCAGAAGAAGAAGAGATAGACCCATCAATAAGTATACCGAAATGATCAGGATGACGAGATGAGTTGATTTAGCCATGTCCGTCTGTCCGTCTGTCCGTCTGTCCGTCTGTCTGTCTGTCTGTCTGTCTGTCTGTCTGTTTGAACGCAAACTAGTCCCTCAGTTTTTGAGATATTTGGCTGAAATTTGGTATGCGGCCACCATTTTCCAATATAGGAATCATTTGTCGGAACCAGCAAGATCGGACCAATATAACATATAGCTCCCATACAACCGATTATTCCGATAAACGGATTTTGGGCTATAACTCCTGTAATTAAACACGAAGGAACTTGAAATTTTATAAGTGTTGCTATTTTGATATGTGAAATATCGATGCTGAAAATCATAGAGATGGGGTATATATTTCACATAGCTCCCATACAATCGATTATTCCGATAAACGGATTTTGGGCTATAACTCCTGTAATTAAACACGTAGGAACGTGAAATTTTGTAAGTATTGCTATTTTTATATGTGAAATATCGATGTTGAAACTCATAGAGATGGGATAAATATTTCACATAGCTCCCATACAATCGATTATTCCGATAAACGGATTTTGGGCTATAACTCCTGTAATTAAACACGTAGGAACGTGAAATTTTGGACGTATTGCTATTTTTATATATGAAATATCGATGTTGAAAATCATCGAGATTGGATAAATATTTCACATAGCCCCCATACAATCGATTGTTCCGATAAACGGATTTTGGTAGATAACTCCTGTAATTATATAGGTAGGAACGTGAAATTTTGGAAGTATCGCTATTTTTATATGCGAAATATCGATGTTGAAAATCATTGAGATGGCATAAATATTTCACATAGCTCCCATACAATCGATTATTCCGATAAGCGGATTTTGGGCTATAAGTCCTGTAATTAAACACATAGGAACGCGAAATTTTGGAGGCATCGCTATTTTTATATGTAAAATATCGATGTTGAAAATCATTGAAATGGGATAAATATTTCACATAGCCCCCATACAATCCATTGTTCCGATAAACGGATTTTGGTAGATAACTCCTGTAATTATATCGGTAGGAACGTGAAATTTCGTAAATCTTGCTATTTTAGAATGTGGAATGTCGATGTTAAAAATCAATGAGATTGGACCAATATAACACATCGTCCCCATATAATCGATAGCTCCGATAATTTCGGTATGAGCTAAAGTTAAATTCACACAGGCTGTACTGGGGATCAAACAGTGAAAATCGTGACGCTTATTCATGAAAGGTATTTAGCCTTCGGCACAGCCGAAGACAGCTTTCCTTACTTGTTTTTATTTCATTTTTTCACGTCCTTTATTCTGCAAAGTAATAATTTATCAATTGTTAACATTCAATCTAATATTTTTTTTTAATTTGATGCAATTTTTTTTTTTTGAATGAAAAACTTTTTTAATAATTTTTTCCAAACATTTTTTTTTTTAAGTTTGTTTTGCATAAAAATTTGATTCTTATTTTTTTACAAAAACATTTCTTCCTTTTTCCTAAAACGAAGAAAATAATCAATTCTTAACAAAAAACATTTTTTTTTATTTTGATGAAAACCTTTTTTTATTTTTAAATTTTTTTTTTAATTTTTTTTATTTTTTTTTTCTAAAAAGAAAATATTAAACAATTCTTAACAAAATATTTTTTTTCTTTTTTAATGAAAAACTTTTTTTATTTTTTTTTCCCCAATTTTTTTTAAGTTAAAAAAAAAGTTTCTTTTAAAAAATTTTTTTTTTATTTTATTTTTTCACAAAAACGCTTCGTCCTATTTCCTAAAAAGTAAAAAACATACAATTTTTTTTAATTTGATAAATTTTGTTTAATGAAAAACTTCTTTTATTTATTTTTTCCCAATTTTTTTTTTAAGTTTTATAAAAAATGTTTTTTTCATAATTTTTTTTTATTTCATTTTTTCACTAAAACGTTTCTTCCTATTTCCTAAAAAGCAAAAATTAATCAATTCTTAACGAAAAAAAAAACATTTTTATAATTTGATGAAAAACTGTTTTTATTTAAGATTTTTGGCAAATATTTTTTTAAGTTTCTTTAAAAAGTTTTTTTTAATTTGTATTTAAATTTTTTTTTTAACTTTGTAAATTTTTTTAATTCAATTTATTGAAAAAAATTTCGGAAATTTTATGAGAAAAATGTTTGTTTTATTTCATACATTTTTTTATCACTTTTTATATAATTTTAAATTAAATTTTAAAATACTTTTTTTATTCCCAAAATGATTTTTTTTTTAACAATGAATTTTTTTTTTTAATTAAGCAATGCTAAATTTAGAACTACAAAAGATTAATTTTTCTTTTAAAACACCCAACACACCCTTCTCCAATCTTTTTGCACGCAACTGTATATGCAACCCAACACACCCAAACATGTATGCCTTTGTAACAAAAATTATTTTGATGCAGCAATTTCATTTTAATTTTTAATTTTTTTTTTAATATGCATTTTTTGCGCTTTTGTTGCATGTTTTTTTATTATTACAACTTCTGTGACGGCTGCATTGCAGTGGTAGGCAACAAAAACCAAAAAAGGTAAAAAAAAAAACTGTTTCATTATAGTCCAGGCCACAACTTAAAAAAGACAGTGCAGGCCACACAGCGCGCGACGTCAGCACAAATGCAAATATTACAAAGCAGCATTGCATGGCATTTGCTATTTGTTTGATGTGCCACACACTCATTATGCGAGAGCCAGTTGTTGCAAATTTATATACTTACTTATTGCACTGACAGCTCAATTAGCAACGGGACAGTGAGCCAATTGAGCAACAACTGCAAATTTTCACGTTTACGTGTAAGTAACTATTATGCTATGACGCACTGCTACTGGGTTTTTGTTTTTGTTTTTGCTTTCAAGCTCTCATTTGTAAGTTGGTCACACTACAGTAACAGCGAATTGTTTACTAATTAATACCTATGTAGAGCAGTTTATCTTATTGCAAATTGGGACGATTAAGTGGGCCATACACTGAGAGAATTTGCAAAAATGCGTTGTGAGCAGCACTGATATTATTCTTAAATTTTTTTTTTTTTTTTTTTTTTTTGATTATGAAATACTCCTATGTCCTTGCGTGGTACGAATGCGTTATGTTAAAATTTGAATTAGAGAAATCGGCCTTAAAGATTGTCTGTTTTGCTGTTACAAAAAGCTTATATTTTTAATTTTTTATATATATACTTGAAGCCCAGACATGCAGTCTATGAAATGTATTGAAAACTCTGCATTGAAATTGCATTAGAGTAGCTAAGCTGCGGTTAATATTGCATAAGCTGAGCTCACGCTTGATTGCATTATTTATTTGCATAACAATTGTAAAGGTAGTGAAAGCAACAATCATTAGAGCATATAGTTTGAAGCAGCTGCTTTCAAATATTTTTAAAATTAATTTGTAGGAACTTATATTGCGCTTAGTGTAGCTTAGTCAATAATTTCGTAGTGCTATGATTTGTTCATTTTCTAAAAGAGTTGAAAAATAATTAATGAGAATCGACAAAAGATTTTGAAAGGTCAGAAGAGTAGTCTTCAATGCCTTTATTGTCTTAAGAGTACTGATCCTAAAGGTCGGAAGAAAAATTATCCCACACTTTAACCTAAGCATAACGCTCCCTACATGCCAAACTTCAAGAAAATCCAACCATTTATACGATTGTTTCGAATAGGGCAGTCCTGGGTCCACTTTCCGGAAGAAAATGTATCCTATATTTTAAGCTATCGAGCCATAAATACGATTGTTTAAAATAGATCAGTCTTTGGTCCATTTCCCGGAAGAAAAATCATACCATACTTTAACATAAGCAAAACGCTACCACCTACCAAATTTCAAGTAAATCCAACCATTTATACGATAGTTTCGAATAGGGCGGTTCTGGGTCCACTTCCATAAAAAAACTTTACAGAAACACTCTCCAGGCTCCTACTAATCCCGAACTATCCTGACTAGGCAGGGCGAAGTACTCCTACAACAACAACAATAAGGTTCCTAAAGCTAGGCTAATGAAGCCAAAACTTTTTCAGAAACCTAACAGTTTCGAGTAAACTTGGATTTTCAAGGGCTATGGATAAAGTGGAGTCCAAAAATTGTACATGAAATCAAAACTATGTTCTAGCTATTGTTTTAGGTTTCATTCTACGATGTTTTCCCACGAGGAAAACTTTTAGAACTTTTGTTAGTTCGTAGGAAGGATTTACTATCGTCCCTTGTTAATTTGGGTTGGGAACAACACGGTTTCCGGGTTTTGTCAGCTTCAGTGTAGTTTTCGATCCGATCTGGTATGTTGCTATTCATATCCATTGTAATTATAGTTTGTAGATACCAGTAAATACAGTTTTTGGGGACTGTTTTTCGTCATCCCCTGTCGAAATCGGCTTCGAGGCAAAGTGATTTCCTCGTTGTGCCATCTTCAGGGTCAGTTTTCATTTTAATCTGTTTCTATTCTATATTCATTGTTATTGTCATTTCTGGAAGACTTATAATGCGTGCTTTTTTTTTATTGAAGGAAAGGAAGTAGAAAAAGCAACATAAAATAAAAGGCTAAAATTACTCATTTCTACCTACCACTACTATCTTGTAAACGGCTCAAGCGATTAGAATAAAATTTGGTGTGTAATAAGTGTCCAAGTCTTAGACTTTTTACCTAGGTGCTGACACTGAGGATGCTTTTAGGAGGTTGCCCCGTGTTTTTGGGGACGGTTTTTCGTCATCTCTTGTCAAATTGGGATTCGAGGCTAAGTGATTTCCTCGTTATGCCATCTTCAGGGTCAGTAGTCCTTAGATAAGATGTATATAAGCCTGCAGCGTTTCCTTATTCAAACCCCACATTCCTCTCTAAAACTATCAGCTATAGTATTTCAGCTCACTTACTTAGCTCACAAAAGAAAATTTGAATGCTTTACACATGCCTCAACCAAACTTATGGCATTCCTGCACACTTGCCATACACCACTAACGTTTAAACTACCTAAATATTTGTCTATCGTCTAACTTCCTTCCCTGGCAAACTCAACTGTCTGTCTGGCTTTGCTAGCGCCGCTTTCGAACATCCTTCCTACTTTTTCGCTACATTCTCGGTCGCGTGCTGAATTTCCTTTGTTGTGTGCGCGCCTAAAATGTGACTTCGACGCTTATTCATATTCATATTTCACATCTTCCCACACTTCTTCAAAAGCATAATTTTTTCCCATATTTTCCGGTTTGTAAAATTATGCGCTTGTAATTCCCCAAAATATCATTTTCCTTCAAGTCAGAGGGGTTTGGCATGTATGTATGTGTGTGTGTTGGCAAGCAATGCTTTTGTGCTTCAGCATTGTGGGCGTGGCAGCAGTAGTATGTTTGTCATTGTAGTACTAGTACAAGGAAGCAATTTTATGTAGAACTTCATTATGCGTGAAATTGTAATATTTTTGCAGGAGGCGAAAGAAGGTGAAAGGATGTACAGTGACTCACAATGAATTCGGTCCACTAAAATTTTTTGAATTTCGTTAGACAGGGTACTAAGATGGTGTTTCTAAAATTTGTTTAATTAAAATAAAGCCAATTATATAAGAGAAACCAAAAAAATATTTCCTTAAAAATTTGCACAAAGTTCAGGAGAATTTTTAAAACTTTCATCAAAATTTTCAACTTTTTTGGCAGAATTTCTAGCGTATTTCTGTGCACGCAGTTTTGTCGACGTCAATTTCCCTATAATAATGTGCAAGCCAGAAGTAGCTCAAAATTTTCCCTGATTTTTAAGAATTTTTTTCGTCGGGGGTGTAAGTAATTTCTTCCATACAAAAAAAAAAAAAAAAAATCATTTTGTATGGAAGAAGTTACGCAACATCGTCGACAAAAAAAATTCTAGAATTCGCTAGAAATTCTGCCAAAAAAGAAGTTGCAAATTTTTAAGGAAATTTTTTTTTTGTTTCTGTTATATAATTGGCTATATTTTAATTTAAAAAAATTTAAAAAATACCATCTTAGTACCCTGTCTAAAAAAATTTAAAAAAATGTTAGTGGACCGAATTCACTGTGAGTCACTGTATGCTACTCGTATCCAGCAAACGTTTGCAAGAATATTGCGCTTTGCCAATTTTTAAAGGTTAAATAACTACAAATTGTGCTCAATGAATAGCGTAAAATCTTCACGGATTATATTGGCTGTTATATCTGAGGCATGCTTTTTTTTTAATACGCGCGATTATTTGGTATGCAAAGTGAGTAGATGTGAAATATGTAGTGAGCTTTAACTTTGACTAAATGGCTGTTAAGTTAAAAAGTTATTTGTTTTATAGGGAAGTGAGTTTTCAACAAAAAAAAAAAAAAAATTCTTTGGCTAAGCTATTGTAGTGCGCTTCGTTTGTAAGTGAAAGCTTTTGTCTTTAGCTGTGTTAGTTTTCACGCGTTCAGCAGAGTTTAAGGCAGGGTTCGGAATTATTCATTTATGTACACTCAAGTACGTTCTTTTGCATTCGCATTCCCGAACACGTACTCTAAAAAAAAATTTGCATTCGCGTTCGTGAATAAGAAAGTATCAAAAAAATCTACACCGTTCAAGTTCATGAATGCATTCGTCGCGAATCATTCACAAATGCATTCTCGAATCTATTTAAGAACGTACTTCTTGTTGTTCATCTTCATAAACGTATACTATTCAATGTTTATGTGTGCGAAAACCTTCTGCGAATATGTCACAAAAAATATTATTTCAGTAAACGGCAAGAAGGTTCTTAAAAGCATTCGCGAATTATTCACGCAACATATGCATACATTTATGAAGATCAACAACAAGAAGTATATTCTTACATAGATTCGAGAATGCATTTGTAAATGATTCGCGATTGCATTCATGAACGTGAACGGTGTGGATTTTTTGATGGCTTCTTATTCACGAACGTGAGTGCAAATTTTTTTTTTTTTTTTTTTTTTTTTCAATGTTCATGTTCGTAAATGTGAGAGTAAATTTTTACGAACCCTGGTGTTAAGTTCGCTTAAATGCATTATTCTCACTTTTTCGCTTTTTCTTCCTCACAATTTCATTGTCCAAACTTTTTCTACAACAATTTGTTTGCACTTTAAGTTTAAAGCATTTTTAGCTACAGCTAAGTAAAATAAAAAATTCAAAACGTAATTAGTGACTTTTGAAAGTATGTAATTTCGGCATTCTTTCGTCCAGAGCTGCTTTCGGGCTCATTACGCTCAGTAAAAAATGGGAGATGCCAATAGCAGTAATGGTTTAGTAAACATTTTTTTAGACTCTTTTTTTTTTTTAGTCCCAGTTAAACTGCATTTTTGTCCACATTTTTTGACAACTTTTGATTGATCTGCAGTTAATTAGTCTCAAATTGCTGGCAGCAGGGAAGCCTAATGAGTTATGAAAGCAAACGTTGCTTAGGGAAAGGTGTTTTAAAGAATTTTAAGAATTAAAGACTTTTTAAACTAGAAAAAATAGAGAGATCGAAAGTCACTTTCTTGTTAATATTGGACTTTTTCGGCACCATTTTGGGATATGTTCCTAAATTTTGTGGGACCATTCTGGACTTTTCTGGAATTATTTTAGAACTTTTTCGGCACCATTTCGGGACTTTTTATGGATCATTTCGGGATGGTTTTGTGTAATTTTTAGGAACCATTTCCGTACTACTGTTTTCGGGACCACTTTTCCCAAAACGATCCCGAAAAAGTCCCAAAATCTTCTCTAAAATCTTTGCGTAATGGTCCCGAAATTATCCGGAAAAAGTCCAGAAATGATCCCGAAATGATTGCAAAAAAATTTCGAATGTTCAGCAAAAAGTTCAGAAATTATCGCTAAAAATACCGAAATGAACCCAAAAAAATCAGAAGCTGTGCATTAAATGATTACCCTTACTTATTTCTACCTACCACTACTATCTCGGAAATGGCTAACGCGATTTGAAAACAATTTGGTATGTGGATAGTGCACCAAAAACTAAGACTTTCCACTTGACGATATTTTTACAGCTTTGCCACCTATTTGAATTTTTTTTTAAATATCGGCATATGGGTATAAAAAAAAAAGTATTTTTTGTCGTATATATTGTTTTGAGATAGTGGTATGACCAAGGGTTTATATACAAAAAATTTATTTTTTTTATACATTTATTGGATATTATCTCAAAAACGGCCAAACACATTTCTATAGAATTTTAATGTAGCTTATATGATTTAATCAAAGCTATCTTAGTTTGGTGTTGCCACTAAGGACATTTTTAGAATATTGCCACTAAATTGGTATCAATTGATATAATTTGTCGTAGTGTTTAAAAAACATATTTGTAGACAGAGTTATAGCCAATTGTTGCCACCTTATCCTATTTGATTTATTCTTTTGGAATTGATTAATTTTTAAGGTTGCCATCTTTTTGAAATTTTTCAAAAGTTAAGTTAGGTTCGCCAAAATAGCAATCAAACCAAATGAATTTTAGATAGTATTACAAATAAAATAGGCCTAGGTAGGGTTATTCCCAAGCGTTGCCACCTAATCCCATTCACTATCTCGAAAACGATTTCACAACTTTGTTTTGAAATTTTGTACATGTATGGGTTATCTGCTATAACATAGACACTTTTTAGGTATTGCCACTATGTAAGATTTTTACGGGGTTGCCCCCCTTTAACAATTTTGTTTTTTTTTTTACTTTAGTAAGACTGGCCAATATGGGTATCAAATGAAAGGTATTTCATTTCGCATTTCAACAAAAATATTTATATTTAGGGTTAGTCGCTAGCGTTGCCACCTAATCCTATCCTAATTTTTTTTGCTGCTTTATGGAAAATGACTTCCCAGATTTTATGAAATTATGTATACAATTTATCTACTACAATCCCAAGTCTCTTGCTTAGGTGTTGCCACTTTAAATATTGTTAAAAGGTTGCCACCTATTTGGAATTTAAAAAAATTATTAAGAAAGATATGGCAATATGGGTATCAAATGAAAGGTTATTTATGTCGTATTTCAACATACTGCTTTCTGGAAAATGACTTGGCAGATTTATGTATAAAATTTATCTACTACAATTTCAACTCTCTTGCTTAGTTGTTGCCACTTCAAATATTGTTAAGAGGTTGCCACTTATTTGGAATTTAAAAAAAAAACTGTTAAGAAAGTTATGGGTGTCAAACGAAAGAAATTTCAAGTCGTTTTATAACAAAAAAACTATTTATATGTAGGCTTACCGCCTAAGGTTGCCACTTAATCCCCAAATCTGTACTTTTTAACATACTCGCTTTTATCAGGAAACAAGAAATGCATTAAAAATTTCAGCATAAAAAGCAAATTTTACACACAGAGAAAATTGAGCTATGATGGATAAGAATTGACAGTGATTTGGTCATATCAACAAAAATATAGTTATATCAACCAAAATATCTGTTAATTCAACCAAAATATGAGTTGATTCAACCAAAACCACGGTCAATTCTTATACATTCCCAGCTCATTTTTCTCTGTGCAGCACCAAAAAAAAGTAAAGCAGCTCATGCTAAAATTTCGTTCAGCTCACAATTTGATTTTATAAAATAGTTTAACTTTTTTATCTAATTACTTTTATGCTTCTTCTTTATGCTCTTTTTTTTAGTAAAATCAGCTATTCACTTTGTGGCTTTTGGTAATTTCCTATTTTGAAAGTTTTTAAAACATAAAACTAAATTTCACAGCCAAAAGCGAGAATGGTTATAGAAGATGAAGCGCAAAGGAAGTGGTTGAAATGAAAAAGTTAGGAGAGTAGAATACGAAAAATAACTTAAAAGAAAATGCGTTCTCGCTGCTTTTAGACAACTTTTTCGCGCTGCACTTCTTCCGAAGAAACTTAATAAGATTTGCGCGTTTTTTAATGCCTTGGGCACAGTTGTGAGATGTTTGAAGAAAATGTCATACCCAAATACGCTGCTTTAATGAAAGATAAATACAACTTTGCTCTACAAATTTGTTTGTCAGAGCTTAAATTTGTTATAGACCTCTTTGATCATTCACGCAGAAGGCAAACCCTTTAAAAGCAGTTAATAAATAAATTTTCCTTCCTAAACCGGCATATTCAAATTATAGGTAAGCCGTATTGCTCTTCGTCGTTTAAGCTCAACCCGCATCATCATCATAATCAACTATAATATCAATTTAATTTCTTGTGTCAACAAAACAATTTAACTACGAAACTAATGCCTTGCCCTTATGTTAGAATTTTGCGTAGTGACTCATGCGTATATTTCTACAAAATTCGAATATACCTGCAGTACATTTGCAAAGTTGGTTAGTTGCTCAGAAAAACCTCATCATCATCATTGTGTAAATGCCAGGGTTCGGAAACATTCTCTCTCGTTCACTCGCTTTCACAAACATGAGCATTAAAAAAAAATTCATTCGCGTTCGTGAATGAGAACGCATCAAAAAATACACACCGTCCACGTTCGCGAAGGAATTCGCGAATCATTCACAAATGTATTCTCGAATCATTTAAGAACGTACTTCTGGTCGTGCATCCTTACAAACGTATGCATATGTTGCTTGAATGATTCGCGAATGCACTTAAAAGCGTTCTTCGTTTCGTTTACTGAATGCATATCTTACGAGATGCCATGGGTGAATGATTCGCGAATGCATTCATGAACGTGAGCGCTGTGGATTTTTTGATGTCTTTTTTTCACGAACGTGAATGCAAATTTTTTTTTTTTTTCAATGTTCATGTTCGTGAATGCGAATGCAAGAGAACATACCGTCGCTCCCAGTTCTATGCGAACTGTGTTAGTCTTCGACGCAGAGAACGAAGTGTGTTAGTTTTCGACGCAGAAAACTGAAGTGTGTTAGTCTTCGACGCAGAGAACGAAGTGTGTTAGTCTTCGACGCAGAGAACGAAGTGTGTTAGTCTTGGACGCAGAGAACGAAGTGTGTTAGTCTTCGACGCAGAAAACTGAAGTGTGTTAGTTTTCGACGCAAAGAACGAAGTGTGTTAGTCTTCGACGCAGAAAACTGAACCGTGTTAGTCTTCGTTGGGAGCGACGATATTTGAATGTTCATTAATGAATAATTGCGAACCCTGGTAAATCCTACTACTACAATCCTTTTTCACTTAATTATTCAAATATGCCACGTGATAAGTTATAAGGGTTGTTTTTTGTTGAGAATGAGTGAGCTCAAAGGAGGGAAAACCTAGTAAAAGTTAATCACGTGCATCTGGTTGGCAACACGTGCCAGAAAAGGGAGAGCCATTGAGGGTATCAAAAACGTAGCAAAGCAACAAATGCATGGAAGCATGAAAAGGGCGTTACAAATGATGGGGGCTAAAATGAATAGGAATAATTTCAGCACTTGAAAAGCGTTAAAGTTTGTTAGTTGACTGGCAAAATAAATAATTGAAACTAATTATAAGAAAGGCAACAACAAAAAAAAACAAGTGTAACCAGAAATGACATATCAGAATTGGTGTAAAGAAGTTGGGAGTAGTGAATCGGGTAATATAGGCTGACAGCGAGAATTACAGCGAGGAAAGTGAACAATGGTGGAAGTAATTAGAATCATATCAAACCAAAAACAAAACAAAAAACACAATTAAGGTAAGAAAAATAAAGTAAAACTAAAACAAAATTGAAACAAAAAAAAATAATATAAAACAGTCTACAAAAGGCAAAAGAAAAAAAAAAAAAAATAAAAATTATAAAGTGATATAAAATATAATGAAATTCACTAAAACAACCAAACCAATATTTTTTTGTTTTGCATTTGGACATTACCAACGTCTTCCCAATCACCTCAATCTCAACAAAACATCATCATTGGCATCGTTATTATCATTACCACATCATCATCATATTCAACAACATTAACATATTCAACATCACCATTATTTATTATCTGTCATATATATCAACAACATACCATCTCTATCAGCGTCGCTATGATTAACGAGATAGTGTCCACCATTATTACTATCTTCACTATATTTAAAAAAATCATCAGCCAAAACTTTAGGCCCGGCGATGTGGTTCTGTGCAAAAATTTACTCTCCAGCATATGAACAAATTTTCTGTTTCCTTGCTAATCTATCTTTTTGTAATCTGTGTTCCATCTTTTTTTTTATAATCGTGTTATGCTTTCTCTGCCAATTCCTCTATCCATATTCCTATCAATATCCCTATCCCTATCCCTATCCCTATCCCTATCCCTATCCCTATCCCTATCCCTATCCCTATCCCTATCCCTATCCCTATCCCTATCCCTATCCCTATCCCTATCCCTATCCCTATCCCTATCCCTATCCCTATCCCTATCCCTATCCCTATCCCTATCCCTATCCCTATCCCTATCCCTATCCCTATCCCTATCCCTATCCCTATACCTATCCCTATCCCCATCCCTATCCCTATCCCTATCCCTATTCCTATCCCTATCCCTATCCCTATCCCTATCCCTATCCCTATCCCCATTAATATCCCTATCTCCATTCATACCACATCATCAATACTTCTAAAAACAAAATGTTTATGTTTATTTATTCTATCAAGTTACTTCAAGTCATTCTAAATCTATTGTTCCCATCTGAGTCGAGGACTTCCTTCCTTTGCTGGCAAGTTCTGGTGTCGATAGGAAACCCGTCTAGGCTTGAACTTATTTGTCTTGGCATCATTGGTAGAACCATAAATTCTCTGGAGACATTTTCTTTTCAAGGGCCAGGTCATCTTCTCTTGACATTGTTCATCATTCCAAGCCATACATTAGGATAGGTATGATAAGACACTTAAGAGCGTGATCTTCGTAAGTGGAGTCAGGACTTTTTTTAAAATTGGGATGGTAGAACAATTTTTATTACTAAGGGTGTTATTGGAAACGTCCTTTAATCTTTGTGGTTTATAAAGACGAAATATCTGATAAAAATCAAACAGACAAGAGACCACAAATAAGACCGTCCAAACCAAAAAAATTAAGTTGGTTATCAATCAAATCTTTTAAGAGGGTGTGGGGCATATTGATTCAGTCTACATTAGATCCCATTAGAACTGTTATCAGCACATATGAGGCCACGGATTAAAAACCTGAGTATCAGCAAACCCTAAAACTCCCACACTATACGAAAAGAAGCGATAAAAGCATATTTTTTCCTGAAAAAAATAAGCGAGAATAACTTCCTCAACATATTTCCAAAACATTGACAGCTGAGTATCAAATTTCATTAGAGCGATGGATTACAGCGCTTCACGAAAGGGTTATAGCATACTCAGCTTCGAAACACTGCATATGAACTAAACAAGATAAGCTGCATGACGCGTGCACGCCTGTCGATGGTCATTTGTATGAGAAGATATTGATAAACTAAGCAATATGTTAAACTGTAAAATGATAAAATATTTAAGAGAAAATAGGAAGTTAACGCAGCAAAAAGGGGTGGCAACAAGCTGAAGATAAAGAAGGAAAAAAGGACAACGCTAAAACCAAATGTCTTGGGAAATTTTTCAATTTTTCATATGTGTTCGATGCTATTTTTCGCTTGTCAGCGCTGTGTCAGCTAGGAACTAGCTTCCTTTCGTTTTTTTTTTGTTGTTTCCTACTTTTCTTCTATTTCTTGTCTTTGCAATAAGCAAACTTATCAGCACCGCAAAATGTGATCGGAATCAATAGCCAAAGTGTATGTAACCCAGGCGCACAATTGGGAGCGCTACGTAGCTCAACTGCATTTTATGCTACCTTTTTTTCTCCTCTGCGCAATCTTGGACAGCTTGGACATATTTGTTTATTGCTTGTTGTTGTCATAAATACACAGACAATGACCGCTCTTGTGGTTTAGTTAAGCTTTTTAACAACGCCGGAATCGCCGCTTCAGCAGCATGGATATTCTGCAAGCAACTAAGCAACAAACCCAAGAGTGCTATCAATGTTTGATATTTTTACTGCATAGCGTCGAATTTTGGATCTTTCTTGCAGATAAGGCGAGGAAGGACACATGTGTCGGCTATAAATTATGTGGTTTATTAGATAAGATGATGTCCTTGTAGGACATACAGTAGATTTATTGATGAGGTTACGAGATAGACATAGTGATGGGGATAGGTAAAGGGACAGGGATAGGGATAGGGATAGGGATAGGGATAGGGATAGGGATAGGGATAGGGATAGGGATAGGGATAGGGATAGGGATAGGGATAGGGATAGGGATAGGGATAGGGATAGGGATAGGGATAGGGATAGGGATAGGGATAGGGATAGGGATAGGGATAGGGATAGGGATAGGGATAGGGATAGGGATAGGGATAGGGATAGGGATAGGGATAGGGATAGGGATAGGGATAGGGATAGGGATAGGGATAGGGATAGGGATAGGGATAGGGATGGGGATAGGGATTGGGTTAGGAATAGGGATGTGGATAGGGATAGGGATAGGAATAGAGATAGGTATAAGGTTAGGGATAAGGATAGGGATAGGGATAGGGATAGGTATAGGGATAGGGATAGATATAGGGATAGGGATAGGGAAAGGGATGTGGATAGGGATAGGGAAAGGGATGTGGATAGGGATAGGGGCAGAGAAAAGGACTAAATGTTACAGGGAATAAGGGGGGAAAAGAGGAAAATAGAGCATTGAATAGGAAAAGATGAATGAGCAGAGAAATAGTAGAAGTTCGAAAGTGGTTTTTCCAATCAATTCAATGAGCTCACAGCCCCGGGGACTACAAGTTTGACAGTGAGCTACATTGAAAGAGCACTTTGACCAATTCGTTTTGGCCAACTTTGAAGTAGTAGTCTTAAGTCTGATACTCAGATAATCCAAAACTCCCCAGAGAAAGTTGTGCATAAAAAACCCCTCCCTTCAACACCGGAATCGCTCATCAATTTATCTTAAGCACAGCTTCAAGACAAATTTCGCTGCAGACTGATCAAACAATTTGGCTGGTTTTTTGTTAGATTACTCTTCCTTTCTGCACCTCTCCCAGCATTTATTTTTTTTTCTCTTTACTACAACATGAGTAGTGGATGGATACTTAGGAAGATGTTTAACATTTTGTTTTGCGCGCTGTCAATATTCACTTAAAAACCATCAATTTTCAAGTTTTATTAATAGTAAAGTAAGCAGAGGAAAAGCGCGGAAAAAAAATTCAAAATTAACAAAAAAAAACGCATGGCAACAACCAAGAAAAAAACATAAACGAAATGAAAAAGAAAAGTTGCTGCACCAAAAGCTTAAATTGCTTGACACTTCATTGTTAGATTGGCGTAGAAGACGAAGCAGTCGCTTGTTGTGGAGAAAAGAAAATTCACACACTAAAAATAGTGCAAATAGTGCCACTGGCTGTTGCAGCATAGACTTTTGTTGTTGTTTATTTTTGTATTGCTGCTAGAAATTGCTATCTCATTCTTAACACTTGAAGAGAGAAAAGAAGTTGTATGTGTGTGTGTGTTGTGGTTTATATATGGGTAGGGACCAAGCTGTGTGGCAGCCAAGGGTGGAGTTGTGCTTTGAAAGTGCGCGCGGTTCCAGAAGCACTGTATTACGGAAGAACAGTTTGAATATCAACGAACTTGCTGTCAACGAGAGTTGTCAAAGTACACAGTTTGGTGGGCACTGGAGGCAAAATAGTTGAAGAGGATTTAATGAAATACAATGAAATAAATTACAGTAAAATTAATTATGATAAAATAAATAAAAAAATTAAATTAAATAAAAAATAAATTAATTAAATTAAAAAAAAAAATTTTTATTAAAAAAAAAATGTAATCAAATTAAAAAAATAAAATAAAATAAAAAAAAAAATGAAAAAAGGACAAAAAAATAGTAAAAATTTTTTTATTAAATTGAATAAATCAAAATAAAATACAAAACAATAGAATTAATGAAAATAAAAAAATATATTAAAATAGAATAAAATCAAACAAAACTAAAAAATAAAAAAATGAAATAAAAAATAAGCGAAATTAAATAAAATAAAAAAAAAATAAATAAAAATTAAAAACAAAATAAAAGTAAAAAAAAATATTAAACAAAAAAAAAAAACAAATATCAAAAAGAAAAAAAATAGAATAACATCAAACATGCTAAAAAAAATATTTAATTGGAATAAAAAAAAAAAACAAAAAATAAAATAAAAACTAAAAACAAAATAAAAAAAGTAAAATGAAATGAAATAAAAAAAATTTAACAAAATTAAAAAAAAAAAATTAATAAAAAGAATAAAAATAGAATAACATAAAACATATTAGAATTAAAAAAATATAAATAAAATAGAATATAAAAAACAATAAAATAAAAAAATTAGTAAAATACTTATCAGGTTCTCCCAAACTAGGCAGGACCAAGCCCCCATTCCTTCACCGATATCTCCGCTCCTGCTAGCTGCTATCCACATACTTAACTAAAGCCTTAGCCTAGCATATGTTGTACACCATTGTTCTTAGTCAATTTGGATAACCATGAAAGCGTTAAATTCTCTTGACAGCAATAAAATTGCATTTTACAGTAGCCCGAAAAATGGCTGGGCTCTGCCGTGGCGGATGTGTTTGCAGCGGCGCATGTACGGCATAACAAATCGAGCACACTTGAGCATTGTGGTTGAGTTGCTAAACAATTTTTATGCCACACAATTTTTTTTCTTCTGTGAATCTAATGGGTTGGAATACATACATACATATGTGAAGCAGTAGCTGCTAGGAAGGAAGCTTTACTAAGTGTAGGAAATGAAAAGTAGTATTTATGCGATAGAGGGGTAAAATTACAATTTCCATTGGGGAGCGCCCAAGTGAATCACTCAAAGTGTGGCAGCCTGACAATGGTGGTATAAATTGATGCAGCAAGAAGTGCAACATCATTATATAAATTGCAACATGTCACATATGTTGGACATTACTGGACCAAAGGAAAAAGTGCAAAATGAGAGCACATGTAGCACAGTAGGAAAATTTATCAAGAGGTGGATAATAAATGTTTTCATAATATACATTGAATTTCAATTTTATATACATAGGTTTTGATATTCTAAAATCGGGGACTGCCGCGGTAAATCTATTGCATATCACTTTTTATCAACTTATGCAATTATAATATTTATGAAAACTCAATGAGCATATTTATGACTTTAGAGCAGTACAGCCTTAACCTGTTAACATTATAGCCTATACAGCTCCAATTTTATGCAATCGGCCTGCTGCTAATATCAGTACAACGTCACACTGTTAGTAGTATAGCCTAAATGTAGGCAAAAATTTTAATGTAATGTAAGCGGCCTGTTGCTAACATCAGTACAACGTCATACTGTTAGTAGTATAGCCTAAATGTAGGCAACGCTTACAGATCCAATTTTAATGTAATGTAATGTACAGCTCCAATTTTATGTAATCGACCTGCTGCTAAGATTAGCACAACGTCATACGCCTAAATGTAGGCAACGCTTATATTTATTTTTGTCAAGTTATGTTGCTAACGCCGAACCTTTTAACATTGAAAAAAGTCCGTTACGAACTTTTTTAACATTAACATTTTTTTCATTTCACTTCCAACGCTAAGGCCTGCGATAAAAACTATGCAATAGCTTAAAAAAATTATTTTGAAAATATTCCTCTATTCTGACGGTCCATGAAATTTGCGTTTTGAAATTTAAAATACATATAAAGAACGGCCGAGCAGATTGGCTCTATTGCTGTTAAAAAAAATGGCATACTCCCTCAAATTTTATTCCAGTTACAATCAGTTGATTCTTTCCAAACAATGGACTTACCTAAAAAGAAAAGAAGTGAAGCAAATATTAGTAAATGTGTATAGTGCAAAAAAAAAATATATATATACATATATATTAAAAAAGGGAAATCTAAGCAGAAGAGATTTAATTCAAAACCAATCTTTTTTTTTTTAGTTTCAAATACTACCAAGACATACTCTTTTCTTGTTCTAAAAACTTAAACATTCCCATACTGAGAAGTATCTTTTTCTCGACCTCTGTATTAGAGCTGTGTAAATGAAGACAGCTTCGACAAAGATATAAATATGACCCCCTATGAACATAATGGAGAATAGAGAATGCCAGAGGAAGTTGGACGTTCCTAGAAAAAGTAAGAAAACTACACGACCAGCAGTAAATGCCTTTTTTATCCTTGTACTTTTGATTCTTTATTTCCTTAAAAAAAAAAAAAAAAAAACAGAAAGCAAGTTGCGTGAAGCGTGGTGGAAATGTAGTTAACGAGCTGTGAATTTTTATAAATTTCGTTACATTTTACAAATATTTCTGTGACGACAATGTTAGTTGAGTGATGTCCAGTTGTGTAAAAGTACAGTGGTCGGTTGAAATATAAGGATTCAAAGGAAATTGGGAAATTTTTTAGAAATTTTTTATTATTATATAATTTTTATAAACAATTTTTTGTTTTTTTACTTTTTTTTATAAAAAAAATTTGTTTTCTTATTTTAATAATTTTTTTACAACATAAGTTTTATTTTTTTTATAAATTTTTTTTTTATAAAATTTTTTTTCAAAATTTTTTTTATTAACTTTTTCTTTAAATATTTTTATTTATAAAATAATTTTTTATTTATAAAATCTATTTTTTTATAAAATATATTTTTTTATAAAATCAATGTTTTTATAAAATAATTTTTTTAAATAACTTTTTTTATTAAATATTTTTTAATAACTTTTTCTTTAAATATTTTTTTTTATAAAATAATTTTTTTTTTTATAAAATCTATTTTTTTATAAAATATATTTTTTTATAAAATATATTTTTTTATAAAATCAATTTTTTTATAAAATAATTTTTTTATTAAATATTTTTTAATAACTTTTTCTTTAAATATTTTTTTTTATAAAATATTTTTTTTATAAAATAAATTTTTTTATGAAAAAATTTTTTCATAAAATCCATTTTTTATAAAATATATGTTTTTATAAAATCTATTTTTTTATATTAAATATTTTTATTTATAAAATAATTTTTTTTTTATAAAATCTATTTTTTTATAAATTAATTTTTATCAAATTCTTTTGAGTTTTTTGGCGAAAACAAGTTGAAAAATGCTACAAACAATACCAACTACGATAATTGCGATTTCGATCTTGTTGAAGGATCTTGTCAAACCGCTTTGTATTGTTGCTTAAAAATTTGTTCACCACCTTTACTGGTCATCGAACCACAAGCAGTGTTTGGTGTAATGGTTACACACTGCGGTTTAGAAATTCCTAATCTCCTCTCCTTGTTTCGATGACCGGTAAGGTGATGAAAACTATCTAAGGAACATTACAAAGCGGTCGGACAAGATCCTTCAACAAGATCGAAATAGCAATCATCGCAGTTGGTATTGTTTGTAGCATTTTTCAACTTGTTTTCGCCAAAAAACTCAAAAGAATAATTTGATCAAAATTTTTCGACTGGGCAAAAGTCCACAAAATTTTCAAAGTTTATAAAATATGTTTTTTATAGAATTTTTTTTTTATTGTATTTTTTATAAAATAAAATCTTTTTATAAAATATTTTTTTATAAGCTAGTTTTTTGACTGTCACTTTATTTTATGTGAAATTTTGTTCTCCTCTGCTCTCTGTATATTTTAAATAGATTTTTTCAACTTTTTCTAAATTACTACTCACCCACACAGTGCCACACCCCCACTTTGTTGGACAGTCATTAAATAATATAAATTAGTTTTTAACGAGATATCCGCACTCAGAATTAATAATAATCATTCTTATTTTTTATTATTGTTTTAATTATGTTAATGTAAGAAAAATATTTCCAAAATGAACAATTGTGCAAATTTAACCAAAATGTTTGCAAAAAGAACAAACTTACAGTAAATGATAGTATCGCTATGTAATTGTAGCAGTGTGGGGATGGGATTCGGGATTTTGTGGCACATTGACATGCACTCAATCTAATATGCACATTTGTACTCTGTATGAAAGTGTGTCACATGAAGCCTGCAAATATTATTAAAAATTTATGTAGCACTGCAATAAGCGCAGCAAATTCCCCAAATGCACGACAAATGTTCATTTCGTTGTTAGAAATGCAAAGGAAATCTTAACCGAAACTAAGCTACTCGTTGCATATTTTATTGTAATATGAATTCATAGCTCTAGGAACATACTATAGTGCGTTTCATAACTCTAGCAAGACTCAGTCTCCAAAATTAAAAAAAGGAAGTATGGCTCTCGGGGACTGCCGCGGTAAAGCTATTGCATATCACTTTTTATTAACTTATGCAATTATAATATTTATGAAAACTCAATGAGCAACTTTATGACTTTAGAGCAGTACAGCCTTAACCTGTTAACAGTATAGCCTATACAGCTCCAATTTTATGTACAACGTCACACTGTTAGTAGTATAGCCTAACTGTAGGCAACGCTTACAGATCCAATTTTAATGTATAGCTCCAATTTTATGTAATCGGTCTGTTGCTAACATTAGTACAACGTCACACGCCTAAATGTAGGCAACGCTTATATCTATTTTTGTCAAATTATGTTGCTAACGCCGTACCTTTTAACATTGAAAAAAGTCCGTTACTACGAACTTTTTTAACATTAACATTTTTTTCATGTCACTCCCACCGTCAAGTCCTGCGATCGGAAAACCGGTCAAGGTAGGGACTTGAGAATTAGTATGAAGACATAAATAGGATATCAATACCACACTCACGAAATAAATGGCACGTACCTTCCAAACTTAATTTTTAAAACTGAAGATCTCCAAAAGGTTTCAAGACAGAAGCCTGAAAGTTGGTATCAATATATATGTACGATTTCACCAACAAAATTTGAGTTATCGAAACAAAATCTGTTTCATAATTATGAAACACACTATATATATGAAAACTTATCTATATAAGTAACTAAAAATATGTTAGCAGTATTTGAGACCGCATTTAACTAAATAAATGTGGTATGAACATTTGTGTATGTCAAAGTGAATTATGGCGGTTGTGTAATATAATACCCGTTATACGGAAACTAAAACACATTCACATACGAAACAGTAGTACTATTTGTAGTAGTAAAAATTCCCACGACAAGTTGGTACATATTTGGAACATCCTCAGTACATAGGCAATGGTATTAGGAGATCAAATAAAAGTTGAAAAAAGCTCTAGAATGAGAGCATAGCATGAAGCAGAAATCTCATGTTGTGAAATGTGTGTGGCGTATAGTTGCGTGCAAAATTTTGATAGTGATTTTCTGAATGGAGATCCGATTCTTCTTTTCTTCCCGGCATTGTGAGAGTCGGAAGTATAAATATATGCATAAATGGACACTGAGAAGGGTTTACCTTCAAGCTGGGTAGTGGCCTAAGGTGTTAGACCTTCTAGCATACAAGTCACTACAGTGTTGTGAGTTCGACTCTCACAATGCCGGGAAGAAAAGTCCATGAAGAGATGTAATTCCAGTATCATCGAAACATATGTCGGCTTGTCTGGTTCCTGCAGCGCGTGGGTAAATTTTTCTCAAAAAAAAAAAAAAAAAACACATTTTCATATTATTTATTTATTTTTTTTATATTTCTTTTTTTTTATTTTTTTTATATTTTTTTTTTTCTATATTTTTTATTTTTTTTATATTTTTATTTTTTGTTTTTTTATTTTTTTTTTTTATTTTTTATATTTTTATTCTTTTATTATTTTTATTTTTTTTTTCTTTTTATTTTTTTTTTCTTTTTATTTTTTTTTTTAGTTTTTTTATTTTCTATTTTTTTGCATATTTTTTTAATTTTCTTCAATAAAGACAATACGAAGCCATTTGATAAGTGCCTCTAAGCAAGGCCGAAACAGTGCAATCATGGTAGCTTGTCATTGTTGTAGCTGTTGGAAATAAAAACAAATAATATTTTCGGAAAAATTATTCGAACGGTCAAAAATCCACAAAAATTTCCAAATATTTAAAAATTTTTTTTTTACATTTTTTTTTCTTTAATTTAAAAAAAAAAATCTTTTTAATTTTTTTTTTATTTTTTTTTATTTTTCTTTTTTTTTATATTTTTTTTTTTTAATTTTTTTTATTTTTTAAATTTTTTTTAATTTTTTTTTTTAGGTTTTTTTTTAGTTTTTTTTTAATTTTTTTTTTTTTTCATTTAAAAAAAAAAATTTATTTTATTTTTTTTAATTTTTTTTATTAATTTTTTATTATTTTTTTTTTAATATTTTTTTATCATTTTTAGTATTTTTTTTTTAAGTTTCATACGTGCCTGAAAAATAACTTTTTAGGTTTTAGGAGTACCACCTTTTCCAAAATTCATTTTCTAAATAAAGCTGGCTTGATTTAGAAGATTAAAGAGTCATATGAATTTCCTTCGCCGCTTTGTTAATAGAAACATATGATTTTTATAGAAAGGGTTGCCACCTGTTTAAAAATTAATTTTTTATGTGTTAGTTATTCCCTTTATAACTCAAAAACGGCTTGACAAATTTTGTTGGTTAATTTTTTTCTTTCATTGGGAATTGGATAAATAGTTGATATTTCTTAAAAGAGTTGCCACCTGTTCAAAATTATTTTTTAACTGTGTATTTAGTATATAAAAACTACTAAAAAAAAGCTCTTAATTTTGAAATTATTTGCTGCTCTATGAAATATTTCCAAACTAATTAAAAAAAGACTACTAATATTTTGACCGCAACTGTACTTTTGTATGTTTTGCCACTTGGGATTTGCGGTTTATTCACTTAGAAGCTATATAGCAAAAAGGCATACATATGTAATATTTACTTATGTACAAATGCTTCAGCAGCAGCTAAGAGATTTCCCAAAACATATGTAAAACGGGATTTCAGCTATTGTCTGGAGAGACATAGCGCAACAAAAAATATTTGCAGGATGTAAGTTGCTAAGTTGTCGCTGACAAGAAACAGGAGCAAAAGTGAAGGCTGAGAAAAAATGGAATTATTCCTGCAGTCATACTAGATACGAAGGGGGTTGGTGAAATCGCACGGATTATTTTATGGTATCCAATAATTGAATTTGTGATATGTAAATATATATAAGTAGGTATTTTAGATAATTCAAGCTATGTTTAAAATTCGTTCTTCAATTAAGGTTTGACGTAACTTTAAAATTTAAATAATTTGTTAACTAAGTATTAATAATTTTTTTTTTTTTTTTTTTGGTTTTATAAAATATTTACTATCAAAGCTTTTTCATTAGCTTTGCTTTCTCACGAAATCCATTGCAGTAACCGCAAAATTTTCCACAAATTCTCTTAGCTCTACAAAATTAACCGCAAAAGTATACCAAACATGCTTATACAAATATGTATTTCTACCCTTTAGGGAAATTAATTGGCAGTATGCGAACTAGTCGTAGGGGTCAAAAAAAATTTAGTTTTAGTTTTGTTTTTTCTGTATGCGTTTATCATTCACCTTCATTTAATTTGGCAATAATAATACTCCTTTTCCCTTTTTTTGAAATTTCTTATTTTTTATTTTTTTTTATTTATTTTTATTTTTTTTATTTATTTTTTTTATTTATTTTTTTTTTATTTTTTTTTTTATTTTTTTTTATTTTTTTTTTTCTATTTAAAGTTTTTTATTTAATTTAAATTTTTATTTTATTTAAATTGTTTTCACTTATTTAAATTAAATTTTTTTTTTATTTTTTTTTTAAATTAATTGACATTTTTTTTATTTTTAAATTTTTTTATTTCAATATTTTTCTTTATTTCCATTTATTTAATTTTTTTCATTTTTTATTTAAACTTTTTTTTTCATTAACTAAAATTTTTTTAATTTATTTAAATTTTTTTAAATTTATTTCAATTTTCTTTTTTATTTCAATTTCAAGTATTTTTTTTTTTTTCAATTTATTTCAATTTTTTTATTTCATTTTTACTTCAATCTTTTTCATTTTATTCCAAGTTTTTTATTTTATTCCAATTTTTTTTTAATTTTTTTCCATTTTTTTATTTAATTCCAATTTTTTTTTATTTTAAATATTTTTTTCCATTTTTTTTCAATATTTTTTTTTATTTTATACCAATTTTTTTTTTTTTTCATTTTATTCCATTTTTTAATTTTATTGCATTTTTTTATTTTACTCCATATTTTTATAATTTTTTTTTTTTTTTCATTTTATTTATTTTTTTTTTTTATTTTTTTTAATTTTTTTTGTTTTTTTCTTCATTTTATTTTATTTATTTTTTTTTTCATTTTATTTTTTTTTTTATTTTATTCCAGTTTTTTCATTTTATTTTATTCCATTTTTTCATTTTATTTTTAATTTTATGCCTTTTTTCATTTTATTCCCTTTTTTTATCTTATTCCATTTTATTTATTTATTTATTTTTTTTCATTTTATTTTCCTTTTTTTATTTTTTTTTTTTTTCATTTTTTTATCCCTTTTTTTCATTTTATACCAATTTTTTTTTCATTTTATACCATTTTTTTTTCATTTTGTACCATTTTTTTTTTCATTTTATACCAATTTTTTTTATTTTTTTATTTTATACCAATTAAATTTTTTTTTTTTTCATTTTATACCATTTTTTTTTTCATTTTATTCCATTTTTTCATTTTATTCCATTTTTTTTATTTTATTCCATTTTTTATTTTATTCCATTTTTTTATTTTATTCCATTTTTTTATTTTATTCCATTTTTTTTATTTGTATTCCATTTTTTTTTTTTTATTTTACTACTTTTTTCCAATTTTTCTTTTCTTTTTCATTTTATTCTAATTAAAATTTTTTTTTTTTTTCATTTTAGTTTTTATTAATTTTTTTTTCTTAATTAAATTTTTTTTTTTTAATTTTATTTCTTTTTTTAGTTTATTTTTGTTTTATTTTCTCTCATAAAGTTATATTATTACTTGCATTTCCTACAGAGAACATACAAACTATTCGTATTTCAAACTATCTAAAATTGTTGTGAGCGCAAAAGCGAAAATACGTTCACATCACCAAACCATTAACACATTCTGCACGAACGAATCCTTAATGATTATTTGTGCGGTCGCAGCAACAATTGTGGTAACAGCAGCAGATGCTGTGCGACAAAGTGATCAGCACGGCAAAGGACTTACTTAGGATATTACCACAACAACAAAAAACCTAGAAAATCGGATGTGCTATGGTTAGTCGCTTGCTATCTAAAGCAGTGATAGCCAAAGGACAAACATGTTCAAACAACTTCATACAATTAGTTGACAACAAGAAGCGTGGGGGGGAAAAATGACAACTAAAATAAAAATTGGCAAACCACATACGAGTAACTATGTACATTTTTTTTTCTAAATACAACGGGTCATGAACTCTAATACACCTACGTTTTTCTGTTACAACATGACAGTAGCTGTGTAGTATTTGCTTACATGTACCCTGTGATCTGTGTGTGACAATTATGTTGACCGAAAATCGAAATTGAATCACGTGACTGACATAACAAAAAGTCAAAGGTTGAAGCAATTATCCAATGCTAGAGTAAAAGATGTAATGTAACAAATTAAATAGATAACTACAGATAGACGTACGTAAATGTATGAACGGGTGTACATCAGTTAGTAGGAGTAGTAATATGACGCGAAGAGCTCAATAGTGCGGCTCATCTCATGTATGTACATTTAGTGATGATGTCACCCGTAGGAATGGTGATATCGATGTGACAACATGTTGTTGAAAAAAATGGTTGTCCACAATTTTATAACAACGTCTGCTACAGCTAAAAGTTAATTAAGTTGGGAGTATTACAATAGTAGACGACAAGACCAGTGAAAGAAAAAAATTGATATAAATAAAAAAAAAAAATACAAAATCAAGCAGATGTAAAAATTGAGATCACGTGAGACATATTAAATATCTGGCTGTTTTTTTTTATATTATTATATTTTTGTAGAGCTCAGTAGTCAGTGTGAAAATCCGCGATTTCTTTTAATTAAAAAAATATATTTGTTTAAAACCATCTAAGACTCTATTCAACCGAACATACAATTTTTACCCCTGCGGGTTAGGGTTTTAGAATATGTCCGAGGTAGGTATGCCGGTCGTAAGAGGCGACTAAAATCCACGAAATCGTTCCCAAGACAGTCGGGCAGTACCGCAAGGGAGTAACGGAACGTACCGGATTCATCCGGCAAAGGACTGTCAACAGCCGTACAACCCCTGTCTGGTCTGTCACGTAACTTTTTAGAAGTGGATCTTCCGACTAGGCAGGTACAACAACAACAACATACAATCTTCCTCCGCTATCACAAAGTTAACATTTCTTGTGTTGCCTGCAGAAGTTTTGGGCCATACATTCTAAGTTCTTGAATGAACCGCACTTGATCTTTAGAAACTATGTATATATTATAGATGATATATGAAGACATGCATGGATGAAGGGGGTATGTCACATTCTCACTCAATTTCCGTTTTTGGCATTGGTGAATAGTGTTTATGCAGATCTATATTTCTGTCTTATCAGAATCTGCCTATCGTGAAAATTGTAGAAGATAATTCATCGATGAAGGGGGTATGTGCACAACTTTTCAATATGAATTGTGGAAGAAGGAGGTATGTTCCGATTTTTTCATATAAAACACTAAATATAAACTTATGCTTTTTATTGCATATTATGCAACGTCTTTTATGGCTTTGCATAATTTTTTTGTCAGTTTTCCATAAAGACTCGAAAAAACCTCAAATGTTTAAGCAAAACTCGTTTCACTCAAAATGCGACATACCCCCTTCATCCATGCATGTCTTCATATATCAATGACATTTTCAATATAGTCGGGTCTATGCGATGGAACGAATTCATATCTAACCAGGGACTGAGTTTTCAGAAACTCTCTAAGATGATATATATCAATGGTACTCACAATAAAGTGGGGTTAACGCGAGGGAACGGATTCATATGTAACCAAGGACGTTCAACAAAAAAATACAGGAAAGAACTGATCTTAATTTTCAGAAAACGTCTAAGATGATATATATCAATGACTCTCTAAGATGATATAAGTACTGCCATCAAAAGTTACAGAGAAGAGCTGATTTTAATTTTCGGAAAACGTCGAAGATAATATATATCAATGTCACTTCCAGTATAGTCTGGTCTGTGCGACAGAACGGATTCTTATCTCGCCAAAGACTGTCACTCCGGAAGTCAGCCTTCTTCTTTGTTTTGTCTTTATAGTCATAGCATTGTGGGCCGGAAATAATCAGAGGGAGTTAAATCTATAGAATACACTGTAAGAGGTAGCAAGAACCTAGCTTTTCAAAGACACAGCCAACTTCACACCTTAACGTTTTTGTTATGAAGTTTATTGCTAAGCAAAAAAACCAAACCTATATATACTCACTCACCACACCCTCAATCTCAAATATTTACACACAAAAAAAAATATCTGATTTTTTCACTATCATCGAGTTTGAGGGGTATGTGAAATTTATCAGCTGCTCTCGTAAAGCAAAAATAAACAAAGCTAAAATCAAACAAGAAAAGCCCTCATTTTTGCTAACATTAAAAACAGAGTAAATATATACAAATACAAAACAAACAAACCACCAACAACTAACAACAATTTACGCATAGTCAATTGTTATTCGATACCTTTTTCAATTAATTACAAAGCAACGCGTAAAATGGCAAATCAAACAGGGAAATGTTGTATGCAAAGGGAAGGGGTGAACAAAATATTGAGAGGTAGAAAAGTAACAAGGCATTTATTTATGTAGCAGCTGAGCTAGGGTAAGGGTGAAAACTAAATATTTATGTACAAGTACAAGTACGACGACTTTGCTGTGTAATAATGCGACTGGGCTGTGTTTTTGGGGTCATGACATCGATGGTGGCAAGGTTAATAGGCACTTTTCTAACGAGCATAGCACAATTGATGTGTTCCACTTATCAATATAGGCGCTATGTATGCTGTCTTAGAGGGGTTTCTTGTTTTCTTTGTTCTTTTTTTTTTGTCTGTTTTAAGAAGGGCGTAAGTGTTTTTTGCTGATTCTAGGTTTACTCATGATAGTGCTTGAACGGGATGAGCTTTGTTTCCGTATATATGTGTTCACGCTTTGTGTGTGAGAAAAGGGATTTAATTCTTGAGTTGTTCTGATGATAGACAAAAAAATATTATCTTTAATGAATGATAAATAGTTGTCGTAAAAGTTCAGTTGAGGTTCCTTATTTATTTATTCCTTATTTTAGCCAAAAACAAATTATGTTTCCAAATGGGAACCGATCAAATGAAAAGGTTATCAATAAAAAAAATCCTATTTTGAGAGCCTTGAAAACTATATTATTGGGAAGGAAAACAAAAATTAGAAAACACTGGGTGTAACCTTTCACTCTCTCCACAACTCTTTTGAACCATGTCATATACCTAAAAGTTACAGAACTCTAATGTACCAACATTGTTTTTTGTTATACACTTTCCACATATTCTTTTGTTTCTTTACTAGAACTTCCGTTGTGTTATTCAACTGCTATTTCTTTAACACAATATGATTTATTTTTCTTCTCGTTATTAGTTAGCTAGTTATGTACATACTTTTATCCAAAAGTTTATTACCCTCTTTAATAACAATTCTTGTATGCTTTATTCATTGTTGTTGTTTTCTTGCTAGTTTCGTGTTACTTTTTTTCTGTAGTTCTTCTGTTATTTTTTGTAGTTTTTCTTGCTGTTATTGTTGTGACAGAAAACGTAATAATAAGTTTCAGGCAGGAAAACTGCATATTCATAGGATGTAACTATGTTCCGCACAGCGACTGTCTTCCCAAAACAGGCAGCCAGACGCTGAGTGCCTTGTAATATGCTACAAGCACGGTCGTGCAGCGGAACTCTTCACAGAGATGTGCTGCTGTTTTCTAGTATTTTCTTTGAATTATTTTATTCTTATTTTTTACTCCTTTTTATGTTTAACATACCTCGCCGTTTTTGTTTAAGTAAGCATGCATGCAAAGCTTTTGGAATGACTTTCCTCGAAATGTATGTCTTGCTATTTTGTGAGTATTATTTTGACGTGAAGATACTGCCGATACTGTAACAGTGGGAACGATTTTTTTCACAAATAAAATAAAAAATGAAATAAAATAAAGTAAAATAAAAATCAAACAAAATAAAAGTTAAAGTTAAAAAATATAATATAAAGTGAAATAAAAAAAAATAATACAAAATAAATCAAGATAAAATAAAGTAGGGAGTGATATCACACGATAACTTTACTCATCATATGATAACTGTTAGAGATATGTCACACTAGATAAAATAAGTTCACAGGACACGAGATATTCATTCAAATTAAACACATTAATGTATTTATCATCACTATATTGCTTTACTTTCCACTTGATATATCACTACATCACATGATTATGAAATGATGAATAGAAGTCGAAACATACAATGATCTTTATCAAGAATATATTTTGAAATGATTAGGTGATATTTCGTCTTAGGGGGTGATATCACACGATAACTTTACTCATCATATCATAACTATTAGAGTTATGTCACACTAGATAAAATAAGTTCACAGGACACGAGATATTCATTCAAATTAAACACATTAATGTATTTATCATCACTTGATAGCCTTTCCTGAAACTTGATATATCACTATATCACATGATTATGAAATGGTGAATAGAATTCAATACATACAATGATCTTTATCATGAATATATTTTGAAATGATCATCTATTTTGCCTTAAGGGGCGATATCACACGATAACTTTATTCATCATATGATAACTGCTAGAGATATGTCGCACTAGATAAAAAATAAGTTCAATATTTTTTTACAAATTAAAATCAAAAAAATAAAATAAAAAATAAAAAATAAAAAATAAAATAAAATAAAGTAAAATAAAAATTAAACAAAATAAAAGTTAAAGTTGAGAAAATATAATATAAAGTGAAATAAAGAAAAAAATAAAACAAAATAAATCAAAATAAAATAAAGTATGGAGTGATATCACACGATAACTTTACTCATCATATGATAACTGCTAGAGATATGTCACACTAGATAAAATAAGTTCACAGGACACGAAATATTCATTCGAATTAAACACATCAATCTATTTATCATCACTCGATATCCTGTCTTGACACTTGATATATCACAATATCACATGATTATGACAGGTGACAGGGTGGGATATCACACAATAACTTTTATAAACTATTTTTTCATGTGATAAGTGCTAGAAATATCACACTTGAAAAAAAATTTCACAGGACATGTGACATTCCTCCATATGAAAAGCATGTCGATCTTTAATCGCAATAAGATATCACGTCAATGTATTTTGCAGAACATGATAACATTTTTTGGCACCTGAATGATCACTGCATTATATGGTTATGTTATCTAGACTATATTGAGAAATCATTAGGTGACATTTCATAATAAGGTGTGATATCATACGATCACTTTGGTCATTACTTGATTCTTGTGTTTCATGTGATACGTGTCAGAAATATCACCTGGACGGCATAGGGTGATATCTCATCAAAATTTGGATATTCCACATCATTCCTGGGGATCTACCCAACACTATGCTATAAAAAGCAACAGATAACGCAAGAAAGCATAGCTTAGTTCCACACATACATATATACCTCCTACACACACAGTAATTTCTTGCTTTTACACATTTGCAAATAGATTTGGTTTATTTAACTGTTCATCAACATACTACCTACAGCGATTTTTTCGAAAATCGCGCTATATAAATATATGACAATTCGTTGAATAAATATGCTCAGATACATACAAATATATGAAAAAAAAAATACATATGCATATCACATAAGTGCCTTCATTTGTAAATTCTTGACTATGTTTTTTTGCATTGTTTAGGAAAGTAGGTTAAATATCTATGCGACTAACGACTGCCGTTCTAACGCTATTGTCATTTTGTCGATTTAGCTACGGCTGCGCCAAATACAACTTGTACATTGCTTTGCTTTGCTTATTGTTGAGTGATTGTCAGTCATGACAGTTGATTGGCGACGTTGATGTCGTCGCGTGATTCTTAAATATTTTTGTAGGTGGTGCATTTTATATTGCTTTCTAGTGCATAGCACATAGACAACATGTGCAAGTACCCTCACTTCGAGGCTTAACTGTGTCTTCAAGTATCTGCTAAACGTACGAATGCATGTTGGTATGTTTGTGTGTAAATATCTTTAAGCACCGATTTACAGCTAATATTACTGCTATGCAATTTCACCGTTGTACTTGTCTGACTGTCAATTGCTGGAATTAACTTTTGATGGTCGTTATTGGTGTTTTTCCGTTTTTTTTTTTCTTTTTTGTTGCTGTTTGTGAGAATGCATTGATATTTGTGTGGATTATATAGTAAGTGCATTTCTAGAAAGCCATACACATGTATGCCCATACGTATGTGCTTGCATGTGAATTATTGTCAGCACTTCAATGTTAAACTCAAAAATGAGCTAGATTTGTAAAATCGAAAATCGTTAAGGCACTAAATTTCTTGAGTCGCCTGAAATAAGGGTTAAGTTAATGCAAAAGAAAACTCGATTTTATAAGAAAAACGGCAAGATATCTAATAAACCAGACGATCTGATGTCACATCATGATGTCACACGTCAAATGAAAATAATTAGAAAATGTTGAAATCGCTTTCCTAATCTCACATGACTTGTCACAATATGATGCGATATTATACATCAGTAAATGTCGTTTGATTGCAGATGATTAAGTGATCTAAAGATATTTGCTAAAATCGCTGGATCTACTACTGGTATATGATTACACATTAGAACATGATGTGACATCTGTAAACCAGCGATGTCGTGATGTGTCGTGATGTGATTTCCACTTTTTTGTGCGATAAATACTAGATAAGAAAAGTGTCACATCACAATAACCTCACGTGATATTTTTTTGCTATATGTGACATGAGAAGATTTGCATAGAATGCGATTATCTTCTCTGTAAAGATCGAGTTCAATCTGATATATCATCAAAGTAAAATTCAACATCAAAAGGAGTATTTTAAACTTGATTGCAGTTGGCGTGCTTGTGGTGTGATTTTTATATTATCTGATCATTGAATATGATGTGATAATAAGTTCAAATATACTCTAATGATGTCTCTTAGAGAGAGAAAATATTACAAAGTACTGCGAAAGGTTAGATATGCAACGCTGATCAACTTTTTTGTTCCATTTTACCCCTTTATGTCACCTCAATTGCTGACAGTTGATATGCTCTTATCACCATGTGATATAAAATGTCATGTGATGAGGTTATCAAACGATATTTTGACTTAAATAACAAGAAATATTTAAGTAACATTCATCCATTAGTATCCATCAAGAAATCATCTTAGCTATAAAATATCACGTCAATACATTTTTCATCACATGATAGTATTTCTTGGCACTTGATTGATCACTACATCATATGGTTATGAAATGATCAATAAAGATTGATTCAATAATCTTTATCGAAAACATATCGTGATATCATCAGGTGATATTTTGTCGTAGTGTGATATCACACGATCACTTTAATCATCACAAGAATTTTCTATTTTTTTTTTTTTTTTCATGTAAAAATATGATCATAGTACACTTGATATCAAAATGTACCAATGTATTTTTCGTCATATTATACCATTTTTGACAATAGATTGATCACTACATCACGTGATTATGAAATGATCAATAGAAATAGATTCAATGATCTAGAATATATTGTCAAATAGTCATATGATATTTCGTTGTAGGATGTGATATTATAAGATAATTTTATCAATCACTACAACTTTTTTTCCATGTCCTGATAAGAGCCGAAAATATCACACTAAACGGCATATGTGATTTGATTTGATTTTGTGTTTTTCCGCTGTCAAAATATCTGAAGACGATACTGAGCGACACACTTGAACTAGACCATGAACATACAATAAAGAATACAACCGAACTAATAGAAAAACTTGAAACTGTAAAACTCGCAGAGAACAGCACAATCGTCTCATTTGACATAAAAGACTTGTTCCCTTCTGTACCACTGTCAGAGACACTGGATATAATACACAAAACACTACTTGACAAAACAAAAGATAAGATCAAAACAGCACAAATTACCAACACACTAAGAACAACTCTACAGCAAAATTACTTCAAATTCAACAATAAAATATATAGACAAACGAACGGACTAGGAATGGGTAACCCAACATCATCCATTCTCATGGAGGCATTCATGCAGAACTTGGAGACAAAATACATTCAAGAACTAAACACAAACCTAGGAGTGACTTTTTACGCAAGGTACGTCGACGACATCATCTGCGTATTGAATACCAACAATGAAGAACGAATACTAGAATTCTTAAACAAACAGCATGAAAACATAAAATTCACTATGGAAACCGAGAAGGACGGAGAACTGAATTACCTGGACCTAACGATAAGAATTGACCGACTAACAAACAAGTTTAACTACGACATCTACAGAAAACCAACAACTACGGACACCATAATTCACTCTACATCAAACCATCCTCAACAGCACAAGAATGCAGCATTAAGGCACCTAGTGGACAGACTTCAAAGAACACCCCTCACCCACGAATCATACAGGAAGGAGCTTACCACCATATACAGCATAGCAACAAGCAACGGATACAAAAAAGCCCTAGTGGACAAACTCCGAAGGAAACATGGATCGCAAAAAAGAGACAACCCAGAAGAGAAATCCAAGATGTGGACGGCGATGACATACACTGGAAACACGACATACAAATTGGCAAATTTTTTCAAGAAACACAACATCAACACAGCGTTCAGAACATCGAACAACTTAGGACAAAACCTAAGAACCAACACTAACTCGGAAGAGCCGTTTAGCGAAAGTGGAATTTACAAGCTTACCTGCGAGTGTCAGCACAGCTACATAGGGCAAACAGGACGAAAAATAAGTACACGATTTCGAGAGCACGTCAGGGACTACAACAAGAAAGCACGGAAACCCACCATTACACCAGAATCAAACTATGCAAATCACATGTTCGAAAACAAATGCTCCCCGGCCAACATCAAAAACACAGCCAAAACACTTCACATACAAAGAAAAGGCCGACGCTTAAATGTGCTGGAAAACATGGAAATATACAAACTAAAGACATTTGACGGGAGAATAATAAACGAACAAACAAAAACCATCTCTGACGCAATATTTGAACCGCTAAAATTAATTTACAAAAAACCGAACAATACCGCAGGTACAATAACCAAACGAGTAACAATAAACGAGCGAACACACAAACCCAATCAAAAGACGAAAATCACCGACTTCTACCTGACTAACGAGCGTCAGTAAGCAACCTTTAAACACACACGTACCTGACATAGCAGAGACAAGCAAATTAACTAGTGTGAAAACAACCCTTATTACAGGTACCTGTTCGGAAACATTCGTAACACACGAATCATATACACGAGTACTAACATTACCGCATACAGCGTCCAGACTATAAATACATGACAACGGATAGACACAAAGTCAGAACGAAATCAAACACTGAAGATGGCAGATCGCCGAAACCGGTTTGTTACAAAACCAAATTTGACAAGGGATGACGGAAAATCGTTCCAATATACATCTAGCATATGTGATATTGAAGGTGACAATATATTTCTATACAGAAATATTTATTTTGTTTAACCGCACTCCCCAAGAAAAATTGTCAGAGACAAATCAAGACTTTTGTCATACAAATTACCTTTTCAAAAGGC
The DNA here is from genome assembly GCA_964058755.1 of Campiglossa producta. Classification (NCBI taxonomy): domain Eukaryota; kingdom Metazoa; phylum Arthropoda; class Insecta; order Diptera; family Tephritidae; genus Campiglossa; species Campiglossa producta. Next base: position 160,865,424 of record CAXKVI010000001.1, read on the forward strand.
GCAATGACCTAAGATTTCAACAACTGGATTTTGCTTCTACGCTTGTCGCGTTATGGAATTGGTGACCTTTGTCACTTTTTCTTTGTTAGACACGTTTTTACATTGTATTTTAATACTTCTTAAGCTTGGAACGATTTCTTTTAAAATAAGTATTTGTGTAGAACAAAATGTTTCCAGTTTTTTGTTGTTATTATTTTTATTCTTTTTTGATTTTATTGTCAAAGCGAATAATTTTATTTGCATTGGTGCTTATTACAATTTATTGCGTCCATAGACATACAAATTCTTATGATCAAAAACTCGCTTACTTTTTTTATTCATTCTGCTTTCATATTTCAAGCAATTTCCGAAAATTATTACACCAAAGTATACAATTTGTATAATTTTTCTTCACCATTCTAAAAGCCCAAAGAATTCCTCATGCCTTATGGCGAAACGCAGCTTTAAGAGCAGACAAACAACCGGCTTAGCGAGAGTTCAAATGAATTACAAATTAAAAATGAAAGAACGAACCAAAAAGGCCATTGACATCGCTAAGCACATCCATGTTGTTGTTGCTGCTGGCAAAATTATTTGTTGTAATTGCTATAATTTGTCAGAGTTTTTAGAGAAAAGCAAACGAAAGCGGCAACTTTACATTTTTTTTCTTCTAAGCACTCGCGGACAAATTTATAGCACAGCAGCTGTGAGCGCACTCTTCTTAGATGTGACAACTTTCAAGGGACAACTGACAGCTGTCAAGTGGCAAAGTTCAAGTCAAAAATAATCAGAAAGAGTTACAACTGTCTGTGACTCAAACTCAAGTGTTAGCAACTCAAAAATTTAATTCGATTTAATTTAAAATTTGTTACTGCAATTAAAAATGAGAAGGATATTAGGGCATGTACCTGGAATGTCCGGACCCTTTCAAGGGATGGTACCGCTGCCCGACTGGTTGATGTCCTCGTTAACGCAAAGGCTGACATCACCGCCCTGCAGGAAATGCGATGGACGGGACAAGGAAAGACGACCATCGGACCTTGTGACGTATACTACAGTGGCCAGACACGCGGCAAAGCGCGTGGTGTAGGATTTGTGGTGGGAAAGAGACTTCGCCGCCAAGTACTAGCGTTCACCCCCGTGGACGAGCGTCTCGCTGCGATCCGTATCAAAGCGAAATTTTTCAACATAACATTTATCTGCGCCTATGCGCCGACTGAGGAGACGGACGACGCAGAGAAGGACTCCTTCTACGATAAACTTGAACAGACTTATGATCGCTGCCCCCAACATGATATCAAAATCGTGCTCGGCGACTTTAATGCGAAGGTGGGCAAGGAAGGAGTCTTTGGTCCAACAGTTGGAAAATTTAGTCTCCATGATATAACATCCCCCAACGGCACTAGGTTGATTGATTTCGCCGCTGCTCGCAATATGGTCATCAGTAGTACCAGGTTCCAGCATAAACGAATACACCAAGCCACATGGCTGTCTCCTGATCAAAGAACAAGAAACCAGATTGATCATGTCATGATCGACGGCAGACATAGCTCCACCGTTCTGGACGTGCGTACCCTTCGTGGTCCCAATATCGACTCGGACCATTATCTTGTTGCAGCCAAGATACGCACACGCCTCTGTGTAGCAAAGAAAGTGCGCACAGTAACGGAAGGAAAGTTTGACGTCGAGAAGCTGCGCACGACACAGACAGCTGACAATTTCTCCACTCGACTCTCACACCTGCTATCGGAGAGCAATCCTCGACCTAACGATGCAACCGAGCAATGGAAGCATATCTCTCACTCATTACGTACCGCCGCTGAGGCCACTATAGGGTTCCAGCGAGCCCGCAAAAACAACTGGTACGATGAGGAATGCAGCACTGCCTCGGACAAAAAGGACGCTGCCTACAGGGAGACGTTGCGAACGGGCGCAACCCGCAGTGTATGGCAACGCTATCGTGAGGCAAAGAAGGAAGAGAGACGCCTTTTCAGAAAAAAGAAACGTGAGGCCGAAAGGCGTGAGTGTGAGGAGCTTGAGATGCTGGCTGACAGGAATGATGCCCGAAAATTCTATGAAAAGATCCGGCGGATGACGGAAGGTTTTAAGACCGGGGCAAGTTCCTGTAAGGACAATAATGGCGACCTGGTAACCGACGTACAGAGTGTACTTAAATTATGGAGGGAGCACTTCTCCTCACTGCTAAATTGCGAGGGAGACGTCGAACCCGATACCCCAATCCCTGACGATGGAAAAGTCGTCCCACCACCTGACTATGATGAAGTGAGGATAGCTATATCCCGGCTCAAAAACAACAAAGCGCCTGGAAAAGACGGACTACCCGCCGAGCTGTTCAAACACGGAGGCGAAGAGCTGGTAAAAAGCATGCATCAGCTCTTATGCAGAATATGGTCAGACGAGTGCATGCCTCCAGATTGGAATTTAAGTGTGCTCTGCCCAATCCACAAGAAAGGCGATCCCGCTAACCGCACCAACTACCGCGGAATCAGCCTTCTTAATATCGCATATAAGGTTCTTTCTAGCGTATTGTGTGAAAGACTGAAGCCCATCGTAGACAAGCTGATTGGACCTTATCAGTGTGGCTTTAGACCTGGTAAGTCTACCATCGACCAGATTTTCACGATACGCCAAATCCTGGAGAAGACCCATGATAAAAGAATCGACACACACCATCTCTTTGTCGATTTCAAAGCCGCTTTTGACAGCGCAAAAAGGAGTTGCCTGTATGCCGCCATGTCTGAATTTGACTTCCCTGCAAAGCTTATACGGCTTTGCCAAATGACGTTGAGCAATACTAACAGCTCCGTCAGAGTCGGGAAGGACCTCTCTGAGCCATTTGAAACCAAACGAGGCTTCAGACAGGGCGACTCCCTTTCGTGCGATTTCTTCAACCTGATGCTGGAGAAGATAATTCGAGCAGCAGAGCTAAACCGCAATGGTACAATCTATTACAAGAGCGTGCAATTGCTGGCGTATGCCGATGATATTGATATCATTGGCCTTAACAACCGCGCCGTAAGCGCTGCCTTCTCTGGACTGGATAAAGAAGCAAAAAAAGTGGGTCTTGCGGTCAACGAGGACAAGACGAAGTATTTGCTGTCATCAAAGAAAGAATCGGCGCACCTGCGCCTTGGCAGCCACGTCACTGTTGATAGTTACAAATTTGAAACTGTGAGGGACTTCGTCTATTTGGGAACCAGCATTAACACCGAAAATAATATCAGTCTAGAAATCCAACGGAGAATCACTCTTGCGAACAAGTGCTACTTTGGACTGAGTAGGCAATTGAGAAGTAAAGTCCTCTCTCGAAGAACAAAGATCACGCTCTATAAGTCTCTCATCATACCTGTCCTGATGTATGGCTCAGATTCATGGACAATGTCAAGAGAAGATGAGATGGCCCTTGGAGTATTTGAGAGAAAAGTTCTCCGGAAGATTTATGGTCCTTCCCGTGATGCCGACGGCGAGTATCGAAGGAGATTTAACGATGAGCTGTACGAGCTTTACGCAGATCTGACCATCGTTCAGCGGATTAAAGCCCAAAGGCTCCGCTGGCTGGGTCACGTCATGCGAATGGACAAAGAAGCTCCAGCCCAGAAGGTTTTCCAATCGTCACCCGAATTCGGCAGCAGAGGAAGGGGGAGGCCTCGACTGAGATGGAAACAACAGGTGGAGGATGACTTGAACTCCCTTGGGGTTTCCAATTGGCGTCAGTTATCGCTAAAAAGGAATGACTGGCGTGCTTTGATAGGCGACGGCCAAAATCGCTTAGGCGGTTAAGCGCCAATAAATGATGATGATGATTAAAAAGAGTGTCACTTCAAACGATTTCAAATTAATTGGCTACATAAGCCAAGAGATAGCATTTGCATTTGTGTAAAGCAAACACCAATTTGACATTTTATTTTGTCAACAAGAGGATAAGCGTCCCTTTTCAGTGGCTCCTTAGCTGTTTCCAACAGAACCTTGTGGCAGCTAGATTTTTTTCGAATTTGAGTTCAGATAGAGTTTTTGAAACTCATTTTGAGATATCGGGTTCTTGAACCAAATTCTTATATCGGGTTCTTGAACCAGATTCTTATATAGGTACTTCTCTGGAACAATAGGGTCGTTTCTGGAACAATCGGGCAGTTTCTAGAGCAATAGTCAGGCTAGTTTCTGGAACCATGGGGTCGTTTTAGGAACAATAGTTTAGTTTCTAGAACAATAGGCAAGTTTCTGGAACAATAGGGTAGTTTCTGGAACAATAGGTAAGTTTATGGAACAAAAGGTTAGTTTTTGAGAAAATAGGGTAGTTTCTGGAACAATAGGCTAGATTATGAAACAATAGGGCAGGTTTTGGAACAATAGGATATTTTCTGGAATAACTGGTTAGTTTCTGTAACAAAAGCTTATTTTCTGAAACAATAGTTAATTTTCTGGAACAATAGGATCGTTTGTGGAACAAAAGGTTAGTTTCTAGAGCAATAGGTTAGTTTCTGGAACAATAGGGTAGTTTCTAGAGCAATAGGTTAGTTTCTGGAACAATAGGGTAGTTTCTATATCAATAGGGTAGTTTCTAAATCAAGAGGGTAATTTTTGGAATAAAAACTTGGGTTCTGGAACAATAGTTTAGTTTCTGGAACAATAGGGTAGTTTAAGGAACAATAGGACATTTTCTGGAATAACTGGTTGGTTTCTGTAACAAAATCTTAGTTACTGAAACAATAAGTAACTTCCTGGAACAATAGGATCGTTTGTGGAAGAAAAGGTTAGTTTCTAGAGCAATAGATTAATTTCTGGAACAATAGGGTAGTTTCTGTATCAATAGGGCAATTTTTAGAATAAAAACTTAGGTTATGGAACAATAGGATAGTTCTGGAACAACATTTTAGTTTCTGCAACAATAGGTTAGCTTCCAGAACAAAAGTTTTCCTCCTTTGAAAACGATTAGAATAGTTGTATTGCTGAAATAAACATTCTTCGATAAAGGAACACTATAAAAAACATAATATTTTTTTAAGGAAGCTGATAGAAACCATGATGTCTGTCTGGGAAAAAATATCTAATATATCACGTAAACATAATTTGGTTCTAGACAGCGATAAAATGCGCAAACAAAAACTTAATCCACTCTATATAATTCTTGCAACGAGCATAAGCCACACATTGATCAAAAGTGTATAAAACAAAAATAAAAACATACTAAATCTATAAAAAAAAAAGAAACAAAAATAAGCTGACAAAACACCCACGACCTCAATGAAAATCAAATCAAATACGTAAAGGCTAATAAAAATAGCAACAAAAAACAACAGAAAATAAAAACGTAAATAGCCAACATAACAACTTTACTAATAAAGTGTGAACATTAGGAAAACGTTTCACGCAGCTATACACAAAAACTAGGAATAAAAACATGATAAGTGGCTTAAACATTAGCAATAATAATACTGACATAAAAGTGAAAAAGTTTTGGACAAAGAAATAAAAAGAAAAAAAAAATAAGTAAATAACAAAACAAATACAAGGATATCATATTTTCACACAAAAAAAAAGAAGGAAAAAAATTTACACAACTCAAACATATAGAAATAAAATTCAGCGGCTAAGAAGTGTGTCGTGAGTTAGCCAAATTTGATATACAACATGAGCGAGAAGACACAAAAATATAAAAGCGAAGAACAAAATCACAGATGAAAATAAATGCCAAAGAAAGCACCACAGAATCTAATAAAAAACACATTTGTGCTAATACCAAAGTTGACGAAGAAGAAGCTTGCAAAAAAAAAGAAAAAACGTGAGATTGAAAGGCGGTACAAAAAAAAAAAAAAAAACACAAGATAATAAAACGCGAAAGTCCAAAAAAATGCCAGAAAAATTTATAGCCAAACTCAAATCCATGTTAGGGACGGGCGAACAAGCGCGTGAAAATTCTTTAAAAGTGCATAGAAAAAAATGCGAAAGTAAAGTTTGAGCTGTTAGTGAATGCAAAAAAGGAAATAAGCGAAAGTTCTCAAGAAGTGTCATCGAAGAGCACTAAAATAAAGATGAGCCAAATTTTAAGTTGTAGAAAAGCGTGAAAGTACTCTTTCTACTACAATACACTTGAGAGTGAGAACACTTTACTCGGTTTACAAAATAAATGCGCTTCCTTCTCTTTACACGCTGAATTCGACTTAATGCAATCTAAGAAATACGTATTTATTTGATGGTAGCTGGAATGAAAATAGTTCGATGAAAATAATGATTTTTGGAGGTTGGAATTTGACGATATGAAAGCAGAGTTGAGTTAGATCACATGAAATGGCACACTCATGCATCTGGAGTGACGATATTATTTTTTGAAAATTGCGATCAAAGTCTTACAACGGAAGGAGTCGGAATTGACACCTCTAAAATAATTATTTAGAACTTGTAGACCTTTCCGACGGTTTTATCGATATTATGGTCTTGTGAAAGATATATTTTGCTTCTAACATCATGTATATGGTGGTGTTTCTTCGCAAGAAACAACGACGAGATTCACTAAGAATAACGACTCATGTGGTGTTAGGTAACAAGGTCAATGGAAATAGTATCAAATGAACAATAGTTTAGTTTCTAGAACAATAGGCTAGTTTCTGGAACAATAGGGTAGTTTCTGGAACAATAGGTAAGTTTCTGGAACAAAAGGTTAGTTTCTGAAGCAATAGGTTAGTTTTTGGAACAATAAGCCAGCTTATGGAATAATAGGGTAGTTTTGGAACAATAGGATATTTTCTGGAATAACTGGTTATAACAAAAGCTTAGTTTCTGAAACAGTAGGTAATTTTCTGGAACAATAGGATCGTTTGTGGAACAGGTTAGTTTCTAGAGCAATAGATTAGTTTCTGGAACAATAGGGTAGTTTCTGTTTCAATAGGGTAATTTTTGGAATAATACCTTAGGTTCTGAAACAATATTTTACTTTCTGGAACAATAGTTTAGTTTCTGGAACAATATGGTAGTTTCTGTATCAATAGGTTAGTTTTTAGAATAAAAACTTGGGTTCTGGAACAATAGAAATAACTGTCCTATTGTTTTCGAAATTGAAATAAGATCCGCTGACTTAATTTCTCTTTGTCAATATATTTATTGATGTTATTACCTAATCGAAGTGGAAATAGCGTCAACATTGCTTTTAACATGTCAACTGAACATCACGCGATGTTTAAGTTTAATGATGTGATTTTAAACATTACAAAAAGCGTCGCGCGATTTTTTATTCCAAATTTTTGAATGCGGCGATTTTTAAAATCAATTTGAAGGTCAAGCCATTGAATATTTTAAAGTAATATCATGCCAAAAAATAAAAACTTGGAATTAAAAATCGTGGCATTTTGAGTTTGAGTATTTCAAATTGAAATCATATTATGAGATGCGATGTTCAGTTGACATGTCATAAGCAATGTTGACGCTATTTCCATTTCAATTAGGAAATAAAATCAATGACAATATTTCCATTGACCTTGTTAGCTGTCACCGACTTATGTTGCTCTTTGCATTATATATATGATTGTGTTTCGGGGAGAGAACCAAAGACAAGAAGACTGCTGAAAAATCTTTAAAGACAAGACATATGTGGTCTAGAAGACCAGCATGTAGAGCTTGTAAAGTAGGTGGTATGGAGATTATTAGTCAAAATTTTAAAGACGATAGTCAAAGAAAAGCAAATTTGTAAAGCAAGATCTTTGTGCTTTTAAGCAGATGACAAATTTTAAGCTAAAGACTCTGGTCAAGACGGTTACTGATACGGGTCCAAATAGGAAGCAGAAGAAGCAAGTCGGAACTGCCAAATCATTTTTCAAACGAAGAGACACATGCACTGAAAAAAGAGTTTCCTTATATCAAAAAAAAAAAAAATTCCCTTATTTGGCTCCAAAGACATGGGTTCCTTAACATAAGTAACGTTTTCCTTAATTTAAAGACTTTTCCTTGAAATAAGGAAACTCTTTTTTGAGTGTGTATACCAAATTTCCCACGTCGTTTTCCTAGCGTTGAGTCATCGAACATTTATTCATCCCTCTCGCATCTTCTGGGAACTAAGCAACTTACTTAATCAGACTCAACGGCAAACTTATCTACCTTCCGCTGCTGCACACCTCTCTTCCAAATATCACCTAGTGATGTAGTCTCGCTTGAAAGTCATTGATTTTGCGAAAAGTTCTTGTAATGACAGAATATTCACCCCGTCTAACGAACAAGCAATAAAGTGGTGGGTGGGGTAAAAGTCGTAGAAAGAAAGACACGTTTTGTCTAAAGCTAATGCAGTTCTGATGACCGTGTTGACAAGCATTACAAGTACGGCGAGTTAAGTTCAAAAGAATATAAAAATAAGAAGCTATCGACTGCTAGTGGAGGCGGGGTAGAGTAAAAAAAAAATAAAATAAAAAATGCAGCCAAAGCAAAGAATGGCAAGAGGGAAGGAGAGGAAGGAGAAAGATAAGATGCGCATACGACAGCGCTGTTGGTCTGATGCTCTGACTGCGCCAGGTGAGAGTTGATGAAATAATGAAATAAAAATTCGAGGACGGTGAAATAAAGTGCTCGAGTTTATTAGCTAGTGAAGTAAGTAAAGTTTAAATAAAAGAGGAGTGATTCTTAAATTACTACTTAGTTTTTAACGTTTTTATGTCAATATTTGTTATGTGCTTCCTTCATAGGTAGAGAGCGGAAGAGTAAAGGGAGATAAAGTTCCAAGGAAATAAAATTTATCTTTGTTATACTGAACATAATATTTTTAGAGCCTATAGGCTCACTGTTACATAGGGTGACGGGAATCGTGACGGTAGCTGTGACAGTGCCAGAAACAATGGGCGGATCTGTGACAGCGACTAGAACTTTCACTGTGGCTAGACGACTGACAGTGACGGAAAGTGGTGGGAACAATTCGTGAAACCATGAAAGGAACGGTTACTGTCTCCGAAACCCTGAAAGTGACTGAAACTTTCACAGTGAGACGAAGCATAACAGTGACAGGAGACCAGACAATGAGCGAAACTGTGACAAATCATTACAGTGAAGGAAGACTGGGACTGACTGTTGCAGCAACTCTGTTAGTGACCTTAATCATTACAGTGACGCAAATTGCTGGGGCAATGAGAGTGACAGGCTTCGTGACATTAAGACTGACCATGAATGAAAACATTTCTGTGGCCGAGACCTATACTTTTGCAGTGATCATTAAGAAAAGTGGAACAGTGACACTGTTAGCGGAACAGTGACCAGTGTTGTTAAATTTACCGATGCCTTGTCATTGAATTGTGACAGTGACAGTACAAAGGTTGTGATCTCAACAGTGATAGTGACTATCACAGAGATCGGATGTGACCGTGACAGTACAAAGGTTTGACCATTATTGTTAACCTGAAATGTATAGTACCTAAAAGCGCTCGGTACCTATACTTCTGCAGGGATCAACATAACGGGAACAGTTACTGTCACAGTGATTGGAAACGTGACTGTCACAGTGACTGCCACAGTGATTGGAACAGTGACTGTCACAGTGATTGGAACAGTGACTGACACAGTGATTGGAACAGCGACTGTCACAGTGATTGGAACAGTGACTGTCACAGTGATTGGAACAGAGACTGGCACAGTGATTGGAACAGTGACTGACACAGTGATTGGAACAGCGACTGTCACAGTGATTGGGACAGTGACTGTCACAGTGACCTTGACCAAAATCTTTGCATTGACCGATGTCGTGCCGTTGAATGTGACCCTGATAGAGGCCATTACTGTAACCGTGACAGTAGAACTAAAGGATAAAAAAATAAAAGACAACACATTTAACACATTTTTTTTTTGTTCAACCCCGAGTTCGATGCTAGCACATCAAAGGAAATCAAAAAAAAAAATACAATAATAATATGTTGCACAATGAAATTTGAAACAACTTCACAACACAAAAACTGCCGCATGACAAATCCTGACTTACTTTGGCCTAACTGGAACGCCTGGAGCGGGCATAAAACAAGAAACAGCAGCAAGCACACAAAGTTGCAAAAGAATACGCAAAAATCAATCAGTACAAATTCAATTCAATACGGAAAACTTAATAAGATGAGATGAAAAAAAAACTATACCCAAGACAAATATAGAGCAGAAGAAAAATAACGCCAATAGCGAAAGAAATACATCGAAGTGGAAAAGTCGCTGGAGAGCTTTGTATGTATGGAAAATCACTTTACCACGAATGTAAATGAAATTTGAGTGAAATTCAATAGAAAAAATGGGAGTCAAATGTCAAACGAATCACAAAGCAATTTAACAAAGAAATATAATATTTCTTTGAAGGCGAATAAATGATGAATGGCAGTAGGATGTAGGAAAAAACTAGAAAAAAAAAATAATATAGAAAGACTCAATATAGATTTAAACGAGGAAAAATAAAAATAACAGCCTAAAAGTATGCAGTGGTGATATCAAATTTAAAGCGAAATAAATTAAGGTAGCGTAGGAAGTAGCAGAATTTAAGGCCTAAAACTTACTAAGCAATAAGTTAAGGACTTTTATGTTTAGCCAAGAGTATTAGAAAACACTTAGCAACGCAATTTAGAAACTCATTAGCATAATGCGAAATTCCTTGAATACCGGAAATTAGGAAAAAAAACTCCTATTGTTCCGAGAAAAAAATTATTATCCAAAAGTACTTCAACAAATTGGGTCAATTAAAAAATAATCTTTGTCAAGCGTAGCAAGAGCACGCAAACAAAGAAAAGAAGAGAAAGTAAGAACCACGCGACACACGTGCCACACTCTGTTATCCCGCATATCCCTTTGTCTTTACATAACGAGTGTGAGCTCCTAAAAGTATGCAACGTAGAATACAACAATGTACTAATGCAGTTAGCTAACATGAAGCTCCAAGCAGCAAAACTCTATTTTCCAGAACCAGAACAAAAAACCAAACGCCAATAGCATACAGAACAAGAGAGCGCACACAAGCACAGCGGTGGTTTCCTGAAAAAGGTGTAGAAAACTTTTTCAATTAAACTTTTTTTTTTGTGCCACCAAACGCCTTTTGGCTTCTCAATGAAGAATACTAACAACACTGGCTATATGATTGGACGACGATAGCTTATTGGACTAGCTCTGACTAGCTCGATAGCTGAATGACCAACTACAATTTAAATAGGTGGATGCCTGCCAAAACCAAAATCTCTGTTGCTGCGGCAACAAGCTGAAAAAAAGCAAAAAAAAAAAAACAAAAAAAAAAAAAATTGTGGTGACACAGCGTGAAATGGCGGCAACTTGTAGAAAAAGTATTGGAAAATTATGAAAAATTTGCACACAAAAAAACGTGTACAAATTGAATTTTTTCATCGATAAAGAAATATGCGACAGAAAATTTGGTCGACAAGGTGATCGAACTTGTAAGCTGGCTATTTGTTCGAAAGAACGCAATTTTTTTTTTTTTTGCTTTTGTGTCTGGAAGAATATGGAAAATTGCTGAAATTGGGAGACGGTAAATGAATGACAAATATTCAAAATTCGCAAAAACCTGTGTTAAAAAGTGCAGAATATAATGAGAGAAGAGTAGGTGAGTCGTGTTGGCTATTTAGCATACATTATTTTAGAAAAGATTTGGAAAGTGCTTCTGATGCTATAGTGCTTGGTCTGGAACAAGTAAAAGTTCTGTATCTCGAATCGGAATATTATGGGACCATTTCAGAACCGAACCTAAATTATACAGCTATGGAATCAGTTCGAGCTTAGGCCGGTATAGGCCAATTAGCATAACAAGCGATAGTGCTTGGTCTGGAACCAATATATTTTATGCTTGTATTTAAGAACGAACTATTGTGGGATCGTTTCAGAACAGAACCGAAAATAGTCAATAAGATCGATCTTAAAGCATTACAACAAAGAACAACAATTTTTTTTTTTTAAATTTATTTTTTTATTCCTATTATTTTTATTTTTTTATTTTTTTAATTTTTTTTTAATTTTTTTAATTCTTTTTTAAATTTTTTATTATTATTTTTTTTTTAATTTAAAAAAAATTATTTATTTTATTTTTTTTTTTAATTTTTATTTTTTTTTTTATTTATTCAAATTTTTTATTTTTTATTTTATTTGTTTATTCAAATTCTTTTTTTTTAATTTTTACTTTGTTTTTTTTTTTTTTAATTTTTATTTTATTTATTTATTCAAATTTTTATACTTTTAATTTAAATTTTATTTATTTATTCTAATTTTTTTTGTTTTTAATTTGAATTTTTTAATTTTTTTTTTATTTTTTTTTTTGTTTTTTATTAAAATTTTTTTAATTTTTTTTTTAATTTTTTTTTTTAATTTTTTTTTTTAATTTTTTTTTTTTATTTTTTTTTTTTAAATTAATTTTTTAAATTTTTTTTTATTTTTTTTTTACTTTCAGTTATTCTAATTTTTTTATATGCCTTAAATGCTATGACCCACAAGAAAAAGTACAAAATTATTATATTTACTTCTGCTTTTGTTCACCTTTATGCTACACTTTCTTTGTTAAACAACATTAGTATAATTTTTTTGAAATTATTTCTTTTGTACTATCAAGTTTTTTTACAATAGCCTCAAATTACATTTAATTAGTGTACTCCAATTAATTCAAGCATATTTCCTTTTATTAAAAAAAAAATCTTTGCATTTCTCTGGGAGTCCATTCCATTTCACATTTAATTTCAACATATTATTACAAAAATTGTTAAAGCCATTAACGGTGACTAACAATAAATATATAGATTCGTGAGCACCAACGCACCACCCAAATGCAATAATCGTGGTGCAATGAGTTGCACTGTGGGGTAATTTAACAAAATGTTTCTCGAAATGAAGAGCTTAGTTATTTCGAGAACGGATTAAAAATAATTTTTAATTGAAAAAAAAAAAACGTTTTCAAAATTTTTAAAACTTACATTTTTTTTATTTTTTTTTTAATTTTTAATTTTTAATTTTTTATTTTTCTTTCTTTATTTTTTTTTTATTTTTTTTTTTTTGTTTTTTTCTACTTTTTTTTTAATATTTTTTTTTTATTATTTTTTTTTTAATATTTTGTTAAATATTTTTTTACGTTCTAAATAATGGCAGTTATCTCCTAAATTGTCAAATACTTCAATTTAAAAACAGTTTTCAATTACCTCCTCTAACCCCTTTTTTTGATTTTCGCACAAAATTTCTTCAAAACACCCCACAGTGCATTAATTCGCAACAATTATTATTTGCAATCTTACGCAGTGGGTTTGACTCATTTGTGGCAAATTACTGGTGTGTATGCTACGTACATATTTATATAAGTATATACAGCACCGAAGCAGATTTGCTACGCCAACTACAAATGAAGCGAATTAATGTAAGAAATGTGAGTACAATGGTGAGGAAAAAATTGTTCAATTGTAAAAGTGTGCTGTGCTGTGTTGCTTGCACTGTGAAGTTGCAGAAAAAGAAGCAATGTGCACAAATTATTAAGAAAAAAAAACTGGGAAATGAAAAGAAAACAAGAAATTGTAGCAGAGAGAAATTAAAAGAAAATAATTTAAAATTATGAATGAGCAATCAGTGGCACACATGAGTGCAATGACTGGGTGCTCAAGAAAGTGTTTTTACAGTGGTGTGGAAAATAATAAACATTATGAAACAGCATACAATTTTTTTCACCGAATCGAAACCTTTCATCAAGATAATAAAGATTTTGTATTCAAGGAAAAACAATTCAATATTATCTGCTAATTCTTCTACTGAATCAGTAGTGGTCCCTCGTGGGAACATTACAATTCAATATTTCACGGCTATTTCTCAGTGGGAACATCACTTTGTTTCTGTAACGAAGACAATGTTCTCAAAATAATTCAATATTTCACGATAACTTACTAGTTTTCTTACTGGATATATGTACATATAGTTGTCTCTCATGGGAACATCACTCTGATTTTGTGACAAAGACAATGTTCTTAAAACAATTCAGTATTCCACGACTATTTTCGGCGGTCCCTCATGGGAACATGGCTTTGATTCTAGAACAAAGTGAATGTTCTCGAAACAAATCGATATTTAACGATTATTTGCCAGTTTATTTACTGGATCTCTAGTGGTCCCTCATGAGAATATCACTTTGATTCTGGAACAAGGAAAGTTTTCTTAAAAGAATTCAATGTTTCACGATTATTTTCCAGTTTTTTACTGGATCTCTATTGGTCCCTCATGAGAACATCACTTTGATTGTAGAACAAAGACAATGTTCTAAAAAAAAATTCAATATTTCACGACTATTTTCCAGTGGGAACATAACTTTGATTCTGGAACAAAGACAATGTTCTCAAAAAAGTTAAATATTTCAAGGCTATTTTCCAGTGGGAACATCACTTTGATTCTGGAACAAAGACAATGTTCTCAGAACAATTCGGCATTTCACGATTATTTGCTAGTTTTTTTTACTGGATCTCTAGTGGTCCCTCACGGGAACATCACATTTATTCTGGAACAAAGAAAGTTTTCTTAAAACAATTCAATATTTCACGATTATTTGCCAGTTTTTTACTAGATCTCTAGTGGTCCCTCATGGGAACATCACATTTATTCTGGAACAAAAAAAGTTTTCTTAAAACAATTCAATTTTCACGATTATTTGCCAGTTTTTTACTGGATCTCTAGTGTTCTCTCATTGGAACATCACTTTGATTCTGGAAAACAAAGACAATGTTCTCACTATTTTTAGCACAACTGTACCTGAACAAGGCACAAATATGCACACTGAACACATTACAAAGTGCTGCGGCAACAATGGTAAAAAATCAGCAACAATTTTTGTTTTTTTTTTCATATTTTTACTTCTTTGGTGTTCGAACATTGTCTACGACCGACATACAACAAAACGCCCGACTACACAACAAAATGTAACAGCAATAACAATAACATAAGTCTGAGCGCAAATACGCAGTCAAGCGTACGAACAGCAGCAACAATACTCATAATGCAATAATAATATGTAGCATGCAACATAATTGAATTCATGTTTGAAAATTACAATTTGCAAATGGCAAAGTAAACATAAGAAGGCAGCCAACACACACAACACAACACATAAGAAATTAGTCACAAAGAGGTTGGACTGCTTGGTTGCTTGGCTGTTGTAACAGCTGCTGCACACTGTGTGACCATGCCTTGGGTGTGTGCGCACTTTTGCTACTACTTATGGGAACAGCAGCAGCAACAAGTGCAGTGGCGCAGACAGCACGTGCGCAATCAGCAGCGTCGATAATTTAGCAAAACATTCAACTGAAGTGGCAGCAAGTGCATTTGGTTACTCTTTGGCATGTGTAGAAAAGTAAACTGAAAAACTTTTGAAACAGGAAATCAGTGCTTAATATGCTTGAAATTTCAGTATGCAAAAGTACGTGGGGAGCAATCGAGTAAGTGTAGGAAAAACAAAATATGCCAAAGCAACTAAAATATGAATTGAACACTTTGCAATGCAATATTGCTGCCAATTTGCAACACACACAACAAGTGCGATCAACACAAATAAAGTCTCAATGGCATAAGCTGGCTCATACATTTGGGAGTAACACTTTGTGGGAGTAAAAATGGGACATTCGATTTTTTTTTTATTCTGTATTCATTTATTTCAATAAAATTTTTTTATTTATTTTGTTTTACTTTTTTATGTTATGTATTTTTTTTTTTATTTCATTTTATAATTTTAATTTTTTTGATTGATTTAATTTTTTTCTTAAAGTTTTTTTATTTTTTTCCTAATTTTTTTACTTTTTTTATTTTTTTTTTTATTTTTTTTTTTTATTTTTTTTTAATTTTTTTTTTTATTTTTTTTTAAATTTTCTTATGTTTTTTTCAAACACTTTTTATTTAATTTTTTTATTTTATTTCAATGAATTTTTTTAATTTCATTTTATTTAATTTTAATTATATATTTTATTTTTTTTATTTGAATTTTTTTTGTAATTTATACTTATTTATAAAACTCATTTTTTTCAATATTTTTATTTCATTTTATAATTTAAATTTTTTTTTTGTTTTATTTTATTTTTTTTTTATTTATATTTTTATTTTATTTTTTTTTATTTATATTTTTATTTTATTTTTTTTTTATTTATATTTTTTCTTTTAAATTTTTTTTAATTTTTTTTTTTTTAATTTTTTTTATTTTATTTTTTTTTTTATTTATATTTTTTATTTTAAATTTTTTTAAATTTTCTTTTTTAATTTTTTTTATTTTAATTTTTAAACATTATTTTTTAATTTTTTTATTAATTTTTTTTTTTTTTTTAATTTTTGTTTTAAATTTTGTTAGTAACATTTTAATTAATTTTTTTTTATGAATTTTTTTTATTATTTTTTTTATTTTTTTATTTTACTATATTTTGCTAAATTTTTTCTTTTTAATTTTTTTTTTTTGTTTTATTCAATTAATTTTTTTTATTAAATTTTTTTATTTTATTTACTTTTTTTATATATTTTTTATATCATTTTATTATTATTATTTAACTTTTTTATATTCTATTCCATTTTATTTTATAGTATTTTTTTTATTTTATTATTTTATCTTTTTATTTATTTTTTTTTTAATTTTATTTTTATTTTTTTTTATTTTTTTTTATTTTTTTTAAATTTTTTTTTTATTTTTTTTTTTATTTTTTTTTTTTTGCTATTTAATTTTTCATATGGCTGGGTCCCGGGACTGACTTTCCTAGTGTTGATGGTATCACAACGGGCCTTTTAATACTGGCCTAGGTGTGCCTTTGCGGCAGCCACTTCAACCTACCTACCTACCATTTAATTTTTTTCATGAAATAAATTTTTTTTTAACTATTTTATTTTTCCATTAATTTTTTTTTTATAAAATTATCTTTCTTTGTTAGTTTAATTAAATTTTTTTTTTTTATACTTCCCACTTTTTTTTTTTATTCTCTAATTTTTTCACTTGGTTTTATTTTTGAACTTTATTTAATTTTAATTTTATTTTTATTTTTATTTTTATTTTATTTTATCATTTTTTTTTCTTTTTCAACTTTTTTTTATATTTTTTTAATTTTTTGTATTTTTTTTTGTTTATTTTTATTTTTTTTGCTTATTTTTTATATTTTTTTTCTTATATTTTTTTTTCTTTTTTTATATTTTTTATTTTTATTATAATTTTTTTAATTAAATTAAATTTTTAGTTTTAATTTTAATTGTATTTTTTTCTTTTAAATTTTTTTTTTTTACTCTATTATCATATTATTCTTTTTTATTTTACCTGTATTTTGTTTTTATTTATTTATTTTTATCTTTTTTATTTATTTTTTTTTTTGTTTTTTGATAATTTTTTTAATTTAATTAAATTAATTTTTTTGTTTTACTAATTTAATTTTAATACATTTTTTATATTATTTTATTTTCCTTTATTTTACTTCAACCATTATCGACTGTCTAAATTTCTAAGCCTTGCGAGTAAATAAACACTCATTCGAACACTCTTATGTTTACACAACCAAATGGCAGTAGTTTCATCTTCTTGCCAAATGCAACACGCAAAATTAACAAATAAAATAATTGTTGTAATATTTTATTGCCACTCATTGTTACCGTTGCTAAAGCTCCTGCTGCTGGTGCTGAAGTACATATGTTTTCTACATGCATGCTGAGTTGTAGTAAATTTACAATTGCTAGCAAACGGATTATAAGGGTGGATGGAAAAGATCATGCAGTAAAGAATGAAAATATATGTTCTATTCGCCAACAACATGCATATCACTTTGTTGGAGGTCTTCCTTTTTACTTGGTGATATCACATCTTAACATTTTTCGCTCCCCACCCTAATTCACGCACTTGCTCTTGCATTGCTTGGCTGCATATGCATGCATATATAGAAAGTAAATTATGTGCATGTCTTGCAATGGAAATGCGTACAAATAACATTGCTGACATGTTCAAAGTAAAAAAAAAATGGAAAATTGCATTTAGTTTTTCTTCTTTTACAACTGAAATCACAGTAAGAAGTAGCAATTAGGAAGTGAAGACCAAGTCACATGCTCAATTAAATGGAAGAGCAGCAGCACATGAGAAGCGATGAATGCTTCAGGGAAAATTTTGAATACAAATGGGTATAAAAAGAAAGTTTAAATTGCAGAACATTTATAATAGGGGGAAAACAAGAATTTATCCAGTGGCGCTTGTGGGCTTTTGAGCTATTTTTACAATTTTTAGCTTCACCTATATTTTGTAGACGTATTCATATGTGATGTGGCATCATACGTAGTATATGAGTGCTGTAATTATTTCTAGGAAATATTGTAGCACGCACTTCATTCATCACCTAGTTTATATGTATAGTTGGTCTGAATGTCTTTGGCCTGTCAAAAGCTGTCAGCTGTGTTCGTTTGATTTGTGGATATAAACAACTTACTTTTTGGTGTTTTTGTTTTTTTTTTTTCAATTTTTGTGAAGACTTTACTTTATACGTGCCCTTTATAATGCGATGAGGTGAAAAATCGCACTATTTATATGTATTTATGGTTACGTTAAACGTATGTTATATGGTGAATTAATAAAAACTAGAGTTCGCCCAGTGATTGAAATTCGACCACAAAAGCTTATTTTATCTTCCTACCTTTTTGCTGTTTCTTAAATTTGCCATTCTTTTCATTTATTTCATATTTTTGGTTTCTATACATTCCTATTCATTTTGCCTTTTCCGCCCTCTTTACACCATTCAGTAATATAGTTTCAATGTTGATAATTATTTATTCTTCTTAGGTAGTATTCATAAGTATTTCTTTCCTTTCCTTTCGTTTGCTTTTATTTCCTTTCCTTTCCTTTCCTCTCCTTTCATCTCATTTTATTTCTTTTGCTTTTCTTTCTTCCCCTACCCTTTTCTTTCCTTTTCTTCCCTCTCTTTTGTTTTCCTTTTCTCTTCCTTCATTTCATTTTATTTCCCTTCTTTCTTTCTCTCTTTTCTGTTCTTTTCTTTTATTTTCCTTTCTTTTCGTTCCTTTTATTCTCTTACCTGACCTTTCCATTACATTCCTTTTTTTTCTTTTATTTTCTTTTTCTTTAATTTCCTTTTGTTTCCTTTGCTTTAGTTTCGTTTCCCTTAGTTTCCTCTCATTTTATTAATTTTTCAATTCATTTCATTTCTTTTCTCTTATTTTTTTTTCTTACCTTTATTTTCTTTCACAATTTTTCCTTACCTTTCCTTCCCTTACCTTTCCTTTTCCTACCTTTCCTTTCCTACCGTTTCCTTACTTTCTTTTTTCCTTTCCTACCGTTTCCTTACATTCTTTTTTTCCTTAGCGTAACTCCTTTAGTTTTCTTTCTTTTCCATTCATTTTCTTTACTTATTTTTTGTTAGCTTTTCATTACCTTTCTTTCCTTTATTTTTCATTCTTTTTATTTTCATTTATTTTCCGTACCTTCCTCGTCGCTACCTTTTCTTTCCTTCTTTCTTTTTCTCTTCTTTCCTTTCTTTGTCTTTCTCGATTTGCTTCTCTTTTTCACTCTTTACCTACATTACATTTCCTTTCTTCCATTCGTTTCTTCTTTTCCATTCCTTTACTTTCGCTACCTTTATCTGCCTTTGATTTTTCTCTCATATTTTCTGTTCCTTACCTTATCTTACCTTTATTTTCCTTTTATCCCTTCCTTTCCTTTCCCATTCTTTCCTTTATTTTATACTTTTATTTATTTCATTTTTTTTTTATTTTTATTTATCTTATATTCTTTCCTTTCCAACAAATTTCTTTTTTTTACTATCAATCACTTTTCTATTTCTTTTCAATTTTGCTTTTTATTTTATTTCACTAAGTCTAGCCACGAAGGGCTTTGTGCTTTTGTTTTCAAAACATCATGTCTGAGCAAGCATTTGCTTCTCTGAATACCCACGCACAGATTTTGTTTTTGTAAACACTGTTTGTACCTACGCTCAATAAAGTTTATTATTGCTGCCAACAAAACAACTCACATTCGGACTCCCCCCAACTGCAATGAATGCAAGCACAACAATGCAAGTGTACCTACATACACACATAACAGCGGCTCTATAAAGTGAATGCGTTTTTAGCACTTGTAGTGGTGTGACTTTCACATCATATTATAATTAATTTTTTTTTTAATTTTTGGTTTGTTGCCGCACACCCTGCTCGGCTATACCTATCTATACATATCAAATTTTGTATAGCTTAGAATTGTGGTTATTGCAAAAAAAGGGAGAAAACTTTTAAGCATTGCGCATTTATATATAATAGATTTTACATTTTTGTCATCTTAAATATTTATACATTACGTACAACTGGTAGATAATCTCTTCTACTTTTATCTTGAAAGTTTTAACATCACTCAAACGCATTGAACTTACCTGAAAATAGAGAGAGAGAAAGAAATAAATTATTTTGTGAATATAAGTAGGAAAATAGAGAAATTTGGTTCATGGTGATTTGATATCATTTGCTTTAATTTTGTTAGGTTGTTTTGATTTAACTTTTAATTAATTTAGTTGATTTTATATCATTTACTTTTTTTGTATTTGTTTGGATGTAATATTTTTCATGTCATTTGATTTGATGTGATGTAATGTGAGTTCATATTATTTAATTTGATTTTATAATGTTTTCTTGTTCTGTCACCTTATCTGATTTGGTTTTATTTGACTTGATTTGAAATGATGTGATATAATATAACATGATCTGGTGATGTTATGATATTATGTAAATTGATTTGATATCATTTGATTTGATTTGATTACGTCTAATTTTATAATTTTTTCCCGCTTAAAATGATTTTTTTTGTTATTTATGTTGATCTGATTTGGTTTCATTTGACTTTGGGTGTTGTGAAGCGATATAAACTCATGTTATCATCCGATATAAATTTACTTGATGTTGCCTGATTTGATTTTTTTGATATTATTTTGTTGTATCTCAGTTGATCTGATTTAATTTGATCGGATTCCAAAGGAGCAAAACAGATATCGGTTTGATATCACGTGATATTATTTTCATTTGATAACAAAATAATAACTACTAGTATATCCCGTGGTCGAAATTCGACCAATTTAAAATAGTTGAACTTATTCAAACATCTGATCAACTTTTTGTCAATAGCTGCCTAGCGGGTCCTAACCGTGGCCGAACCTCGACCAACTTAAATGTATACATTAAAAACTCATCTATAGGCAAAATGAAGCCATCAAAGAATTTAAAAAATAGCGGCTGTTATTATATAATAAAAATATTAAATTACAGCAGCCCTTTCCAAAATTATTTATGGCAAATGCCATGCAAATACTCGGTTTTCGAGATTTTATGTTGCACTTAAATAATCGGATGATGACATTGTGCTTAACAAATAGCCACTAATTTATGCGATCGTTTTGAGCAGGTGAAGAACAAAAAAATATTAGGTTGAAAATTAAGTAACTTGTAATAGTTAAGATTAAAGGTTTTTTAATATAAAAAAAAAACATAATTTAAGAAAAAAACGGAATATTCCGCAACCGGGTCTTGCAACTGTGCACACCGTATTCTATACGCTCACCGCCGCGCCATTACCTTATGCACAAAGCAGTTTAAGAATTAACAATATACCAACAACAAAGTTAGACTATTAATATAAATAATGGACCAAAGTACTCAATGAGCGAGGGAATGAAAATAATTTCTCTCTCATAATAGGACGTGTTTAATGAGGGAGAGAATGAAGATAAAGAGTGGTTTCCTTTGAAGTTCAGCCAACTTCGAAATATGAGTTTGACGCTATTACTCTAACTCTCAAAGAGCGAGAGAATCAAAATATTTCCATTGCTGGTATTTTACACACATATACAAATTTCTCAAAATAAGCGTGGTACTCCAACAACAGTAGCCATATTGAATTATTATTTTATATTTTTTTGAAACATTTTTTTTGTTTGGTGGTACGCAAGCCAACTTTGATTGCGACATATTTTTTTCAAATTAAAAGTTTGACCATGGTTGCCCTATTTCACATTTTAATAATGGTGTTATGAGAACATAAAACTTTGTAGAATTTCATTTTAAACAAATCTATTACATCGGAATTTTTCCGAGCAGTTCTAGCGGTTTCAAGATATCCAATTCAGCCTGCAACTTCTCATGCCCTTGGTGTCTTGTCCATAATCAATTCCTTGAATAAATTTTTTTAATATGGAATTCTACAATTAAGTGAAGCTTTATTGGGCTTTTGAATCTCTATTTAGATATACATATATACATACATATTAGAGCTTTATGGATAAATATAATTTTGATAACGTTTTCCCAAAAAATTGTATAGTTAAATTACATTTTATTATAAGTATATGTAATTGAAAATTTAAATTTTCATGATTTTATGGCACAACAATAAAACATTTTTAGTTTTTCATTTGTTTATTTAAACTTTGGAATATAAGGCGACGATAGTTATCTCATTTTTATTATAGAATTCTACGAAAAAGATGTTTGATTTTTATTTTTTTAAAAAAGCAAATTTTCATATTATATAGAATTGGCGGCAATGGGTGTATCTATTTCAATCTCATTCTTTTTTTTTTTTCTTGATGAATTTCAATACAGAAAGTTAAAACATTGATTGCTTCTTTCCTAAAAATTTTATTTTTAAACTATTTTCGTTTATAATAAAGCGTGCGAGATATGAGAAAAACAAATTGTTACTTTTTTTTAATACTTTGGTACATAACAACACATATTGGGGCAACTCTCATGCGGAAACAAATTGGCTATTCGCGCCGACGCCATCTATTTGGAGTGTAACATTTCAATATACAGATGAGTTCAACGCCGAATCTACTGTTTGAACTCAATGAGCGAGAGAATTGGAGTGTTTACGCATATATGTATATGTGTATATAAATAGATATGAGTATGAAATTGGTTTGACGTTTATTTTGAAGGGGTGGAAATTTGGAAATATGAGTTCGTGTAATATTAAAGAGTATTAATGAGCGAGAGAACGAAAATAGAGAAGTATGGGTTGTATTTAAAAAAAATGTATTATACATGGCGTGGTTTTAAAACTTTTTAGTGGGGGTAAATTACAAATTCTGGTTAGGTCAAAAAAAGTGTGAGGGTTTTCTAGCTTTTTTCTTTAACCATAACTTAGCAATATTTAAAAGACACTTTATATGGATTTTTCTTTTGATTTAAAGAAAAAAAAATTTATATTGATTTTTAAAAAAATTCTATTCAATTTGGTCCAGACTTGTTTGGGGCTCGGGTTGCAAATCTGCCCTTTTAAAAGTTAATACATATATACATTTGAAAAGAAATTATTTGTTGTCTTCAGTAAAATTATCACTTGGTTTAGTTCAAAATAATGTAGTATCCATAAAATATTTTGTCGATTTTTATACTTTAAATAAGGAATTTGTCAGCAACTCTATCTCAATCGATAGAATTTGAAAAAAAATTGGCAAATTGCAGCTTTCATCTTCAAAAATTTGAGCAGTCGGACTTATATTAATGGTAAATTTTTTAAATAATTACCAAAAAAAAAAAAAAAACAAAAAGAAATTGTATAAGCGGTTATAGCATTTCTATAATGGGTGGTATGTATGTATATTTATGATATAAAATTATTATTTCACATGGCTTTCCGTAAACTAAAAATATTCGCACCAAATTTTTTTCTTCTCGAAAATAGAGATCACAAACATAAAAATATTGTTTATAAAAATATTAAAAAGTCAAGATTAGAAATATAAAAATATATAAAAAATATAAACAATTTTCAATGACAAAAAAGAAAAAAAATGTTGGCCTATAGCTGTGTAACTAACTGTACTCGAACCATCAACCGCTCGACCACTACCCACTAACGCTTCCCACTGGGCTATCGCTTTATTTACAAATTGATTGTCAGATAACCAATTTAAGTTGCATGAAAAATTTTCATTCGCTTATTACAGATAAATGAAGCAGTATTGGTTATATATTAGATAATTGTGCACTGCCTTAGAGGTATGCCAACAAATAAATATGCATTTCATAAATATTTATGCATATTTAGTATGGGTTTAAGCTTGGCAATGGTTTATATGTAAAATTTGTTAGCCTATTAATATAATAGATAATGGACCAAAGTACTCAATGAGCGAGGGAATGAAAATAATTTCTCTCTCATAATAGGACGTGTTTAATGAGGGAGAGAATGAAGATAAAGAGTGGTTTCCTTTGAAGTTCAGCCAACTTCGAAATATGAGTTTGACGCTATTACTCTAACTCTCAAAGAGCGAGAGAATCAAAATATTTCCATTGCTGGTATTTTACACACATATACAAATTTCTCAAAATAAGCGTGGTACTCCAACAACAGTAGCCATATTGAATTATTATTTTATATTTTTTTGAAACATTTTTTTTGTTTGGTGGTACGCAAGCCAACTTTGATTGCGACATATTTTTTTCAAATTAAAAGTTTGACCATGGTTGCCCTATTTCACATTTTAATAATGGTGTTATGAGAACATAAAACTTTGTAGAATTTCATTTTAAACAAATCTATTACATCGGAATTTTTCCGAGCAGTTCTAGCGGTTTCAAGATATCCAATTCAGCCTGCAACTTCTCATGCCCTTGGTGTCTTGTCCATAATCAATTCCTTGAATAAATTTTTTTAATATGGAATTCTACAATTAAGTGAAGCTTTATTGGGCTTTTGAATCTCTATTTAGATATACATATATACATACATATTAGAGCTTTATGGATAAATATAATTTTGATAACGTTTTCCCAAAAAATTGTATAGTTAAATTACATTTTATTATAAGTATATGTAATTGAAAATTTAAATTTTCATGATTTTATGGCACAACAATAAAACATTTTTAGTTTTTCATTTGTTTATTTAAACTTTGGAATATAAGGCGACGATAGTTATCTCATTTTTATTATAGAATTCTACGAAAAAGATGTTTGATTTTTATTTTTTTAAAAAAGCAAATTTTCATATTATATAGAATTGACGGCAATGGGTGTATCTATTTCAATCTCATTCTTTTTTTTTTTTTCTTGATGAATTTCAATACAGAAAGTTAAAACATTGATTGCTTCTTTCCTAAAAATTTTATTTTTAAACTATTTTCGTTTATAATAAAGCGTGCGAGATATGAGAAAAACAAATTGTTACTTTTTTTTAATACTTTGGTACATAACAACACATATTGGGGCAACTCTCATGCGGAAACAAATTGGCTATTCGCGCCGACGCCATCTATTTGGAGTGTAACATTTCAATATACATATGAGTTCAACGCCGAATCTACTGTTTGAACTCAATGAGCGAGAGAATTGGAGTGTTTACGCATATATGTATATGTGTATATAAATAGATATGAGTATGAAATTGGTTTGACGTTTATTTTGAAGGGGTGGAAATTTGGAAATATGAGTTCGTGTAATATTAAAGAGTATTAATGAGCGAGAGAACGAAAATAGAGAAGTATGGGTTGTATTTAAAAAAAATGTATTATACATGGCGTGGTTTTAAAACTTTTTAGTGGGGGTAAATTACAAATTCTGGTTAGGTCAAAAAAAGTGTGAGGGTTTTCTAGCTTTTTTCTTTAACCATAACTTAGCAATATTTAAAAGACACTTTATATGGATTTTTCTTTTGATTTAAAGAAAAAAAAATTTATATTGATTTTTAAAAAAATTCTATTCAATTTGGTCCAGACTTGTTTGGGGCTCGGGTTGCAAATCTGCCCTTTTAAAAGTTAATACATATATACATTTGAAAAGAAATTATTTGTTGTCTTCAGTAAAATTATCACTTGGTTTAGTTCAAAATAATGTAGTATCCATAAAATATTTTGTCGATTTTTATACTTTAAATAAGGAATTTGTCAGCAACTCTATCTCAATCGATAGAATTTGAAAAAAAATTGGCAAATTGCAGCTTTCATCTTCAAAAATTTGAGCAGTCGGACTTATATTAATGGTAAATTTTTTAAATAATTACCAAAAAAAAAAAAAAAACAAAAAGAAATTGTATAAGCGGTTATAGCATTTCTATAATGGGTGGTATGTATGTATATTTATGATATAAAATTATTATTTCACATGGCTTTCCGTAAACTAAAAATATTCGCACCAAATTTTTTTCTTCTCGAAAATAGAGATCACAAACATAAAAATATTGTTTATAAAAATATTAAAAAGTCAAGATTAGAAATATAAAAATATATAAAAAATATAAACAATTTTCAATGACAAAAAAGAAAAAAAATGTTGGCCTATAGCTGTGTAACTAACTGTACTCGAACCATCAACCGCTCGACCACTACCCACTAACGCTTCCCACTGGGCTATCGCTTTATTTACAAATTGATTGTCAGATAACCAATTTAAGTTGCATGAAAAATTTTCATTCGCTTATTACAGATAAATGAAGCAGTATTGGTTATATATTAGATAATTGTGCACTGCCTTAGAGGTATGCCAACAAATAAATATGCATTTCATAAATATTTATGCATATTTAGTATGGGTTTAAGCTTGGCAATGGTTTATATGTAAAATTTGTTAGCCTATTAATATAATAGATAATGGACCAAAGTACTCAATGAGCGAGGGAATGAAAATAATTTCTCTCTCATAATAGGACGTGTTTAATGAGGGAGAGAATGAAGATAAAGAGTGGTTTCCTTTGAAGTTCAGCCAACTTCGAAATATGAGTTTGACGCTATTACTCTAACTCTCAAAGAGCGAGAGAATCAAAATATTTCCATTGCTGGTATTTTACACACATATACAAATTTCTCAAAATAAGCGTGGTACTCCAACAACAGTAGCCATATTGAATTATTATTTTATATTTTTTTGAAACATTTTTTTTGTTTGGTGGTACGCAAGCCAACTTTGATTGCGACATATTTTTTTCAAATTAAAAGTTTGACCATGGTTGCCCTATTTCACATTTTAATAATGGTGTTATGAGAACATAAAACTTTGTAGAATTTCATTTTAAACAAATCTATTACATCGGAATTTTTCCGAGCAGTTCTAGCGGTTTCAAGATATCCAATTCAGCCTGCAACTTCTCATGCCCTTGGTGTCTTGTCCATAATCAATTCCTTGAATAAATTTTTTTAATATGGAATTCTACAATTAAGTGAAGCTTTATTGGGCTTTTGAATCTCTATTTAGATATACATATATACATACATATTAGAGCTTTATGGATAAATATAATTTTGATAACGTTTTCCCAAAAAATTGTATAGTTAAATTACATTTTATTATAAGTATATGTAATTGAAAATTTAAATTTTCATGATTTTATGGCACAACAATAAAACATTTTTAGTTTTTCATTTGTTTATTTAAACTTTGGAATATAAGGCGACGATAGTTATCTCATTTTTATTATAGAATTCTACGAAAAAGATGTTTGATTTTTATTTTTTTAAAAAAGCAAATTTTCATATTATATAGAATTGGCGGCAATGGGTGTATCTATTTCAATCTCATTCTTTTTTTTTTTTCTTGATGAATTTCAATACAGAAAGTTAAAACATTGATTGCTTCTTTCCTAAAAATTTTATTTTTAAACTATTTTCGTTTATAATAAAGCGTGCGAGATATGAGAAAAACAAATTGTTACTTTTTTTTAATACTTTGGTACATAACAACACATATTGGGGCAACTCTCATGCGGAAACAAATTGGCTATTCGCGCCGACGCCATCTATTTGGAGTGTAACATTTCAATATACAGATGAGTTCAACGCCGAATCTACTGTTTGAACTCAATGAGCGAGAGAATTGGAGTGTTTACGCATATATGTATATGTGTATATAAATAGATATGAGTATGAAATTGGTTTGACGTTTATTTTGAAGGGGTGGAAATTTGGAAATATGAGTTCGTGTAATATTAAAGAGTATTAATGAGCGAGAGAACGAAAATAGAGAAGTATGGGTTGTATTTAAAAAAAATGTATTATACATGGCGTGGTTTTAAAACTTTTTAGTGGGGGTAAATTACAAATTCTGGTTAGGTCAAAAAAAGTGTGAGGGTTTTCTAGCTTTTTTCTTTAACCATAACTTAGCAATATTTAAAAGACACTTTATATGGATTTTTCTTTTGATTTAAAGAAAAAAAAATTTATATTGATTTTTAAAAAAATTCTATTCAATTTGGTCCAGACTTGTTTGGGGCTCGGGTTGCAAATCTGCCCTTTTAAAAGTTAATACATATATACATTTGAAAAGAAATTATTTGTTGTCTTCAGTAAAATTATCACTTGGTTTAGTTCAAAATAATGTAGTATCCATAAAATATTTTGTCGATTTTTATACTTTAAATAAGGAATTTGTTAGCAACTCTATCTCAATCGATAGAATTTGAAAAAAAATTGGCAAATTGCAGCTTTCATCTTCAAAAATTTGAGCAGTCGGACTTATATTAATGGTAATTTTTTTAAATAATTACCAAAAAAAAAAAAAACAAAAAGAAATTGTATAAGCGGTTATAGCATTTCTATAATGGGTGGTATGTATGTATATTTATGATATAAAATTATTATTTCACATGGCTTTCCGTAAACTAAAAATATTCGCACCAAATTTTTTTCTTCTCGAAAATAGAGATCACAAACATAAAAATATTGTTTATAAAAATATTAAAAAGTCAAGATTAGAAATATAAAAATATATAAAAAATATAAACAATTTTCAATGACAAAAAAGAAAAAAAATGTTGGCCTATAGCTGTGTAACTAACTGTACTCGAACCATCAACCGCTCGACCACTACCCACTAACGCTTCCCACTGGGCTATCGCTTTATTTACAAATTGATTGTCAGATAACCAATTTAAGTTGCATGAAAAATTTTCATTCGCTTATTACAGATAAATGAAGCAGTATTGGTTATATATTAGATAATTGTGCACTGCCTTAGAGGTATGCCAACAAATAAATATGCATTTCATAAATATTTATGCATATTTAGTATGGGTTTAAGCTTGGCAATGGTTTATATGTAAAATTTGTTAGCCTATTAATATAATAGATTTTTAAAGTGAAAATGTAATAATTGTGGGATAGTATTTTTATTCCCAAGAGATTTTCAGAAGCTAAATGTACAGCAAAAAGCAGAAAACTTCTGTAACGCAGTTGCTAGACAAAGCCAGGCTTTATTATGATGCAACATCACCAGAGAAAAAAATGTGACTTTTTTGAACTCAAGGAAAATTATACGCAGACAGCGGCACACACACACTTCGCAACACCTTATCAATAATTAACATACATAACTACAAACAACGAGGAGAGCAGACAATTTAAATGAGCAGCCAAAGTAAGCATACAAAACTCTGCAATGAAACTTCTTAAGAAAACTTAACCGAACACAACTCAAACTTATAGTAAAAGTAATTCAATGTCGAAGCCAAACGGCAGTGATCTAAGTGGAAGTTCATATATTGAAGTCTCAAAGTCAAAGTCAATATCAAATGTTGTAAATATAGTTAGATGATGTTGTTTGTTGTAGTTTTTATATTTTTTTTATGTGCTGAGGCTGTGCAAGACAACTTGTTAAAAGAAATTTTGCAAATATAGGGTGTTAGTTAAATGATTTTTTTAAAAAATCATAGATTGATTTGATTTCATCTCATATTTGGTTTCATTTGACTTGATTTGATGTGATGTGATATGATATAATTTTAACTGATGATGCGATATTCATTTTTTTGTTTAATTTATTTTCTATAGCTGACCCGGCAGACGTTGTCCTGCCACAAATTTATTTCCCTGTCTGTTTCTCTAACCCGATCCCTATATCTATTTTAAACCATATCCCTATCTCCTTCATATAGGAGAAACCACGCCCCCTTTTTCCTTATCCCCAGTTTTTTTTTGGAGGTGTCCGGGATTGATCTTATATAACTCCTCACAAAATTTCAGTGGTCTAAGCTAAATACTTCTAGAGATATGGACTATGAAGTATTTTATTCGTATGGGAGGTGCCACGCCCCCTTTATCGTTAACTCGAGTTTTTTGGGAGGTATTAGGGATCGATCACATATAAACCCTCACCAAATTTCAGTGGTCTAACATTAATACTTGCAGAGATATGGGCTATGAAATGTTTCCTTCATATAGGAGAAACCACGTCCCCTTTTTCCTTATCCCCAGTTTTTTTTGGAGGTGTCCGGGATTGATCTTATATAACTCCTCACAAAATTTCACTGGTCTAACCTAAACACTTCCCGAGATATGGACTATGAAGTATTTCATTCGTATGGGAGGTGCCACGCCCCCTTTTTCGTTACCCTAGTTTTTTTGGAGGTGGTAGGGATCGATCTCATATAACCCCTTACCAAATTTCAGTGGTCTAAAATGAATACTTCCAGAGATATCGACTATGAAATATTTCATTTGTATGGGAGGTGCCACGCCCCCTTTTTGGTTAACCCCCAGTTTTATGGGTGAGAATGGTGTTGTTATCCTATAGGTCTGTACCGATTTCCTGGTCCCTACCTTAAACCCATTTAGAGATATTCACCTTGAAGAAAAATGTTTGTATGGGAGGTGCCACGCCCCCCTATTATTTCGTTCTGATTTTATAACATGACCTGCGCGTGGTAATAACAAACAAACCCCCTAAAGGAAGTATATGATTTGGTTCAGCCGTTTTCGAGTTTTAGCGTAACGACTGAACACCATTTCATTTTTATATATATAGATTAACAACCAAACTAATTAAAGATTGTATGGGAGGTACCACGCCCCCTTTCTCGATAACCCCAAGTTTTATGGGTGAGAATGGTGTTGTTATCCTATAGCTCTATACCAATTTTCAGGTCCCTACCTTGAACCCTTTCACAGATATTCTGCTTAAAAAATTTAGTTTGTATGGGAGGTACCACGCCCCCTTATTGGATAACCCCCGGTTTTATAGGTAAGAGTGGTACTGTTATCCTGTAGCTCTGTACCAATTTTCATGTTCATACCTTAAACACTTTTGAAGATATTCAACTTGAAAAATTCAGTTTGTATGGGAGGTGCCACGCCCCCTTAATATTTTGTTCTGATTTTAAGACATGACCTGCGCGTGGTAATAACAAACAAATCCCCCAAAGGAAGTATTTCATTTGGTTCAGCCGTTTTCGAGTTTTAGCGTTACAATTATACACCATTTCATTTTTATATATATAGATTATTTTGTTTGATATCAATTGACCTTGTATCTAATGTCTGATATCGAATTGTGGATAATTAAGAGAATCAATCTTCTGGATTAGTCGTTCATAATATGTTGCTATTTGACTCAGAACTCGAGACAGCATGCACGATTAACTGATCAAATAGTGTGTTAAATCTTTTCAGGTGATATTTTGGCAAGATCTGACTACACGATGCCCAGTTTGTAGATCTATTTTCTTCGATCTCTCTAAAGTACACAGAGAAAAATGTGTTGGGAATGGATAAGAATTGACCGTGTTTTTGGTTGAATCAACCCATATTTTGGTTGAATCAACAGATATTTTGGTTGATATAACTATATTTTCGTTGACATGACCAAATCACTGTCAATTCTTATACATCACCTGCTCAATTTTCTCTGTGTGTATGAAGACTAATTGTGCTTGTTTTTTGAGCTTTAAAATATCCCAACAAACCATGAAGCTAGATTTCGAGGTACATTCGAGAACGAGAACTAGAGTTCTAGTGTAGTTCTCTACGGTTGTCTTCGAATGGAGAATAGTTAGGGAATTACCATAGTTTTCTAACGTAAAGACGAACATTTCTCTAACGTTAGAGACTGTGTTTGTTGGGATCGTTTGTGAACTTAACTTAAACCAACTTAAGTCACACCCTGTATTAATACCACTCTTTTAAACCTGAGACACATCCGCGGTTAGTTGATTGCCTCTGCCATGAGTTTACAGCCCTTCTTGTTGTTGTATAGCAGAAAGTTAAAACCTCTGCGGCTAAACTAAAATACTATCAGCGTGTAAAAGATGATAAACATAAGCAAGTAGCAAACTTCCTACAACCAGCAATAAGATGCTGCTACACATCAAACATACGAAAGTATGAACATATGTAAAATGCATCAGTCAGAAAATAACATTGCAAATGAGTTGCAAATGCTTACAACTTTAATGATATTTAGTTTTGTAACCGCAAGCAGGAGGCATGCAACATAAGCAACAACAACAGCAAGATAAAGAAGTGATACAGCAACAGAAAAGTCGTGCAACATTTGTGCATTACAAATGACAAGAAGCAGCTGCAAATACTTAAACGAGTTCACATCCATCAAGCTACTTGCCACGAGAACATAAGTACATACATTTTTACATATGTAGATTACATTAAATCAGCACTCAAGGCTTCAAACTTGAAGAACACTTTTTAAAAGCAAGTAAAGAACTTATTTTTCAAAAGTACAAATGCAATAAGACTTCAAACTTATGCGCAGATAAGGGGCGCATGAGATACTGAAAAGGAAGTAACGCGCATATTTTTCTATGATAATAAACTTTAAGCTGGTTGCAGAAGCGTGGAAGGGTTTCAACAGTGGAAAGCGAAGAAATTATGGAAGGATTAAAAATACAAGAAAGAAAGTTTATTTACAAATTTAGACAAAATGGCGCTTATTCGAGATATTTCACCGACATCACATCACCACGTCACATCACATCGCCATGTCACATCATATGTGGCAGAAAAAGAAATTCAAGAATGAAAATTTATTCACGTAATTACGCAAAATAACAAGGTATATGGTAAAGTGATGTCCATATATCACATCATATGTGGCAGAATTAAAAATACATGAAAGAAAATTTGTTCACGAAGTTTGACAAAATGTCAGCTCTCAAAATGTTCCGTCCTCATTACATCACCTTATCATGTCACATCACTAGAATAAATAATTGAAAATATTAAAGAAAAAACTTCTCCGAAATCACATAATCACGTCACATCACATCAACATGTCGCATCACATCATCATATCACATCATATGTGACAGAATTAGAAATAAAAAAAAATAAAATTCATTCATGTAATTACGCAAAATAACGCTTTTTGAGATATTTTACAGACATCAGACCACCTCACCACATCACTTCAATACATACATATATCACATCATATATGGCAGAATTAAAAATATATAAAAGAAAATATGTTCACGAAATTAGACAAAATGTCACCTCTCAAAATATTCCAAAGTCATTCATAACATCACATCATCACATCACATCACTTCAACATATCACATCATATGCACAGCTTTCAGTTTAATTTTCAAACAAACCAATATGTATTTCTTATAGAGAAATTTTCAAATATTTCGCTGAAAAAATCAAATGATGAAAACTTTCTGCTGTGCTAACCAAAAACTTTTTACTCAACAAACTTTTGCAAAAATATCAAAAAGAATATCATACACATCATGCAGTTGAAGTGCGTGTGTTGCACGCATACCCTTTTGTTTTTTCCATATGAGTGCATACGGGCCGCCATGACACAGCAACAAAAATGTTGAAAAAAATAACAAAAAAATATAAAAATTTCAAAAATTAAAAATTACATTTCCATTTTAGCTGCTACACCTTCGCAATGAACACGCACAAACATTCAAACCAACAACATGACATGCAACACACCACGCATTTCATTGCATTGCAACGCTCTAGAAAGCATTGTAGTGCAGCATAAAATTGCTGCTGAGTGCGTGTTGCATGCAACAACGACAACGATGCGTTAGGTACGCTTGTGCAATGCAGCACAACAAATCACTGACCAGTAGAGGAATTGTAAAAGAAAACTAAAAAAAAAACAGAAGGGGAAAAAGAAGCAATGAACTAAGAAATATTTTTATGTTACTGCTGCTTTCTATTGAAGCAATGCAGCATGAGAAAGAAGAGGACAAAGAAAAAAATTATTCGTTATACAATGCAATAAAATAAAATCGTACAGCAAGAAGAAGAAAAAAATAACAAATGATTATAATTTGTTTTGTGCAGCGGGCGGAGTAGCCCGCGAGCAGGAAAAGAAACATACAAATTGAACAGAAATAGTCAAACATAAGGAGGAAAGAAATGCAATGTAATGCATAACGCAGCACTAGCCAATACCAAAACTTAGCTAAGCACACAGGCATTAAATCTGAGCATGCTATATACATAATTGATGTTTTTTACAGCTTTTCAACTTTTTTTGAAAAACAAAAAAAAAATAAACTTTTAGAATTCAAAAGTAGAAAAAAATTATTTTACTTATTTGGATTCATTCAATTTATTTTATTTTAGTTTAGTTCAATTTTATTTCAATTTAGTTTAATTTTATTTTAAGTTAGTTCAATTTTATTTCAATTTAGTTTAATTTTATTTTAATTAAGTTTAATTTTATGTTACTATACGTTATTTATGCAAGTTATTTTACTTTATTGTTTTATTTTTTTTTTATATTTTTTATTTAATTTTTCTCATTGTTTTGCTATTTTTTTTATTTTAATTCTTTTTTTAAATTTTTTTTATTTTTTTAATTCTCTTATTTTTTTATTTAAATTTATTAATTTTTTTTATTTAAATTTATGAATTTTTTTTGTTTTATTTTTTTTTTTTATTTAAATTTATTAATTTTTTTATTTTTTTATTTAAGTTTATTAATTTTTTTATTTTTTTTATTTGAATTTATTAATTTTTTTATTTTTTTAATTCTTTTATTTTTTTTATTTCTTTTTTATTTAAATTTATTAATGTTTTTTTAATTTGCTTGTATAAGTATATGTAATTTAATTCAATTTTATTTTATTTCTTTTGTATTTATACGATTTTATTAAATTTTAGTTTGTATTATTTTTTTATCTTATTTTATTTTTTCGATCATCTTATTTTATTTTAAAAATTTTCTTTATTTTTTAGTTTTTTTTATTAATTTTTAAACTTTTTTTTATCATGTTAAATTTTTTTATTAAATTTTTTATTAAATTTTTTTTTTTTATTTATTTATTTTAATTTTTTTTCATTTTTTTTCATTTATTTATTTTTTTTTTTTCATTTATTTATTTATTTTTTTTTTTATTTATATATTTTTTTTTATTTTTTTTTTATGGTTTTTATGATTTAATTTTTTGTTATTTTTTTTATTTTTTTATTTTTTTCATTCTGTTTTTATATTTTTTATTTATTTTTTTTTTAATTTTTTTTTAATTTTTTTTTATTTTTGTTTTTATTTTATTTTTTTTTTATTTTTAATAAAATAATTTTTTAAATTTCTTTATTTATTTTTTAATTTAATCAATTTTTTCCGATTTAATTTTTTTTATTATATTTTTTTATTTTTGAATTTTTTTTATTTTATTTTTTTATCATTTTTTTATTTTCTTTTTTATCATATTTTTATTTTATTATTTCTATTTATTTTATTTTTTTAACATATTTTTATTTTATTATTTCTATTTATTTTGTTTTTGTTATTTTTTTATTTTATTATTTCTTTTTATTTTGTTATTTTTTATTTTTATTTTTTTTTTATTTTTTTTGTTTTATTTATATTTTATTTTACTTTTTTTTATTTTATTTTTTTTTTTTTTTTTATTTTTTTTTTTTATTTTTTTTTTATCTGATTTAATTTTTGTATCATTATTTTATTTTTTATTTTTTTTATATTTTTTTCAATTCATTTTTTATCTAATTTAATTTTTTTTCCCGGGTAGAAAATAATCTATTCTTAATCTAGGCGCTGGCTAGATTTTCCTACAATAAACAATTCGACCTTGGGCCTGCCAGGGCTCTGGAATGGAAAGTGTATGCTTTGAAATTTACGGGCAATTTATGGATTATTCTGTAAGGGGACTGCCTACTTTCTGCACTTACTGCTCACTTTTTCCAATCCAGGGCCTAAATATTTTATCTATATTGGGGCAGCCTAGTTTTTCCAATCCAGCGCCAGGATAGTTTTTCCACGATTATAAAATTGAATTAAAGTTGTTCATTTACCGAACAAATCTCATGCGTTGTGACAGCTGAATGCATAGAGACGATGACTGTAATGTGAAGTTGCCTGGGTTCAATGCTGGCTCAGGGACAATGAATTTTTTAATTGATTATTAAATGCATATGAAATTTAATTCAAGTTGTTCATTTGCAGAAAATATTTCAATGATTGGAATAGCCCAATAGACAGAGAAGACAACTGTGATGTAAAGGTGCCCGGGTTCAATGCTGACTGAAAGGCAATAAATTATTTTATTTCTTAGCTGGCATTGCCTTGGAAAATCTAGGCAGGGCCTAGATTTGCATTACCCGACAGGCCCTTTATTAAATAGCGTTAACAAACAGATAAGGGCCTATGTAAACTTTCCTTGGCAGGCCCATGATTTTAAAAGGGAAAATCTAGTCAGGCTCTAGGCTAAATTTAACAGATTTTCTACCCGGGTTATTTTTATTTTATATTTTGACTTTTTCTATTTTACTTTTTTTATTTTATTTTTCTTTATTTCATTTCTTTTATTTTAGATTTATTTAATTAAATTTTTTTTGTTATATTTTATTTTATCTCTTTTAATTTCAGCTTATACTTTCATAATCCAAATCAACAATGAATTGAAAATTAAATGTGGCTTTAAAAAAAAATACTAAAAGTTCATAAACAGCGTTTAAAGAAAAAAACGGAAACAAACAAAAAAAAGTACTAAAAAAGAGCTAACAAAAGAAATAGTATGTCAAAAACATATTTCTATGATATGATGTGACAAAGCATTTGCATTCATTGTGGTAATACTAAAAGCTGCAAATAACTTTAGGCGATATTTCCGCTATTTGTGAATATAAAAAATTTAACGACAAAATAAATGTGAAAAAAAAGATAATGGATAAAAAAATGTTGATATGCAAAAACAAATAAAAAAAAAATTATTTAAAAAAATCTGGGCAAAAATGTTGTTAATTTGCAACAAAAAAAGGGAGAAAAAAAAATAAAAGAAATGAAATGCGCGACAACTCGCTGCTATGCTGCAACCGACATGAATGTTATGGCCAACAGGCGCAGTTTGAAATTTCAAACAACAGCTGTTTGACATCAACAGCAAAAGCGCAAAAAGCACACATTTTGCTGCATATAAAAAAAAGTGTCAAACTAGTTGTCAACTTGATGCTTGATGATATGATCGAGATTTTTGCATTTTGATTTTGGTTGTGCTTTTTGGGCCATTTTTTGTATGCTATAAGAGTTTTATCGGTGACAAGTTGGCAATGTTAAAGCTGAAACTGAATTTTTTACGTGGAAAGTGTTTAAAAGAAAAATAGAAAAAGATGGGGCCAGATATGCAGTTTTATAGACTGTTTGAATTTAAAAGCGGACTTAATACACAATCCTATGATTTCTAGTTAGCTGTAGATGATCTAAGTTGAATCCACTAACAATTTATTCTTGCTGAAATCAGAACAGAGCTGTGACAAAAATTTCAGTGCGATTTCATAGGCTGCTTCTTCAAGTACCTACCATGGGACCATCTGGATCAGCCTATGATATATATGTTTTTGTAAAAGTCCTGAAAGAGCCTATGATATATATGATTTTGTAAAAGGGAGAATACGGAGATGCTTGAAAAATATGAAGATGACAACTAGTCTAACAGAAAGAGAGCAATCCAAGAGAGCTGCATAAACTCACTTCAGCGGTCTCAACAGTCTAGGAGATTCGAACAGCAGATCAGCATGATGCAGGAACACATGGGAACGGGGGATTTCTTAAAAACATTTACACTTCTGGATAAGCTATGCAAAAATTCTTCGTCTTGGACTGTGGTAAATGTTTCCAGAACGGTTATTTAACAATAAATCCATAAGACATTGCCAATCAAGGCTCACAAACTTACAAGAGTATCCTTAAACAAATTCATCCAGCAATTCCAAAGGAATCAGAAAAGAAATATTGTTGAATAAAAGGTGGATCCACTTCAGAAATAAATTGGTCCCATACGGACTAGTTTGGAACAATGTGGTGTTCTACAGATAATAAGGTTCCAAACATAAACGTAACCATCCATTAGCCATACACTAGTTGATTTGAAAAGGGATGATGAAAAAATAAACAAACAAATATTTTCAGCGTCAAACAACAAAAATTCCTCTGAAGAATATCAAATTTCAAAAAATGCGTCACTCAAGCTTGACACTCAGAAGCACACGCCAAAAAAAAAGAAAACAAACAACCCAAACAACAAAATTTTAACTGCATTAAATAACAGTAAATCGATCAATAAATGAATCAATCGATCATTTAAGCAGCTATTCAATCAGTGCAACATTTGAATCTATCACTAACTAAGTGGTACGGAAAAAGTAAGTAATGGCTTACGAGTGAAAAAAAAACAAAAACGAAAAAACACACGCGAAATCACATACACAAAAGCAACAAAACAGCAGAAAAGTAATTTTGCCACACTCAAACAATGAATAGAAAATGTATAAAATAAAAAAATAGATTTGCAAAGCCGTCCACAATAATGGAATTTCAACTAAAACGCAGTAACAACTAAAACAAAAAAAAAATATATACCAAAAAAAAAATACAAAAACACAAGGCCTGCAACAAAGTTGCATATAACAACAAGTGGGGGTAGGGTAACGCCGGAAACATGCAATCTCACCCTTAAAGCAGGCGGTAAATAAATATTCACTTAAATTACAAATAATACGGGTAAAAAAAAAATTAAAACAAATTCTAAAAAACCTAACAACACAAGCACATACCACTTATATAATCGAATGCGCGCTTAAGTACAACAATCGTTGTATCAAATATTAGCTACACACCACCCTCACAAAACCCCAAAACACCACCCTACACTTGCGCTAAGTCGCATTAACGACAACGAGGCACAGGCAATTGTGTTGATAAAAAGTATAGAAAAGCACATTAATCATCAGCTCATAAATTTCAACAATATACAACAATGTCAAAAAATATTGAGCGCACAAATCATGCAAACGTATATTACAAAAAGGAAACCATCAAAATCAACAACAATATAGTTGAAAGGAAAATGAAAAATAAAAATCACTTAAAGAGAGACAAGTGTGTTTAAAGAGTGAATAAAGTTAAACGACAAGGACAAATTACAAGTGGCAAACACTGTGCGAAAAAAGATGATATAATATAAATAGTAGCCAGAGTAGTTAGTTTTGTCAATGGATTAAAAGGATACGGAAACAAAATTTTTTGAAATAAGCTTTCAAAGTTCCCTCAGAGAAAATTTGAAAAGTTTTTAAAGTTTCACTTCGTTGCTTAAAGAATCGAAGCAGAATTTTACATCCTTATCTCAATTGTGTAGAAACAACAGGAGACCATCTTTTTATTCTTTAGAGGCACCTGACTAACTCAGTCTTCAAAAAAAATTAATGGGTACTATAGTTCATTTCGAAATATGTCGAATCTAAGGGGTTGTTCTTTTAAGAACTTCGAACAAAATATAGTTTTGATCGAGAAGTTGTCTTAATTCGATTTTTCTGAAAACACTGTTCCGAGAAAGCTCAACCTCAAACAACAAATTTACTTTGCAAAACCGTACTGATACTAATGTTAGTTTTAATTTTAAGCTTCAAGGGGTTGCCCTTCGGAGTTGTTTTAATGAATGGCTGTTTCGGTAGACCTTGTGCCCATTTCGACTTATTTGGAAACAGTATAAAAACACCATCTCTCGTCCCAAAGAACACTTGTTTAGTTCTATCATAAAATAATGTCGTTGAAAAACTGTGCTGGTACTAGAAAGCATTTTTAAAATTGTTCCAGGAATGAGAAATCAAAAAGGTTGCTCTCTCGAGAATTTCAAAAAAAAAATTGTTTTGATAGACTATGTTTCCATTTGGCCTTTTGTGGAAACATACGGAAATCTTGGGAACATTGAACAAGCTCGTTTAAGAAAGTCTTTTTACAAGAATATGTTCTATTCGAATTTAAAAGTTGGCGACGGCGAGTACCGAAGAAGATATAATAATGAGCTGTATGAGCTTTACGCAGACGTGGACATAGTTCAGCGAATTAAACCCAGTGGCTCCGCTGACTAGGACACGTGGTGCGAATGAACGAGGACGCTCCGGCCCAGAAGGTATTTTTATCGGCACCCGCCGGTGGAAGTAGAGGAGACCACCACTTCGATGGCAGGACCAAGTAGAGGCAGACCTGCGAGCACGCGGTGTCTCTAATTGGCTCCAGTTGGCTCAACAAAGAACCGACTGGCGTAACATGTTGGACGGCCAGAATCGCCTAGGCGGTTAAAGGCTATTTTAAGTAAGTAAGTATGTGTTCTATTCTTTATTTTCAAGTATGTAGATCGTGCTTTCAAGAACTTCTAACTAAAGGATGTTTTGATAAGCATTGTTCCCATTTTGCTTTCTGTGGAAACAGTAATATTCTTAAAAAGACTTGGTTAGCCCCTTAAAAAAATGAGCATTTGTAATATATTTTTCAAAGATAGTAAAAAGAGTAAGTGACTCGTTCAAGAATTTCCGAAGTAAGGTAGTTTTGATAGGCAATGTTCTCAGTCCGCCCTTTGTAGAAACAATATGCTCCAACAAAAAAATAGTATCCCTACAACTCAGTTCTAATACTATATTACATTTTAAAAATGTGTTCTAAGGACGGCCAAAGAGGTTTTCTTCCAGGATGCACTAATGAGAGACAATGGAAGGACCAAATTTTGGACCGGACTTTCCAAGAATTTCGGAAAAACAACCATGCCAACAAGATAAGGATAGTGTTTTCCATCTCTTATTCCATCTCTTATTATGTTGAAGTACGGACCAGACCTTAAAATAAAAAACTTTTTTAGGAAGCCAAAGAATAGTCTGGCTTAGGCTTCTTTAATATAATTTCTGTCAGAAAGTACAGATTGGAACGATTTTTCGTTTCCGCCCGCTTTCGGCGATCCGCCATCTTCTGGGTTTGATTTCGGGGAACGAAAAATCGTTCTAATATACATCTAGAACCCACCCTGTCAGAAAAACACAAAATCAAATCGACTACAGATACTTACTTACAATGAGAAAAACAAACAACGAGTCACAAAGAGCTTTTTTAGTCAATGCTTTTAAGCAGCCGGTCATCGAATCAATAACAATTTG
This sequence comes from Campiglossa producta, assembly GCA_964058755.1. Lineage (NCBI taxonomy): Eukaryota > Metazoa > Arthropoda > Insecta > Diptera > Tephritidae > Campiglossa > Campiglossa producta. The sequence goes on from CAXKVI010000001.1 coordinate 160,906,514, forward strand.
GAGGGAGTATGTAAATGGTTGCATCGAAATAGCAGAGTATAATAATGTCAGCGATTCAAGGAGTATGACGGCTTAGCAAAGACACAAACCATTTTTTTTTAATGTTCAGCGGACCAACTCCTTCGAAACCAACAGGGTTAACTACTCATTTCAAATTCAAAGGTTATGCGGACTTTCTGCCAAATTTTTTCAAAAGAGAGAACAGTCACTCTTCAAATTATTAAATTGAAGCATCCTGTGTTTTGCAGATTTTTGAGTATTTCATAGACAGCCTTGAAGATCACTACAAAGTGCTGATTCCTCAATTCAAATCCAAATCATATGCTCACTTTCTGTCAAACATTTTTAAAAAGAGAGCACTGTTACTCTTAATTCTTCTCTAAATTGTTATATTGACCACCCTGTACATTTTCGATTCAAGGAGTACGACGGCTCAGCAAAGACACAAACCATATTTTTTTTTTAATATTCAGCGGACCAACTCCTTCGAAACCAACAGGGTTAACTACTCATTTCAAATTCAAAGGTTATGCGGCCTGTCTGCCAAATTTTTTTTCAAAAGAGAGAACTGTCACTCTTCAACTTATTAAATTGATATATGGACCACCCTGTGGTTTGCAGATTTTTGGGTATTTAATAGTCAGCCTTGAAAATCACTACAAATTGTTGATTCCTCAAATCAAATTTAAATCATATACACACTTTCTGTCAACATTTTTAAAATGAGAGAACTGTTACTCTTAATTCTTCTCTGAATTGTTATGTTGACCACCCTATATTAACATATATAACACAATTTCGAGTATTTGATGGTCAAACTTGAAAATCACTCCCTCTCTGCGTGTTACTTACAATTTGCTCCTTAAGCTCTTTACTGCGTAACGGTCCCAGCCATTGATGTAATCCAATATAACGTTTTGGCACCATTTTTAATGCGGGCGCACCCTGTGCATAGGGGCCGCCCAACAAAGCGGCAGTCTCTAAAACGACCATATTGTTGCTATTTCCGTACGGATATGCCGATATTTTATTTTTGTAATTGTTTTATTTGTAGTTGTAGCGCTGATTTAGTGCTGCAGTATTTAACTAAACGATTTCAATGCGTTTTTTTTGTTGTTGTTTAGAATTTTTTGTTTTGGAAGCGCTTTTTTGTTTTGAGAGAATATTTATATTTATTGCACTGACACGCAGGGTGACACACAAACACTTGTATAGGGTGACTCAGAGGATTATTATTTTTTTTTTTTTTTAATAAAACTCAACTTTTTCGAATTGAAATTTTTTTTAGTTCTTGTTATTGAATTGCGCTGCTAAAACAAAATACAGCAACTTGCTTTAATTTGTGGTTGATTTAAACTAATTTTTTTTTTTAATTTTTTTTTTGTTTTACTCTCTTTTTTACTGCTTATCGCTAGCAGGAAACTGATTTATATTTGTACGAGTGTTTTTATAAATTAAATCATCCGGTTAGTTGTTGTTGTTGTTGTAGACACACACTTACACATACTCATACACACTGCAGCACTGATATAAACGCACAAATCAGTAAATTTATGAAAGAACAATAACAAAAAAAATTGCAGCGAAATTACAATGCGCTTACGCTTTGAGGCTCAGCGGGTGAATTATGTGTTTTATATAGTTTTTTTGTTATTGTAGTTGTTGTGCAGTTTAATGCACAGCTAGGCGATAAATTTTGATTTAAACATATGTACGCGTGCTGTGAAGAATAATGTTGGTGTTCTTGCACTAAGGATTATTTTTTGTTGTGAGGAATATTTTTTGTTAGAAAATTCTTTTTGGTTAAAGAATTTTTTTTATTTTTTTATATATGTTTTTAACACGCGCTTGCACTTTTGTTTTATATTTTAAATTTTAATTTCTGCTAATTGTTTTTTAGATTTATTTGAATATTTTTAAATTATTTGAATATTTTTAAATAAACTTTTTTAATTTTTTTGGCAATTGTTTACACTTTTTTATTTTAGATTTTTTTTTTCAGAATTTTTTTTTTGCTATTAGATTTGCTAATTAACTAATTTAGATATTAAATAATTTTTAATTTTACAATAAATTATTTTTTATGAAATAGTAAATTCTTTTTTTTTTTATTGCACTTGTGCCTGCCTTTAAGCTTAGTTAGAGATTTAATCACATAATTGTTGTAAAAATATTGTATGGTTTTGATTTTAGAAGCCTTTTGAGTTTAAAGCAATTTTTTTTTTTTTTTGAAAGTTGTGACTTAATTTTTTTCAGTGTATTTGTGTTGAAGCTTTTGAAGACTGCTGATATTTTTTCTAAATTTGTGACTCTTTTCTTCAGTGTATTTATATTATTTGCAATTTTTTTTATTGGTACAAATATAAATATTTTTGCGGTACACTTTGGGAAATTTGTGTTTATTTTTTTTAATAAAGTTTGATTTTTAGCACTTTTTCATGCTTTCTGACTTGTGACTAAATTTTTTTTTGTTTTCAACTAATTTGGCTGTAAAAAGATAGTAAATGAAACATTTTTGAAAAAAAGTTAAGCTTGTAATTTTTTTCAAAAATTTATTTTTTCCAGTGTATGAAAAAACTTTTTATTCCGAGTTTATTAGAAATAAATTGTGACTTCGAAATTTGGCTAATAAAATTTTATCGAGAAAAAAATGAGTTATCCCTTTTCTTTTTTTGCTTTTGTTGTTTGATTTTTCTAATTCTTATTTGTTTATTTTATAAAAAAAATTTTAAATTTCTCTACAAAAAAATATTTTTATGAAAAACTAGTACGTAAGGTTACATAACATTTTGAATTAAAAAAAAATAAAACGAAATATTAAAAAAAAAATTTTATTAAAAAAATTTAAAAATTTTTTTTTAATTTAAAAAATTTAAATTATTAATTGAAACTTAATAATAAAATTACAAACAGTTAATGAAATACGTACGTAAAGTCATATAACCTTTTTTAACAAAAAAAACATTGGAAAATTTTAAAAAAAGTTAGAAAAAATTCAAAAAAAAAAAATTATATTTGAAAAATTTGAATTAAAAAGTAAAAAGTTGTATAATTTTTTAAACCAAAAATACCTACTGGGTGTTCTAAAATTTTATAAAAAATAGGTTTTATAAATTTACTAAATAAGAACAATTAAAAACAAAATTTGAAAAAAAAAATTTTTAATTAAAAAAAAAATTTAAAAAAATTTAAATTAAAAAAAAATAAAAAAAAAGTTTATAAACGTTATGAACAAAAATACTTTTAATAAATTTAAGTGTAACATTTTCAAAATATTGTAAATATTGTTCAAACCTTTTACAATTTTAAAGTAATATAAATTCGTTAAGTTAAAAAAAAATTAAAAAAAAAATTTAAATAAAAAAAAAAATATTTAAAAAATAAAATTTAAAAAAAATTAAAATTAAAATAAGAAATTAAATTAAATTAAAATAAGAATTTTTATTTTTATTTTTTTTAGTTTTAATTTTTTTTAATTTTATTTTTTAGTTTTATTTTTTAATTTTATTTTTGAATTTTATTTTTTAATTTTGTTTTATTAAAAATTTTTTTTTTAACATAGCCAATTGATATTATTATAAAAATAAAAAAATTAAAAAAAAATTAATTAAGAATATGTAATAAAAAAATAAAAAAAATAAAAAAAAAATAAAATTAAAATAAAAAAATTATAATAAAAATAAAAATAAAGAAATTATAATAAAAATAAACAAATTCAATTTTATAATTGTATTGAATAAAACATCGTTTAATTAAAATTGCAAGTAATTTAATTTTCTTAGATAGAAACAAAAGTTTAAATCAAATATTCAAAAAAATTTTTTAAATGTAAATAAGTACATATGTTTTGCAAATTTATTTTGAAAACTTGAAAAAAATGTAATTATTTTTTTTTTTTTTGTTTAACAGGAAAATTGCATCAACTAATAAGAAAAAAAAAATTTTTAATTATTTCTAATTCCAAAAAAAAAAAAAATTATTATTTCAAAATTATTAAAAAAATGTTTACTTTTTTTTACATTTTTTGTTTTTCTATACATTTCTCAAGCCAAATTTAACTAAGGTAATAGCTAATATATTTCAATATTATTGCCCTTTTAATTTTAACAATGAAACAAATTCAAAAGTTTAAAAAAAATTTTCACTTTCTAATAAATTATTTCCTTTTTTTAATTTCTTTTTTTTTTTTAATCCCCTTTAAAGCTTTTCTTCCACACAATCCATTTTCTCATTTGATTTAATATTGATAAAATTATTTTTTCTTTGTTGTTGTATTGTTGTTATTGCTTTTTCTCCAACACTTCACATATAAAAAATTCTCTTACAAGCCAGTTTCAATTAAATTTAATCCTATTTTACACTGCAAAAAGCAAATAACATCATATATGTTTAAGTAGACGAATGACGTTGTCACTTTGTTTTTTTTATTGTTTACGGCATGCGCTACTGTGATTGCCACACGCGACTGACTGAATGTCACTCATTGGTGTTGTCGTCTTTGCTGGCGCTGTTGCTGCCTTGTTGTCTGTTTTTGTTATTTGCGTGCAATAATCTACATCAAATCCTTTTTAATCCACACCAAACAAGAACACACACACACACACAGATACTCTCATAAATTTGTGGAAAAAGTTACACAAAAAAAACACTCTTGAAGCACGCGAAGGGCGCGCAATGCGGAACGTCACTTTGATTGTTAGGGAGTGATATGCGCCCTTAGGGGGGTGAGGAGTGACGCGTGGAATGCGATTTTTATGCAGAAAAATTTAATTTACAGTGTTTTTATTATTGTTGTTTTTTTGTTGATTTGTTATTGTTATTCGCTGTTTTTGTTTTATTATTTTTTTTATTGTTGTAATATTTATTGTATTTTTTTTTCTCTGCGCAACAATGCTCACAATTACAAAATCCTTAGAAACATTGTGAAAGCACGTTTCAACGCTTAAATGATTTTCAAATTTGCGCTTAATTTGTTTTAAAAACACAAAAAAAAGGAATTTTTGAAGCATACCACAAGGCGCTGTACAGCTGTGTTTTTATTACTTGCTCGCAGCATACGCCCAACAAGTGGAAGCGATGCGTAATAGCAGGAAAAAAAGCGACTGGGGCCAGAAAAGTGAAATGTTTACAAATGTTGGCATTGAAAGTAAAAAAAAAAAATATATTTCATTTTTTGTTTCAAAAAAAAGTTTCTTTTCTTTTTAAAATTTGTATTTGTAATGTTTTTCTATTTTTGTATAACTATTATTTTTGTTATAAAAATCTGTATAATTTTTTTTTTCTTATTTTATAGTTTTTCAGTTTTTTTCTATATTTTTTCACATTCTTTTATTTTATTTATTGTTATAATCCTTTTTTTGATAATCTCGGATAGTTTTTTTATTTTTAATTTTATTTTTATTTTTTTTATTTTTTTTTTATTTTTTTTTATTTTTTTTAATTTTATATTTTTTTTATTTTTTTTTTTATTTTTTTTTTTATTTTTTTTTTGTGTATAAATTTTTTTTTTTTGGTTTATAATTTTTTTTTTATTTTTTTTTTAAATTTTTTTTATTTTTTTTATTTTTTTTTAATTTTTTTTTAATGTTTTACTCTTGTTTTAATTTTTTATTTTTATTTTTTTAATTTTTTGTGTTTTTTAAAAATGTTTATTCTTGGTTTTTTCAAAAATTTTTATTTAAATTTTTTTTTTTTTTTTAATTTTTCAATATATTTATTTATTTTAGCTTATATTCATTTTGTTACAAAAAAATTCCAAATCATTTCAAATATGTTTTGCCGTTCTATACTGGTAAAGGGTTAACAGAACCGACTAAATTTCAGCTGTATTCCAGAAAACTGTAGAAAAAGCATGTCATCAGGGTATGATAAAGAAAATTGGTATTAGATATATTTTTAAGCTTTTCGTTTTTTTTTTAATTTTTTTATTTTTTTTAATTTTTTTTAATTTTTATTTTTTTTTTTTTTTTTAATTTTTTTTTAATGTTTTACTCTTGTTTTAATTTTTTTTTTTAATTTTTTTTAATTTTTTTATTTTTTGTTTTTAATTTTTTTTTTTTTTTAATTTTTTTTTAATTTTTTTTTTTAATTTTTTTTTTATAATTTTTTTTTGTTTTTTTTTTTTTAAATTTTTTTTTTTAATGTTTTACTCTTGTTTTAATTTTTTATTTTTATTTTTTTAATTTTTTGTGTTTTTTGAAAATGTTTATTCTTGGTTTTTTCAAAAATTTTTATTTACATTTTTTTTTTTTTTTTAATTTTTCAATATATTTATTTATTTTAGCTTGTATTCATTTTGTTACAAAAAAAATCCAAATCATTTCAAATATGTTTTGCCGTTCTGTACTGGTAAAGGGTTAACAGAACCGACTAAATTTCAGCTGTATTCCAGAAAACTGTAGAAAAAGCATGTCATCAGGGTTACCATTATTTTCTGTAATTTCAAAATTTGCCCCGTATTTCCAAAAATCCATCGGCGACTGCATCACAAACTCATTAGGTCTGCAAGAAGGTTCGATTACTAAATCGAGAACGTCCAAAGAGACAAATAAACTGCTTTGTAGGGCGACACAGATACCGGCTGGGTACACCTTTTCGAAAATACTGCAGAGTTGAAAATAAAGGAGTAATAAAAAAATGTTGGCTCTGTCGAAATTTTTGTTTTTGGCATTTGACCCCGCACACATGGGACCGATGTGGACTTTTGAAACCCTTGCAGAGTAGGGGTTCAGAACTTGATGGTTGATCTATGGATATGATTCCTTTCACCTATCAATACCAACCTCCTACAATCCGGTATCGTGGTTCCTGTTGTATTCAGGCCACGTTTGTTTGGCAATCCTACAGTTATCTGAGGAGTACCATCTACGTATGGACATAGCCTAATATTTGTTATGTATGTCACTTTTGATTGATGTGAGTAGGCGAAGCACACTAACTACTTCCGAGTTGTCTGCTAATGCCCCTGTCCTTGCCAGTTCATCCGCTTTCTCGGTGCCCTCGATGTTCCTGTGACCCGAAACCCAGAAAAGTGTGATTTTTGCGGAGTTTGCTGCTGACCTAAGCCACCTTTTGCCTGACGGCCTTAGAGGAAGTGATCGGCGAGTCGAGCGCCATAAGCGCTGCTTGGCTGTCTGAGTATATGTGTACCTCCATCCCTTCCATTGACTCTCCTATAAGGTGTCCACCCGAATTCTCGATACCAATCACTATCGCTCGAAAGATGCTGGCCGAGCACGGGAGACGGTAGAGCTGAGTGACTTGCAATTGCTCAGAGCTGACCCTTGCCCCTACACCGCAGTCCATTTTGGACCTGTCCGTGAAGAGTGAGATTTTCCCCTGCTTACAAGCGCTACCATCTCTATATTCGCCTCTCGATGGGAAGTGCACTTCATAGTTCTTGTCAACTTTCAAGGAAGGCGAGAGGTAGTCTGATGTTAGGTCTTCGTTTGAAAACCTATGCATGGTATACTTAGTACCTCAAGCGAGAAGCGTAGATGCGGACAGGATAATATTTATCAGAGAGAAACCAAGAGAAAGGCCCTTGAAAGATAGGCGTACTCGTACACGTTGATGTTGGCGAGTCGCTACCGAAGATGGTTCAGCTTTATAGCTTTATAGTTCAGCTATATAGCTTTTATGATCAGCTTTATATATGAGTCCCTCAAAGCAGAAGTGGTGTAAGTCGTCCAGTTATCGTGTTTTTAGTTAAGCATGGGGTTGTGCCTTGTGCAATCAATGGTCCCACTCATTAGTGGACAATACAAAGCCTTTAATACCTCAGTTCAAGGGGCACATATGTAGATCCACATTTTAAAGCCCAACAACTCCGTTTGTTAGACTTTATTCTGCGAATAACTAAAACTGCAGAAGGAAATTATTGTTGTGAGACTTCTTCAATTTAGTTTTTATTTATTTATTTTATTAAAATTTTTTTTTTTTTCAATTTTTTTTTTTTTTTTTTCAATTTTTTTTTTTTTTCAGTTTTTTTTTTTTTTTTTTAATTTTTTTTTTTTTTTTCTTTTTCTACTTTTCTTGAAAGTAGATAACTTTTTGCATTAATGAACATTTTTTATTTATTTAAAAATTTTTCTATTTATTTTCGAAAATTTGAATTTTTTGTTTTCTGTTAAAGCAGAGGCTTTGGCAATCAGCTCACACTCAAACCGGGACCCTTATAGGTAAGCCGTTAACATGTCACTTCCGCTTTTAACCGTTATAGCCAATCAAACGAAGAAGGAGAACTCAACTTGGTTTGATAGAGAATTTTTCAACACAAAAAAAAAATTCAAATGAGTTATCTATCACTTTATTGTTAACAGATTTTTACAATCAACAACAACACAACAATTTTCAATAATTTAATTTAAAAATTTTTTTTTTTTTTAGTTTTCTTTATTCAAAATTTTTTTTATTCAAAATTTCTTTTATTAAAAATTTTTTAGTTTTTATTAAAAATGTATTTCCACCGCTTGTCACACTTTTTCTCCCAATTTCCACATTCAACAAATAAACCAAAAACGAATTCGCTTTACTCACTTTACTCAAAGTATAAACACAACAATTTAAACGAATAAAAGGCGTGCAAAAATATTTTGCTTACTTCACTTGGAAACAAATTTCCACAACGAAATTTTTTTGAATGAACGAAAAAATATTTTGAGCGCATAAAAATGCACAAAATTTTTTTTTTTTTAATAATTTCTTTAAAATTTTTCCACTTTCAAATTTTTTTTTTTTTTTTTTGTTTTCACATTCAAAAAAATGACCAAAAAAGGCGACGTTAACCACGACGACAACAACGATAAGACGAGATGAAACGAGAGGAGTTTACACGTTAAAACGTTTACGACGACAAATATACTTTCTTCATATAACGGGAAAAATACGATCCACAATGTTCAAAGTTCCATCGCGAACTGAATTGAAGTCGCAAAGTCTGCAATGAAAATTGCGGCAACCCAAAAAATTCAGCTCACACAGAGCACACATACAGTTTGATTGAGTTTAACGTGTGTTGTTGTTGAGGCAGTATCGTAAGCAGGCGAAAGCCGACAATATAATCAGATAAAAACAAGCACAAACGCACACATATACACGGAGAAAAAAAATATACACCCAACAAACGTCAAAAATGAACGAAAGAACAAACAACGAGCGCGTTTTAGCCAGAGAAAATGAGCAACAGATATGTGTGTTTGTTTGTGTGGAACAATACATGGGCAAGTTCTAGTAGACCAACTGCGTGAATGAAAGTTAGCCTTGCCATATGTTTAAAATTAGTTGAGGGAGAGAGCGTATAAAGAGTGTGGCAGCTTGAAAACTTAAGAGAGTGTTGTGATAGAAAATTCTAAAGAGTCAACTAAGAAATATTTGTAACCAACAAAAAAGAGTACCCATTTTGTAGAGTTTGCATGAGAAAACCATCATCAAACTATAGTCATGTCATGCCTTTACTTTTGAAAAATTTCTTTCTACACAAGCACGCCCACACGACATACGTCATTTTATACTAAGATACTAGCGGTATATAAAATAATCGCCGGCACACCTTCATAAAATGCAAGCAGCAGCAACGGCTATGCGTCTAAGGGAAACGTCCGGCTAGGGGCACAAGCACTACTGAACACTCCAGTATTGTGGGATATTACGGTTTTCTCGCGCTGAGCACAGATTTTTGTGTGTACACGACCGCCGGAGATAGCTGCTTCAGAATATTACACGTAGCTGCTTCAGAATATTACACGGCAGACTAGGAGGTTTTTTGTGTTTATTAGAAGGATATGGACCTTGAGCCCTCCTTCAGACTACCTGAACTTTGCCGGGTCATCCAGGCTGAAGTATTAACAATCATGGACGCCTTGGATAGGTAAAATCACAACCGGATAGGATATCGTTATTTTGAGCGACAGCCAAGCCGCCATAAAATCTTTGACCTTTAAGGCCCAATTAGATAAAATGCGCGTTTTTGAGCAAAATTTTGCTTCGCATTACGGTCCACAAGGTTAGGTTAGGTTGGGCCTTTACTCTTTCACCTCTGAAATGTCGCTCAAAAGATCCAAACACATTTACGCCCTAACTAGGAGGAAAGTCTCTAATATAATAAGGGTATCAACCGGGCACTGCCTTATTGGAAGGCTCGCAGCAAGGCTAGGTATGACCTATTGACGATGCTTTAGGAGTTGCAAAGATGATGGGAAGGAGGAAGCGGTGGAGCACCGTATTTGCAACTGCCCGGCTTTAAGCGGCGCGAGAATGCACTTTTAGGGGGTTCCCTCCCTGGATAGCATACGCCAGGTCGCGAAACTGGAAATAAAGGACTTGATGGTCTTCATAATGTTTCGAGGAGGGGTAACGGTGTCGGTTTAGGAGTGTCAGTCGCACTGTTCTGCCATATGGAGAGTCCCGATAACACAGGGATTTTCCATAAGGTCTAGTCTAAGGACTGACAACGGGCCTTTCAACACTGGCGTAAGTATGCCTCTGCGGCAGCCTCTTGAACATAATCATACTCTTCATAAAAAAAAAACTCCTGGATGAGCTCTAAAGGCTTTGTTGTTGGATACCATTGGAATTTTGTTTTATGTGGTGGGTCCCAAGCTCTACGCACAACCCGTTGCTCGGAAAGTTGGATTTAAATTACACATTTATATAGCGAGCCGCTTGATCCAAGACAGACGCACGCTTGCAGCTGCACCTTATGGTGGTAGACGCTGCTAATGAAACCGATTATATCGGAGTGTCATTGTCAGATTGTCGGTTTCTAAAATGAGTTCACCACCGAACGGTTGTTTAGTGGCTATCCAGAGGATTACTCGCGAATCTAGTGAGCTGCTTGGACCGCACATAGACGAATCGCTCTGACCATTCCCAGTTGAATGGCGGTTAGAAACTTTCCCCTCTTGCGTGGACTTCTACACACGGCCCCACCCTTTCTCGACGAACAAAAAAACTCTCTATAAGTCACTTATCCTACCCGTCCCGCTATATGGTGCAGAACACATGGACACTGATAGCATCTGATGGAGCGGTTGTGGGAGTATTCGAGAGAAAAATTCTTCCAAAGATTTATGGACCCCTAACAGTTTGCGACCTCGAGTACCGAAGAAGATATAATGATGAGCTGTATGAGCTTTACGCAGACGTCGATATAGTTCAGCGAACTAAATTCCAGCGGCTTAGCTGGCTAGGACACGTGGTGCGAATGAACGAAGACGCTCCGGTCCAGAAAGCATTCTTATCGCCTAGGCGGTTAAAGGTTATTTTAAATAATTAAGAGTTCTAAAGGGGTTCTTTGATTTCGATATTGACCACCAAGCTTCGCTTCCGGACCACCGGCGTATGAATCAACAACTTTACCTGCAATGCCACAGCCGGAAGTACGGAAAGCTTGAACTCATGCGACACATCAAAACACACATACACCGCTCTTACCGTTGGTTTGTTCATATATTTCTAATAATAATACATACATATGTACAGTTGTATGAATCAATTTTGTGTAGACTCCGCTTGTTGCATGTGCTCTACACATTAGCAGAGAAAAATTTATGAAAACAGAGAAATAACAGCACTCTCAGCTAACAACACAATGCGCATACTCTGTGTTCAAATTCAAATGTGTAGCGTGTTTTCTCTCCTCTGAACTGCTATCTGAAATTCTCAGCATTCTCAATTCAGTTACGCTCTTAGCTACTGCTATCAACACTCTTTATTCCATAACTTAGCAAAGTAGATAAACAAGAAAACCAACCCCACAAATGTGACACGCTAAATAAATTTATCTGAATTAACAGGTTGCTGGCAAAATTAACATATTGTGGATAAATGAAACATGGAAAAAGGAGGAAAATATTTTACTATCTAGGTACTCTATGTAAGTAATATTGATATGTGATGCTAATTTTAACTTTGACGAGTTTAAAAGTCGTGCTTCCGCTTCGACTTGAGTTGCATGCTCTACTTTTGACATTTTCTAACAAATAGAATAGTGTTTGATGTGACCGCAGCTTTTTTCAATATTTCGTTTTTCATATCAAAACTTTTTCATAGCAGAACTTTGCCATTGTGACCGCCATGTGTCGCAATCGCTGACATTTAGATGGAGGAAGGGTAGCTAAATGTGTCGAATGAAGCGTTTTGTATGAAAGTTGTGAATAGGGGCACGAAATAGAATCAAAGGTATAGATTTTGAATGTTTTTTTTTTTCAGTCAAAGGATCGTCTCTGACCAATCTTTTGCAACCTGACTGCTTTCATAAACTTATGAAACTATTACCATTAATCCGTGAAAAGTCTATACTATTTAATTTAAACCTTCTCGTGTAAGGATAACAGGCAGCACTTATCTACTCAAGCCCCCTCTGTCTACTTCATATCAGTCCTAGTATCGATCATTAATCAGTCTCTATCCCAGTCCCATTTATGATTTTAGTACTTGGGTGACCGAGCTTGCTCGGTGCTACCAATTTGACTCTAAAATGATCCCAAAACGACGCCAAAAAGACCCTCAAATGTTCCCAAAATTATCGAAAAATGATCCCAAAATGACTCCAAAATAATCCGAAGATGACCCCAAAATGAACTAAAATTAGCCACCAATTTACCGTGACACCTAAATGATCTCAAAAAGGCCCTTAAAGGTTCCCAAAATGATCCGAAATTGAACCCAAAACGACCCAAAAATGATCTCAAAATGACTCTAAAATGATCCCAAAATGATCAGGAAGCTGTCATATATAGGATTACCTACTATTATTTAGCTGACTCCTGATTTTCTGTTTCCTCGGATCTTTGACTGGTTCCAGCCTCGTTGGAGACTTTCTGCTTAATAAAAAGTACTACATACATGATTTCTACTTCCTATTATAGTAGAGTACCATTTCAGTTCTAGGATGCAAAATGCAATACAGTCAAGAAATGTCAAACAATAGATCTCTCCTTGGGATCGTTTCCTCTCCCTTCTTACTTATATACCTAATCAGTCAGATTCTTTTCCATCATATAGTCCGCTCATCATGGTTCGAAAATCATTTCAAAAGAAATGGAGTCCTAAAAAGATGCTTTCGGAAGGAAGATACGTCTGGAAGACTTGAAATATAGGCGACCTTGAGATCTGAGTAAGAGAAAGCTTGTCGAAAGAAATATTTTAGAATTTGCTATCGAGATAACAAAGTCAGAAAACCTACGAAAGATCACAAGGCCGTTGAACTTAAGTAGTTTCGAGCATCATTTACAGTTCTTTGTAAGACAGACAGGCCTATCAGCAGAACCAAGATCGCGGGTAAAAAATTAACAACACCAAGAATCAGGAAATAACAAAAGTATAAGAAAGAAGGCTTAGTGGAATTTCTAAGCCAAACTATGATTTATGACTAAAAATGGAAGGAAGACCAACAACAACAACAAGAAATGAGCGCTACACGATAATTGCAAAACTAAAACAAAACAAAGATCATGAAAAATTTAATAGCAAAGAAACTACGGCACATACTCATATGTAATAGGTAATAATAATATCATCAAATAGCAGGAGAAATAAATAAAACATTTGAGCGACAAGCTGGGTTTGGAATTTAGATGTCGGCGGGTGTTGCAGGGCAATAGCCATGACCATAACCGAAACGGCCAATGTCAGTGGCACTTGTGTAAAACTCGTTGTATGATGCGTGAATATGTGAATTCTATGAACTAACTGTAAACGCCAATCTTGTTTTTCTAGTTACAATCAAACGGCCACGGTCAAAAAAGCCACCAAGTCAGCGCTAACACAACGATTGCTTGCTTTGCCAAGCTGAGTTGGGGTTTAGCAATGATCAGCAAAATGAACGATCGTTAAATGGGATACAGTAATGAGGAAGGGAAATCGGTTTGTAAACTTTGGTATGGTAATGGTATGGTAATGGTATGGTAATGGTATGGTAATGGTATGGTAATGGTATGGTAATGGTATGGTAATGGTATGGTAATGGTATGGTAATGGTATGGTAATGGTATGGTAATGGTATGGTAATGGTATGGTAATGGTATGGTAATGGTATGGTAATGGTATGGTAATGGTATGGTAATGGTATGGTAATGGTATGGTAATGGTATGGTAATGGTATGGTAATGGTATGGTAATGGTATGGTAATGGTATGGTAATGGTATGGTAATGGTATGGTAATGGTATGGTAATGGTATGGTAATGGTATGGTAATGGTATGGTAATGGTATGGTAATGGTATGGTAATGGTATGGTAATGGTATGGTAATGGTATGGTAATGGTATGGTAATGGTATGGTAATGGTATGGTAATGGTATGGTAATGGTATGGTAATGGTATGGTAATGGTATGGTAATGGTATGGTAATGGTATGGTAATGGTATGGTAATGGTATGGTAATGGTATGGTAATGGTATGGTAATGGTATGGTAATGGTATGGTAATGGTATGGTAATGGTATGGTAATGGTATGGTAATGGTATGGTAATGGTATGGTAATGGTATGGTAATGGTATGGTAATGGTATGGTAATGGTATGGTAATGGTATGGTAATGGTATGGTAATGGTATGGTAATGGTATGGTAATGGTATGGTAATGGTATGGTAATGGTATGGTAATGGTATGGTAATGGTATGGTAATGGTATGGTAATGGTATGGTAATGGTATGGTAATGGTATGGTAATGGTATGGTAATGGTATGGTAATGGTATGGTAATGGTATGGTAATGGTATGGTAATGGTATGGTAATGGTATGGTAATGGTATGGTAATGGTATGGTAATGGTATGGTAATGGTATGGTAATGGTATGGTAATGGTATGGTAATGGTATGGTAATGGTATGGTAATGGTATGGTAATGGTATGGTAATGGTATGGTAATGGTATGGTAATGGTATGGTAATGGTATGGTAATGGTATGGTAATGGTATGGTAATGGTATGGTAATGGTATGGTAATGGTATGGTAATGGTATGGTAATGGTATGGTAATGGTATGGTAATGGTATGGTAATGGTATGGTAATGGTATGGTAATGGTATGGTAATGGTATGGTAATGGTATGGTAATGGTATGGTAATGGTATGGTAATGGTATGGTAATGGTATGGTAATGGTATGGTAATGGTATGGTAATGGTATGGTAATGGTATGGTAATGGTATGGTAATGGTATGGTAATGGTATGGTAATGGTATGGTAATGGTATGGTAATGGTATGGTAATGGTATGGTAATGGTATGGTAATGGTATGGTAATGGTATGGTAATGGTATGGTAATGGTATGGTAATGGTATGGTAATGGTATGGTAATGGTATGGTAATGGTATGGTAATGGTATGGTAATGGTATGGTAATGGTATGGTAATGGTATGGTAATGGTATGGTAATGGTATGGTAATGGTATGGTAATGGTATGGTAATGGTATGGTAATGGTATGGTAATGGTATGGTAATGGTATGGTAATGGTATGGTAATGGTATGGTAATGGTATGGTAATGGTATGGTAATGGTATGGTAATGGTATGGTAATGGTATGGTAATGGTATGGTAATGGTATGGTAATGGTATGGTAATGGTATGGTAATGGTATGGTAATGGTATGGTAATGGTATGGTAATGGTATGGTAATGGTATGGTAATGGTATGGTAATGGTATGGTAATGGTATGGTAATGGTATGGTAATGGTATGGTAATGGTATGGTAATGGTATGGTAATGGTATGGTAATGGTATGGTAATGGTATGGTAATGGTATGGTAATGGTATGGTAATGGTATGGTAATGGTATGGTAATGGTATGGTAATGGTATGGTAATGGTATGGTAATGGTATGGTAATGGTATGGTAATGGTATGGTAATGGTATGGTAATGGTATGGTAATGGTATGGTAATGGTATGGTAATGGTATGGTAATGGTATGGTAATGGTATGGTAATGGTATGGTAATGGTATGGTAATGGTATGGTAATGGTATGGTAATGGTATGGTAATGGTATGGTAATGGTATGGTAATGGTATGGTAATGGTATGGTAATGGTATGGTAATGGTATGGTAATGGTATGGTAATGGTATGGTAATGGTATGGTAATGGTATGGTAATGGTATGGTAATGGTATGGTAATGGTATGGTAATGGTATGGTAATGGTATGGTAATGGTATGGTAATGGTATGGTAATGGTATGGTAATGGTATGGTAATGGTATGGTAATGGTATGGTAATGGTATGGTAATGGTATGGTAATGGTATGGTAATGGTATGGTAATGGTATGGTAATGGTATGGTAATGGTATGGTAATGGTATGGTAATGGTATGGTAATGGTATGGTAATGGTATGGTAATGGTATGGTAATGGTATGGTAATGGTATGGTAATGGTATGGTAATGGTATGGTAATGGTATGGTAATGGTATGGTAATGGTATGGTAATGGTATGGTAATGGTATGGTAATGGTATGGTAATGGTATGGTAATGGTATGGTAATGGTATGGTAATGGTATGGTAATGGTATGGTAATGGTATGGTAATGGTATGGTAATGGTATGGTAATGGTATGGTAATGGTATGGTAAGGGTATGGTAATGGTATGGTAATGGTATGGTAATGGTATGGTAATGGTATGGTAATGGTATGGTAATGGTATGGTAATGGTATGGTAATGGTATGGTAATGGTATGGTAATGGTATGGTAATGGTATGGTAATGGTATGGTAATGGTATGGTAATGGTATGGTAATGGTATGGTAATGGTATGGTAATGGTATGGTAATGGTATGGTAATGGTATGGTAATGGTATGGTAATGGTATGGTAATGGTATGGTAATGGTATGGTAATGGTATGGTAATGGTAATGGTATGGTAATGGTATGGTAAGGATATGGTGATTTCGTAGTCCGCAGTAGTCAAAATTCAAACAATTGATTTATTTTCAAACTTTCAAAAAGGTTTAAGAAGATTTCACAAACTTCAAAACTTTAAAAAGCTTTTTAAAAGTTTTATAATATTATCAAAATTGCAAAATGAGTTATTAGAATAATTTAATATATGGAGAATTTCCTGAATATATTTCAAAACCCTTGATATTTTCCGAAAATTTCAAAAAATTCTCAAGTTTAAAATATTTGCTTTTTATAATCCACTGACCCATTCTTACTGCGCGCTACTGTACATTCGTATAGGTACACATACACTAACTCCTCAAACAGATGCGGAAATGCAGCACAGCTGCAACATTTTTATAGACAAATGTTGCATGCAGCAACATAGACTAGACAAACAGACAGACGTACAAGCTAGCTTGCATGATGTTCGGTTTTTCTTTTTATTCAATTTTTTTTTGGTTTCTTTTGTAAGTCCAGTTCTGTTTTAGCAGGAAAGTCGCAAGACAGCCAAGAGATGCAACATTGTATTTGCAAATTGTTGTTGGGGATGGCTTGGCATGCCAGCACAGCAAAAGCTAGGCTTGGCGGCATAGCTTGACCACATGAGGAATGCTTCTAAATATGGCAGCAAAAAAATAAGAACATGACACCAACAAGGAAGCAAACGAGCACAATCACGAGACGAATAATGGCAAAAGCGTAAGAAATTTCTTTATTAAACCCAGTGGGTGAGAAGGTTGTTGCTTTAAGAGCTGAGAAATAACTTATTTCTATCGAAACTACCTCTCTTGACTTAATCCCAGAAGTCTGCGGCTGTACCCTTGCCATTAGAAAACCATAGGTTAGTTGTTTTACTTAAGCCAGGGAGGCCCTACAGGAGAACCGGGCTTCACTTGCATCTGTTGGGATATTTTTTTAGTGAAAACTTAGAGAAGTCATTCATAGATCTTCTAGACTAGAGAACACCTGCTCATAAGTTTTGGAAGGAACGTCTGCTGGGTTAAGTGCAATTGCAACAAGTCATTTACCTCGATCACTAATACAGTAAAAAAAGAATTGTCTAGAAAAAGTAAAAAAATGTTTGAAGACTCTGCAAGTTCCAAATCAGTAAAGGTCAAGTGTGTGTGAATTGAGCAGAAGTACGCTGAAGACAGATTTAAGTAGCACAAATATGTAGCTTGTTGTGAAGGACTAGTAGAATCGACGTTATGGAGAGTGCGAAAAATGTATTGAATGTATGGACAATGCGGAGTTGGCTCGTTTTGGAGTGAGCTAGCTTCATAGAGCATACCACTTAGAATATCTTCTAATGACCGTCCCAAGAAACTGGCATATTTTTTTTCTATTTATTTGAAAATAAATTACATTAATTTTAAATTAACTTAATCTCATTTGATAATTTTTTTTTTAATCTTATTTAAATTCATTTAGCTTGATTGGGTTTAATTTACTTCAATTTACTTTTTTGTATCTTATTTTATTTTACTTTATTTTATTTTTCTTTATTTCATAAAATTTTTTTTGTGTATTTTTTTTTTTGTATGTTTTTTTTATATTATTTTTGAATACTTTTTTTGAATTTTTTTGTCAATTTTATTTAATTTTTTTTTTAGTTTTTTATTTATTTAATTTTTTTTTTTTTTAATTTTTTATTTACTTTCTTTTTAATTTTTGATTTATTTCGTCTTTTGTTTTTATTTTTAATTTTATCTTATTGTTTTTTTATTTCCTTTTTATTTTTTAAGCTACTATCTTTATTTTTTTTTCATTTTTTTTTATTTATTTATTTTTTTTTTTTTTTTTCATTTCATTTATTTATTAATTTTTTTTTTTTTTCATTTCATTATTTATTTATTTATTTTATTTTTTTTTTTTTCATTTTATTTCCTTTCTTTTTTCATTTCATTTTTTTGTCTTTTTTCATTTCATTTTATTTCTTTTTTTTTCATTTAATATTTTTTCACTTAATTTTTTTTTTTTTTTTTTTCATTTCATTTATTAATTTCTTTATTTATTTTTTATTTTTTTTTTTTTTTATCCGCTTATTTTTAATATTTTTTTTTTCATTTATTTATTTTTTTTTTTGTTTTTTTATTCTATTTTTTTCAGTTGATTTATTACTAGGGATTTTTTTTCTAATTTCCTTACATATTTATTTTTATTTTTATTATTATTTTTTTTTATTTAATTTATTTATTTTAAACTTTTTTTAATTTCATTTATTTTTTCATTTTATTTTCTTCTTACCTTGTTTTATTTATTTTAGCACATTTAAAACTCATTATACTAAGCCTTTAATATTTGCTACACAAAACCGCATTTCAACTTATGCTTACACCACTTCCTCTCAACTCTCCCATACCTCTTACAACGTCCCCGCTCTGCTCCACATAACTGACGCCAGTCAGCGGGTTCATTTCAATCTCAGTCGCGTGTTATTGCTGCCACTTTCCAGTCAGACTACTTTAAGTTCATTCACATTGAAACCTCAATTCGGTCAGTTGAATGCTGGTAATGGTATTGTAGTTGTTGTTGTGTTAATTTATTATTGCTTTGCTTTTGATGCGATCATCATGAAATTGTTGTTGCTGCCGCTTTTTAGCTATCCACATTTAAGTTTATAAACAAAAAGGTAAATAACTTGGCCAAAACGTGAAAGCACCTATACATTCAAAAAATTCTGAACAGTTAAATTGTGAGAGAGAGAAAGACTTCGAGTACGTTTGCAGCGATCAATGAAGTTATCTCTGAAAAAATGTAGCAGCGTGCTCTTTTGTGAGTGGTTTTGCTGTGAGACCACTCTCTTAAAAAAGTGATGTACTCTTCAGCGCGCTAGCTAATTCAAGATCATAACAATATACATACATATGAGAGCTCTTCGCTTTCCAATACTGCTTGTTTTTGTAGATTTCTTTTCCGAGACCCCGCTTGGTCTGAGCCAAGTTTTTCGCGATCACAGAAGATCAACTTTGTTTTCTCCTTTGTTTTCATTCTACTAGTCTTAACTCTTTTACTGTGAACCTTACCTCGGCCAATAGCAGCATTGAGTAGGTACACAAAAGACAGCTCCATCATCATATCGTCACTATCGTTCTTTTTTATAGTTACAGCTTAGAAAATTGGCATATATAGCCCCATCATCTGGTGCTCATATGGCGTGCTAAATGATCGCATATTCTTACATAGCAGTTTTTCCATTATCGCCATAACTACAAATGTTATGTTATGTAATGTGATGGATCGTTAATGTTTGTAGCGGTACCCAGAAGATGGGTTTTGTGCAGGCAATCAACACTGATCATTTTGGCGCATATTCTTGACGACTACTACTTGTTTACTGGGATGGTGTTTATTAAAATTTGTCTAGGCGCGAAAAGTGTTGGTTTAGAATTTTATGTTGGTAGACAAGTAGGACTTTGATTGAACTGAGGTTGTGATGAAGACATAACGAGATAATGATTATGGAACAAATGTTCCCTTAGTAGACTATGACAATTTACGAATAGCAATATCACGATACATTCCGAAGATTTTGTCCAAAATATGGTCCTTCAAAGATTAACATTTTTGTGAACAATGTGAAACGAAACGTATTCAAGGCGCTTCAAGGTTTCTAAGGTTTTTGCGATACATAAATGCGTTCTGCAGAATCTGTTTAAGGTATGATCTACAAAAACTCATTTAGTTGAAAATATTTTCAAGAAGACTTGCCACCTAGGGTTGCCACCTTTCCGCTGTATATTTGTATAGCCGGTACTATCTCGAGAACAACTAGACCGATTTCGATGAAATTTGACATAGAGATAGCACGCTTGATTCTAAAAGTTTCCACTTGGGTGTTGCCACTTGGGGCTGTTTACAGAGTTGCCACCTATCTTAATTTTTTTTTTAAATAATGAGCACGATATGCCTATATGGGTATCAAATGAAAGGTATTTTCGGCGAGATACCATCTGAAATATTTTCAAGTAGGGTTGCCACCTAGGGTAGCCACCTTCCCGAAGTATATTTGTATAGCCGGTACGTTCTTGAGAACAGCTAGACCGATTTTGATAAAATTTGGCATAGAGATAGTATGGTCAATTCAAAAGCTTCCCACTTGGGGCATTTTAGAGAGTTGCTACCTATCTCATTATTTTAAATATCAATCAAGGTGTGCCAGTATGAATATCAAATGAAAGGAGTTTTTGGCGACGTGCCACCTGAAATATTTTCAAGTAGGGTTGCCACCTTACCGCAGTATATTTTCATAGATGGTACTATCTCGAAAACAGCTAGACCGTTTTCGATAAAATTTGGCATAGAAATAGGTATGCTTAATTCTAAAACTTTCCACTTGGGTGCTGCCACTGGGGGCTGTTTACAGAGTTGCCACCTATCTTAATTTTTTTTTAAATATTGAGCAAGATATGCCAATATGGGTATCAAATGAAAGGTATTTTCGGCGACATACCAACTAAAATAGTTTCGAGTAGTCTTGCCAACCAGGGTTGCCATATTACCGATTATGCTTTTATATACGATACTATCTCGGGAGCCGCTTGACCGATTTCCATGAAATTTGGCATATAGATGGTATGCTTGATTCTTACGACTTTTCACTCGGGTGTTGCCACTTGGCACCTAGGGTTGCCACCTATCTTCATTTTATTTATTTTGGATGACATTTTTAATGTGATTAGTATACTTCATTCTAATATTTTCTACATGGGTGTCGCCATTGGATAGTTTCGAAAAAAGATGGGATGGCCCTTGGTTAAAAATTCCTCGCATAAATCTAGTCTCACAAAAAATTATGTATCGTTGACAAACTACTTACTTGATTTTAACTATGAATGACAGTATCTCGCCATAAATAAATGCCACTCGGTTGCTATTGCTCTTTTTAATTAAATTCTTTTTCATTGATTATGAAAAACTAAGCGAAAAAAATAGCAAAACAAAAACACAATTGGCATGAGCACAAACAAAAAAAAAAAAAAACAGATAAATGCTATTAACAGATACTTATCAAGTGGCTAAATGATAACAACTGTCCACACACTCCCCCACATATCAACCATCTGTTCATACGACCATCGCCGCTTTTACTTTTTTTTTTTGTCTCTCTTCTCAGTCGTTCAAAGTGTGCAAAATTTAATTAAAAAATCATTTTAATTGAAAGCAAAGTGAAATTAATTGACATTTGTATGTATATTTATGACATTTGATGTGCCACACACACACACACACACACATTCGCTCTATGTCATGTCGATACAATGATTGACGATATACATATGAGCTGCTTATAGGATGATTTGCTGGACGAGCCACTTTTGCGATAGAGACAATTCATTTAGCTGTGGCGTCTAGCTAGCATCCATTGAGTGGTCTATGTCGATTTGTATGAACATAAAAAGGTTGAGATTGAAAAAAAAGGTATACGGTATTTAAATGCAGGAAATCAGTTTTCGTTTAGTATGAATGAAGTTGTATTGGTTGTTTGTATTTAAGGCTTGTTCTATCCCAGCTGGTGTTGGGAAAGTTGATGAAAGAGTGATAGTAATTAAAACGTTAAGCTCCCTTTTTCATTCCAGAATTTTACTTTTTTTGTTTTTGTTTTTTTTGGAAGTGATTTTTATGTCATGCATCTCTCATACTTAGCCCAAGAAATATTTTTCTGATTTAAACTTTCAAAATATATAGCTACCCCTCTTTCCTTTCACCTAACTTTTCGAGCTTCATATGTTAATTTTACTGTCTCTAGTTCTTTCTTAGTTCACCTTAAGTGAGTATTTCCTGATATTCTTCAATTCTTGCTTCTACTCTCTTAGATTTATCCTCACCTCGATATAAGCTAATCTCATTTGTTTCACTAAGTTCAACAATAGCTGTGCTGTATGTCTTCATATCAATAACATATTTTCTCACCTTACACAACATTAACTCAAGCTCATCTTAAGCCATTCCATTCCAAAGCTTTCACATTTTTTTATCTCATTGTAGCTGTGAGCTCGAGGCCAAGAATTAATGAATTTTGTTTCTCTTCAAATTTCATTATTGCTGTTGGTTTTTTTTTTTTGCGCTATCACTTCTCTCCAATTAAAGTGTTTAATTGCTATTTGTTCTAGCTATTATCTTAAATTATTACATAACAGTAAATAAACACTTAAGCTGCTTAAGTTATTAATCTTTCGTCACATTTTAAGTAGCCAGCATCAGTGTCTACAACAATTTACGATGACTATGTAACAACTGATGAGTACCTACATCTTTACGAACACCTTTTTGTTTTGTTTCTCTAAATGTTACGCAATATCTCGGCTTAAGCATGCGCTTATCTTCGTTTTGTTCACGTATTAAATGAAAATAAAATCAGCAACAATAATCTTGCCACGATCTTTCGACAAGATTATTAAGATGTCAAGTCATGCACAGCTGCTTCATTTCTGCTGGTTCTATAAGCAACAAGTTGGTAGATCAAGAAAAGATGAAATGTCGCTGACCTTTTAAGTCTATTCTTTTCTTTCTTTCAGCTTAGAGTGGTTGTTGAGCTAGCTTCTTTCATTTGAGCTAATATGCTGCTAGTTTTCTTTTCTTTCATTTTACATATGTTTAGTGGTTTTGTGTTGATTTGTGTCAAATACACAGAAAAACAAGTTTTCGTCTCGCAAAGCAGATATTGCAATAACCAACGAACCTAATCCTGACTTTATCCATATCCCTATCATTATCCCTACCTCTATCTCTATCCCCTATCCCTATCAAAATCCCTATCTCTATCCCTATCCCTACCCATTACCTTATCCAATACCTTATCCATTACACTATCCATTACCCTACCCATTACTCCATTCCTTTTCATATTACTACCTATCCCATCTTCATATTTGTATTCCTCTATCCGTATCCCTCTCCCAACTTTACCCTTTATTCGTTTAGGACACTGTTCATTTTTGACCATAAAGAAATTTTGTAAGTTGAAAATAATAAATTTAAATAAAATTAAACATAAAAATTACAAAAAAGATCTACTCTTAAACATTTCCATGACTAAGAGCTTGAGCTTGTCTGACAACTGATTAATTTTTTTCGCAAAAAAAAATGTTTTTGCTCATACAACTTTCAGTGAATACACTCACCAATCAAGTCAATTTTATAACATTCTAATTTGTTTTACAGCTAAATTATACGATATTTTTGCGACGTCAGTCAAAGCAATGAACCTTGAGGCTGAGATAGGATTTGGTGATCAAAAGGCCTTTGACCGAAATGATTTTTGATAGAAATTGTTTTTAAATTGCACTTTATAATTTATTAAAAATTTCATCATTGTTTACATACCTCAGAAATTTTATTTTAAAATTTGTTGAACTTTTGCTTACCTGAAATATAAAAAAAAAGAAAATAATTAAAAATGGAGAAAATTATAATTAATATTTATAAGCAAATGTTCTATATAAAGCAACGAAAGTCGTGTGACAACTCTAGACGGCTTTTAAAAGTATTTATATTTTTTTTGTTTTTTTCAGGTATAAAAATATATGCTCAAAGTATAAATAAACTTTAAATTATATCGATTTTTTGCACGCTATTTTTCTTAATAACAACTAAGTGCGAAATCTCACACAAAAATTGTGATGTAAAAATTCTGCCTTTCCAATTAAGTGCTCATTACAAATAATTAAAAGGCTATCACACAAGCCCAAATGCTTTAGTACAAGCAAAAGCATTTATTCATATTTCTTAGAACATCTCAAAAGGGATTCTAAGTCATAAACATAATTAGTTTTGCTTTTAGTTTGACAGAATAATTTGTATTTTCGTTCCCAAGACGAGAATTCACACTCCAAATTAAATATGAACAAAATTTTGCAATTTGTATAAATAAAGGTGTTACTTTGCATTGGAAAAGATACACATTAGACTGTTTTTGTATTTAAATTTTTTTGAAGTTATTCAAAGTTCTTTGTTAATCAAGAAATGCAGAATGATGGATGGCTGTTCCGAAAATATTTCAGTAGAAAAGAAGGGTAAAAAGTCACTGTTCCCAAAATCAGTTATTCGAAAAACACAGTTCCAAAAAATCCTGTTCAGAAAACTTGCAGTTTCGAAAAATCACTGTTCCTAAAAATCAGACTCGAAAATCACAGTTCCCAAAAATCACAGTTCCCTAAAATCGCAGTTACAAAAAATTAATGTTCCCAAGAATCACTGTTTCGAAAAAACACTGTTCCGAAAAATCACAGTTCCATAAATCAGTTACAAAAAATCACAGTTCCAAAAATCAGTTACAAGAAATCACAGTTCCAAAAATCAGTTACAAAAAATCACAGTTCCTAAAATGCACAGACCGAAAAAAATCAATTTTCCAAAAAACACTGTTCTAAAAATCACAGTTACAAAAAATCACAGTTCCGAAACTCAGTTCCTTAAATTCACAGGTCCAAAAAACCACTGCTCCAAAAAATTACAGTTGCAAATCACATTTACAAGAAAATCACAATTCCAAAAATCAGTTCCGAAAACTTAGTTCCTAAAATCAGGTCGAAAAAAATCACTGTTCCAAAAATCACAGTTACAAAAAATGACTATTCGCAAAAATCACAGTTCCGAATCTCAGTTCCTTGAATTCAAAAAAAATCAATTTTCCAAAAAACACTGTTCCGAAAAATCACACTTCCAACAAGTCACCAAATAAAAAGTCACCTAATTCACAAACAGTCCGTTTTTTACATTTCACATTTTTTCAAAAGCCACTTAGTTCATAATATTTTTTGTTCCGAAAAGTCATTGGTTCCAAAAAAAAAGTCACTTATTTGAAAACAGTCCCTGTTCCCAAACACCTAGATATGTATTTTAGAACAGCAGCTGATTTCAAAAAAATCAAGGGTCCAAAAATCTGGTCACTCTGTTAAAATGCTTTTCAATAGCAGCTGAAAATGCTTTGAATTGTCAATGATGGCGTTTTTGATAGTAATTTTGAGATAGGACGTTCTTAAAACAAATTTTGATATAGGGCGTTGTTAAAACAATGTACCGTTCTTCAAACGAGTTCTGAGATAGATCATTTTTGAAAAATATTTTGAAATAGGGTGGATCTTTCACTCAGCCCTTAACTTGGTACCCAAAAAGTCACTGTTTCCAAAAAAATAAAAAAGTAACAGTTTCCAAGAAATGTCACTTATTTGAAAACATTCCCTGGCTAAAGAATGTTATTGTTTTTATTTCATTTCACTATACCACAACAGTCGCTTGTTTTCAAAAAATTCCAAAAAAGTCCTTGGTTCAAAAAATGAAACAGACAAGTTAAAATAGACACTATAAAAAAAATCACAGCTTCCATAAATCACTCGTTCGACTAACTTTTCGCTGATTCCACAAAAAACTTTGTCAACAAAAGGTCACTTTTAAAAAATTTTTTGGTTTTGATTGTACGACAAAAGTTACTATTTGAAAAAGAAACTTCTTGTTCTAAAAAAAAATCACTAGCCCCAAAAAAGTCACTGTTTCAAAAAAAGCGCTGTCTTTTCAAGACCCTAGACCTACCTCATCGAACATTTTTTTAGTTCACAATAACAGGAAGTCGGGTCGAAGTCGCTCACCCTAACAAACATACCTACTAGAATTTTGCAAGCGAAGTAAATATTTACTCCAAAACATACAATTAAAGCACTTATAAAGGGGTGACAGTTGTAAAACCCCTAAAATTATACCTCATTAAATATTAAAAGACACAAAATGATGAGGAGAATAAGTTCAAGAGCACTAAAAGCAGCCGCTTCAATGAACTTTTACAATTCACATTTAAGCTAGCACGACTACAAATAGCTACAAATATGTATTTATTCCAATATTTTGTATAAATTTATGCAGATGTAGCGTTCGTCTTTTCATTTGACGACATCATAAAACCACATCAATGATTTGTGTAGGGATTACAGGCAGTAAATGACGCGAAAGATGATTTTGATGGGTAATATTGCAAGATATGGCATCATTCCAATGTTAACACACATGCAGCAGAGTATTGAGTGTGAGAAGATAAACGTTTATGGGAATGAGAGTTAAAAACAGAAACATCTATAGCTGAGTAAACAGATCTAAAGAGGCACATTATATATATTTACTTATATCACATACTTTTAGGCGACAATTTCGAAAAAAAAAATGCCCTTCTTATCAACAGTTCGTGGCTGGAAAAATGCAATTGAATTTTGTTAGAACAATTAACCCTAAAACAATCGACGTTTTTATATAGCAAAAGAAACTAAACTTTAATTAAATTAAAAAAAAATTAACGCCCAAAAGTATGCAACACATTTCGAATTCTTAGTTTTATTTTTTAAACAAACTTTTCGAGTTGAAAAAATTAAAGGGAAGCAAGATTAGAAATTGAATTAGATTATATCCTTGTCGGAGTATAGTAAAAAAAGTTAATAAAAACTAACGCCTAAATGTATGCAACACATTTCGCATTCCCTCTTTGATTTTTTAAATAAACTTTTTAAGTGAAAAAATTTAAGTGGATCAAGATTAGAATTTGAGTGCATAGCAAAAATGCAGGGAATAATGGACAAAATTAGCTTTAATTACTGAAAAGCCATTCATACTTAAATTCATTGCATACTTTTAGGCGCTTAGACCACAACAAATGAAAGAATAACCACGTCATTATCCTATGAATTTCATGGTAAACTAAGTTGTTTTTGATCAATACCAAGCCATTCTGAATCGAAGAGAATCATTGTAATAAATACCTACAAAAATACAAAAAAAAATTTACGCCTAAAAGTATGCAACACATTTCGAATTCTTAGTTTAAACAAACTTTTCGAACTGAAAAAATTTAAGCGAAGCAAGGTTAGTATTCGAATGAGGTTATGTCCTTGTTAGAGCATAGTAAAACAATTAATAAAAATTAACGCCTAAAATTATGCAACACATTTCGCATTCACACTTTAATTTTTCAAAAATTTAAGCGGAGCAAGATTAGAGTTTGAGTGCGATCATATCCTGGCCAGGGCATAGCAAAAATGCAGGGAATAATGGACAAAATTAGCTTTAATTACTGAAAAGCCATTCATACTTAAATTCATTGCATACTTTTAGGCGCTTAGTACACAACATATTAAAGAATAACCACATCATTATCCTATGAATTTCATGGTAGAACTAAGTTGTTTTTGATCAATACCAAGCCATTCTGAATCGAAGAGAATCATTGTAATAAATACCTACAAAAACACAAAAAAAAAAAAATTAACGCCTAAAAGTATGCAACACATTTCGAATTCTTAGTTTAAACAAACTTTTCGAACTGAAAAAATTTAAGCGAAGCAAGGTTAGTATTCGAATGAGGTTATGTCCTTGTTAGAGCATAGTAAAACAATTAATAAAAATTAACGCCTAAAATTATGCAACACATTTCGCATTCACACTTTAATTTTTCAAAAATTTAAGCAGAGCAAGATTAGAATTTGAGTGCGATCATATCCTGGTCAGTGCACAGCAAAAATGCAGAGAATACTAAACAAAATTAGCTCTAATTACTAAAAACCCATTCATACTTAAATTCATTGCATACTTTTAGGCGCTTAGACCACAACATATAAAAGCCCAACCGCATAATTTTCCTATGAATTTCATGGCAGAAAGAAGTAGTTTTTTGTTCAATACCAAGCCATTCTGAATCGAAAAAGAAGCGCCTCAAATTATTATTATAATAAATACCTAAAAAAATACCAAATATAAGTACATGTGACAGCCTAAAAGTATACTACACAAGAATCTAGCGCAACATGTGATATTATGAACTGCTCTAACTAGATTTGAGTAATAGCAAAGGACAAGGCTGCTAATATATTTCCAACCTAATTGGTAATATTTATAAATAGAAACACATAACAAGAAATTTATCTTGGACGATATTAAATTATAGAGAGAGCTTTATATAAGACTTGCAAAAAAAAAGAAGAAAACTTGGCAATTAACCATCATTCAATATGGCAATACAATTAGCAACAAAGAGCCTGATGTCATTCAAGGATAAATAGACCGAGAGCGGCAAATGGCAACAGTGGCGAAATATATGTATACAGCAACACGTAAGCATTCATATACCCAGCGGTGGATTTTAAATGCCTGAGATTTTATGACTTTGCGAGTAGGAGAAGATCACAAGGAATATAAGGAAATATTTCCCTTAGTAACTCAGACCTGAAGAAGGACCTGAGCTCTCACACTGATAGAAAAGGAAGCTATTTTGGATTTACAAAATCAGACCTAGCTTGAAGCTTTACTTGGTAAATATATTGAAATCCCTTCTCCAAGTATCTGCTATCCTATTCTATTCAAGCTAATTAGATATCACTGCATCCATCTGTTTCAACCACTGGGTATAAATATGATTTATATGTTTGCATAGGAATTTTCCACAAAGTAATGCAAAAAGTGTATCATGTGACTTGACAACATACATAAAAGGCGAGCAATGCAGTCGATAATAAACGAGGGCGTAGAAAAAAGATACTATCTGACCACTTTACAACTACATTCACAAACTTGCGGTCGACACATAACATCCTTAAAGCTTGTGCAGGGACGAGCGCCTAAAAACACACAACATTATGAGGGCATATGCACAAACACACTCACACAAAGTGGTTAGTGGAGAACCCTGTAGCAAAAGCGAGTAGATTGCAACTAGCTCGAAACTATAATGAAATGAAAGCTTAACTAGTCATATTTTATTTTATTTTAGTTCATTTTATTTTATTTCATTTTATTTTATTTCATGTTATTTTAATAATTTTTTTTTTTTATTTTTCAATTTAGTTTTTCAAACTTTGGTGGACTTTTGACCGTTTGTGAATAATTTTTCTTAAATTATTCTGTGTTTTTATTATTAGTGAACAAGATGGAAAAGCAACAACAATTACAAGCTACCATGATTACGTAATTTCGGCCTTGCTCAAGGGCCTTCTCAAATGGCTATGTGTATGGACATTTTTCATCACCTATTGTTGGTCATCGAACCAAGAACCAAGGGGATTAGAAATTTCTAAGCCCGCACCCGTGTGTACCTCTTACACCAAGCTGCGTTGAAATTATTGCCAGCTTATATCCATCATGTTCACTTAGTATGTATTCATTATATTAGTTTTTGTTTTTATAATTTTCAAATATTCTCAAATCAATGACCACAAACTCATAACAGACTTACATTTAAAGTTTTTTAAATTTTTTTTTCTAATTTTTTTTAATTACTTTTTTAATTAAAAATTTTTTTTTTTTCAAAAATTTTTATTTTTTTTTTTCAAAAATTTTTTTTTTTATTTGCAAATTTTTCATTTTTTTTTTTTTTTTTTTTTTAGTTTTTTGTTTTTCAAATTTTTTAATTATTAATTTAAAGTTTTTTTTTTTAATTTTTTAAAATTTTTTTTTTAATTTTTTTAAATTTTTTTTTTTAAATT
Organism: Campiglossa producta; assembly: GCA_964058755.1. Classification (NCBI taxonomy): domain Eukaryota; kingdom Metazoa; phylum Arthropoda; class Insecta; order Diptera; family Tephritidae; genus Campiglossa; species Campiglossa producta. Next base: position 160,936,844 of record CAXKVI010000001.1, read on the forward strand.
TTTTTTTTTTTTAATTTTTTAGGAATTACTTTTTAATTTAAGTTTTTTTTTTTTATTTTTCAAATTTTTCTTTTTTTTCAAATTTTTCATTTTATTTTTTAATTTTAAAGTTTTTAATTTTTTTTATTTTTCAAATTTTTTTTTTTAATTTTTTTTAATTTTTTTTTTAGTTTTTTTTTTAAGTTTTTCATTTTTCAAATTTTTCTTTTTTTTCAAATTTTTCATTTTATTTTTAAAGTTTTTATTTTTCATTTTTTTTATTTTTCAAATTTTTGTTTTTTAATTTTAAAATTTTCTTTTAATTTTTGTTTAAGTTTTTTTAATGTTTTTTTTTTTTAATTTTTTGAATTTGTACATTTTTTGTAAAAAATTTTTTACATTTACATTTACATTTAATTTTTATTTTATTTTTTTTTAATAATTTTAAAATAAAATTTTATTTATTTTATTTATTTATTTGTTTATTTATTTTGTTTTATTTATTTTGTTTTTTTATTTCATTTTAAATCATTTTTTTTTTGTTTTGTTTTATTTTTTTTTTGTTTTAATCTATTTTTTTATATTATTTAAAATATTTTTTTATTGTGCTATTTTTTAAATTTTATTTAAAATATTCTTTTTATTTTGTTTTATTTTTTTCTTATTTTTTATTTTGTTTTATTTTTTTATATTTTTTATTTTGTTTTATTTTTTTATATTTTTTATTTTGTGTTATTTTGTTTTATTTTTTTTTTATTTTGTTTTTATTTCATTTCAGATTTTATATATTTTTTCTAATTATTTGTCTTTTTTTGATTTTTTTTTTTATCTTACTTTAATTTATTTGCTATTATTTTATTTATATTGATTTTAATTTATTCTGTTTTTTTTTTTTTTTATAGTAGAAAACTTTTGCCTTCCAATCACATTTCATTTTTAGTATGTATCTTTTAACCTACACGTTTCTAAATTTTCTTACTCATTCCTTGGTAGCCCCACACTTTGCTACATGTTGCGGCCATACGCTTGGACGCCTTTGAATATATCATGCTTCATTAGCACTTGAAAGTTTAACATGAGCAAATAACTGCAAACACTTTTAAAGTAATATAGTTCAAATAAAAATAAAAATTCGTAGCAAGCTTGCAGGCAACAAAAACAAAATTTTGCAAACCAAGCAAAAACTTTTTAATTAAAGAGAGCAATTTTAAGTAATTTAAATTGAATTGGAGTCGATGAATATTTGCAGATAGGACATTTTTAGGGCACCCAGTAGGCAATGTAAATTTCGATTTTTTCCTAAATTGGAAAATGATAGGTAAATGCTTACTGGAACTATTTTTCCCCGATACTAGCGCCTAGAAGTATGCTATAATTGTACATGACAGAGTAGGTCAATTGAAATAGCCTTACTTCTACTGAAATAGAGTTTACACTTTTTTCTGAAACATTTGAGGTATTCCAAACGCCATAAAACAACACATCAGGAATTATGCAGAAAGCCTACAAAAACTTTTCCTACCGACCTCTTCAAAAAATATTTCTTATTGAACAACTTCGACAACTTTTAGCCACACACACACACACTCCTTGTCATTCGACCCGTGCGCCGTCGATAGGGTAAATATTTACACACCATGACTCATAAGCAGACTAAAACTATTAGAAAAGTAATGATGAACGAAGGTTGCGGTGGACATTTGCTTGTAGTTGTGTGTGTGTGCCTGTGTTGCAAAGTGGGCGGCAAAGCCTTTTCAACATACCGACGTAAGTGAAAATGGCAATTTGCACAGTGTGAATTTGCCTGTTAAAAGAGAATTTTCGTGCATGTATGTGTGTCATGCAAAAAATAAAAATGGCGAGAAAAAGTAGAAAATAAAAGCAAATGTGCTAACAAAATTGTTGACAAATTTTCGCAAAGTTTGTTGGCACTTGGCAAGTCCAGCCGCATAAAATTCAATGGAAGACACAAATTGGATAGACTGTGTATGTTGCTTATCGATTATGGGGGTACAAAACTGTGTACCAATCTATGTAGGTATGCAGTAAGATGATTTTTTTTTTAATTTCTTTTTATTTTTATTTTTTTATTTTTTTTTTATTTAATTTTTTAAATTTTTATTTTTTTTTTTAATTTTTTTTTTTTTTATTTGTATAACATTAAGTTTGGTTTTATTTACTTTATTTTATATTATTTAATTTTTTTTTTTATTTTTTATTTTTTTTTAATTTTTTTTTTTATTTTTTATTTATTTTTTTTTTTATTTTTTTTTATTTTTTTTTTTATTTTTTTTTTATTTTTTTTTTTTAATTTTTTTTTTATTTTATATTTTATTTATAATTTTTCTTTTATTTTTTTTTTTAATATTTTTTTATTTCTTATATTTTTTTTATTTTTTTTATTTTTTTTTAGTTTTTTTATTTTATTTATTTTTTTTTAGTTTTTTTATTTTATTTTTTTTTTTTTAATTTTTTTTAATTTTTTTTATTTTTTTTTTATTTTTTTGTATAACATTTAAGTTTGGTTTTATTTACTTTATTTTATTTTTTTTTTAATTTTTTTATTTTTTTATTTTTTTTATTTTTTATTCTTTTTTTTAATATTTTTTATATTCTTTTATTTTTTTAAATTTTTTTTTTTTAATTTTTTTATTTTTTTATATTTTTTTATATATTTTATATTTTATTTTA
>CAXKVI010000001.1:160944513-161011787 GCA_964058755.1 Campiglossa producta
ATTTTATTTTAATTATATTTTTATTTTATTTTTATTTAATTTTAATTTTATTTCAATTTTAATTTTACTTTTAATTTTATTTTACTTTTATTTTATTTTTGATTTGTTTTTATTTTATTTTAATTTTATATTTATATATTTTTTTTTATTTTAATTTTTATTTTTTTATTTTTTATTATTTTTTTTTAATTTAAAAAAAATTTAAATTTTTTTTCTAATTTTTCATTATTTTATTTTTTTTATTTTTATTTTATTTTTTTTTAATTTTTTTTTTTAATTTTTTAGTTGTTTATTCTGGTTTATCTTACATATTTCATTCACCTTAATTTTATTTTATTTTCCTATCTAACTGAGCCTAAAAATATGCTTTCTTTCATCTTCACTTCATAACTTTATTGCGTTCGTGACTACTCTGAAAATTATGATAAGAAAGAAAAGAAAAACTGTGAAATAGAGAAATAATAATAAAATTCATAATAAAGTTAGCAGCCTCCCATCTAAGTCAGCGGCAAATTAATTGCAAAATAAGAAGTAAATGAAAACAATAAAAATACCAATTTGAGTGAGCGAGCAGCGAATAAAGTTACAAACAGAGTACGAATACGTGACGCTGTAACATTATTAAAACGCACCACAAAACGCGCAACGGAGGTAAATGCGCAAAACTCACTTGCCCGAGTGTAAAGTGTAATCTAAGTAAGTAACTGACGCTAAAAACAAAAACAACTGGCAGGCAATACAACCAAATATGGGAGCCTTATCTATCGCCTAACCCACCTCCCCACTCCACTTATCAACGGTCATCAACAGTTCATCACGCCTGTTGGATGTACCACACCGACGTTCAACATAACATTCAATGCTCAGCTCACAACACAACACGTGATGGCATCTACCGCAGGCGTTGTTGATGAAGGTTTGAACGCGTATAAATGGATGCCTGCGTGTTGACAGTCAACGCTTTGAGCGCGTTCGAGATACATCATTTGAGAGACGTGTCACTTATCTGTTGTTGTTGTTGTTGTTGTTGATGATGATGATGGTGGTGGTGGTGAAGCTGATGAAACGCACCACACAAATTGCAGTTTGAATGTTGTTGGCTGGCGACGCGTGTCCGTTGTCTCGTCATCGTTGCAATGTTTAATGAAATTGTTGGTAGATTACATGTTTTGCTAGAGTTTGACGCCACACTCAAATCATCGCTTGCGGGTGTGCACGCTTAAATAGCGAAATTGCTGACTTTTTGCCAAAGCTGGCTGAAGGACACTAAGCGAGAATAGAACAATTTTAAAGTTGAGCGTAATTGCTAGGCTTAGACTAGTCATTAGGGTGCAGGTGAGCATTAGAGTTCCTTGTGCTTTGTTATTCTATGCAGATAATGAATTACCGACCTCAAAAGTATTTGGTATTATCGAAGGAGGGTTGTTGAGCAGCGACATATGTAGCTCTCCGCCCTATCTTTACTACCATCCCTATCTCTATCCCGATCTCTATTCCTATTCCTTTACCTATCTCTATTCCTATCCCTATCTGTATCCCCATCCCTATTCCTTCATCCCTATCGCTATCCCTATCTGTATCCCTATCCCTCTTTCTATCCCTATCCCTATACCTATCCCTATCCCTATACTTGTACCTATCCCTATCCTTATCTGTATCCCTATCCCTATTTCTATCCCTATCCCTACACCTATCCCTATTCCTATCCCTATCCCTATACTTGTACCTATCCCTATTCCTATCTGTATCCCTATCCCTATCCGTATCTGTATCCCTCACCACCTACACTTCACTCGTTATTCACACACAATCACTCCTTTTTTTCCATTTACAGTTTTGTCTTTATAGTTTCTCCCCCTCCTCCACTCCCCCACCAGCGACTCTCTACCCACCACTTTTACTTTAACATTTCGTTTTTTTGTTTGCTTTAAATGAGTCGTAACACATTTTGTCGCCAATATGGCGTCGGCAAATGGGCGCTTTCTTTGCACTTGTAGCGCCATACGCGCAACTTGCTTCTGCAATTCAGCCACTGACGCCAGTCTGACTAAGGCACACACATCATACGCACGCATAGAAATTGTCGACCGAACAAACTGTTGATAGTTATGCGTTATGCTGCTGCTGCTTTACATATCATATCAGTTAACTGAGGGCGGTTTCTGACAAATACAGCATGAGCGCCTAAAAGTATGTGATATTTAATGCGCCTAAAAGTGGGCAGTATAGTTACATCATCATATCATACTGACAGTTATAACAAAAAGGACAGTTCTGAAATTATGAGCTCCATATTCCAGCAGTTAAACTGAACGTTGCATGGTTTTAGGCGCCCATATCTTACAAAGGGACCCCGATAAGAGGTTGGAGTCTGGTTTTATTTCAAAAATTGTTTGCCTTTTAGTTTTAGCCACAGCTACTTTCAGAATCCGAACCTTGTTTTTTCTTTCTCTATTATATTTGATATCTATTCAGATGAGTGTATTCACTTTTAGCACATTTTTATTAAATTGCAAACGTTTATCTATGCATGTAGTATACTTTTAGGAGTTTATTGTCATTGTGCTGCCATATGGCGAATGTGAATGTAGAAGGCCTAGTAGGAATTTGCTACTACTTATAACTTTCACTTCGTTTTAAAGGCTTGCAGAGTTTCAAAAGAAAAACTATAACCACATATTTTGATAATCAACTAACTACAAACCAGTTTGAAAATAACTAGTGTGTAGTTAGCTTGAAAATAGTCAGTTTGTAGTCAATAAAAAGTAATGTAAAAAGTCTCTAAAAATCAGTTCTTTTTGCCGAAGACTCAAAATGTCTCCAGTTTATGATTTATTGCGAGTTAAGTCGTCGTAAATGTCTCCGGCGGTATTCTGTGCTTTAAGCTTCCAGAATTGTTTCCTATTTAGTAGTAGCTCCATTTCTTACGAGGTGCTCTTTTGTAGTGGAAAGTTTTTGTCCTAAAGGGCTGCCTGCTATACTTTTGTATTCAAATCGGAAACGGAAACACCCTACATATTCAACAGATAGTAATACTATAGTATGTATCTATTAGATTTCATGGGGCAATGACGCAGGCAGAGTATGCAAAAAATAAGACAACACGTTTGCGTGTGAAAGCATTTTAAAAAGATTTCCTCAAATTTTGAAATTATGACATTTAATTTGATTTTTGATAATTTAGGGTCCATTATTAATCCAGTTAGGTAAGGTTAGGTTCAAGTGGCTGCCGCAGAGGCACACTTAGGCCACTTTGAAAGGCCCGTTGTGATACCACTAACACTAGGAAAGTCAGTCCCGGGACCCAGCCATATGTAAAATCCCTGAGTTGTTGGGATTCTTCACATGACAGAATCCCGAGACTGATACTCCTAAACCGACACCGTTACTCCTCCTCGAACAACTTAGATGACTTTATTAGACCAGTTGGTACGAGAACTTTTTGAGGTCAGTTGCTGAAATTGCTTGAAAGATTTCGAAATCATATCAGGGTTGGTTTCTGAAAGTTTTTACGATAGTTAAATAAGGACCAGCAACCTTCATGAGATCGGTTTGAAAAAATTTGTATGGCATTATTTCTGAGACCACTGGTTTAGTCGAGAAAAAGTTGAACACATTTTATAGGGTTGATGTAAAAACATATTTTTGTGTTTCGGGCTGTTTTACAATTTTTAGAAATTTTTTGGTTAATATTTTTAGAATAAGTCCCGAATGATTTTGGGGTTTCTTTCAGTAACACCGTTCTTTTTGAAACAGGCTTTTTGCTTTAAATGGGACACAATTTCGGGACATTTTTGTGGTCACTTCGAGTTTTTTTTGTGAGCCAGACTCAAGACTAGTAACAAAATCAGATCCATATACATATCTCTTTAAGCTGACCAAGAAACCCCATTATATCAGAATGATTTTGAAGAACATCTTATCTCAATCAATTCAATACATTTTCAGCTGAGATAAGAAATTTCGAGACGGGTTTTCATCGCAATCGATTGAGGAAACACACTCAGGATGAGGCTTAATGTAATTCCACATGCTTATAAGTAGGATTGAGAAACGTCTAACTCATTCCCTAAATAGTTTGGAATATGTTGGGGAACTTAAAGCCTTATCTGGTCTGGTTTCAGAGCTTTCAAGGACCGGTTCGTAATTTTCAATCAAAATCATGTCAGATTATTTGCAATACCTAGTTTTCGCAGACTATTTCGGTATATCTATGATCACTTCAGGACTTTTTCATGCACCAGTCTTTGTTATATCCAGACTATCTCGGGAACCGCTTGACCCATTTGGATAAAATTTTGAATATAGATAGTATGGTTGATTCTAAGACTATCCTCTTGGGGCGGGTTTTTAAATTATGGAGCAACATATGCTAATATGGGTATCAAATAAAATGTATTTTCAACCGTATAACTCATTCCCTAAATAGTTTGGAATATGTTGGGGAACTTATCTGGTCTGGTTTCAGAGCATTCAAGGACCGGTTCGCATCTTTCAATCAAAATCATGTCAGATTATTTGCAATACCTAGTTTTCGCAGACTATTTCGGTATATCTATGATCACTTCAGGACTTTTTCATGGACCAGTCTTTGTTATATCCAGACTATTTCGGGAACCGCTTGACCCATTTGGATGAAATTTTGAATATAGATAGTATGATTGATTCTAAGACTATCCACTTGGGGGAGGTACAGGGTTGCCACTTATCTAATTTTTTTTTTTAATTATGGAGTTAGATATGCCAATGCGGGTATCAAATGAAAGGTATTTCCGCCGACATAACAGTAGGGTAGCCGCCCAGGGTTACCATTTTACCGTATTGTATTTGCATTGTATATTTTTGGGATCATATTTGGATTATTTTGGTATGATTTTGAGAACATTTAGGGGTCACTTTTGAATAATTTTGGGGCTATTTTCAGATCATTTTGCGTTCAATTTTGGATTAACTTAGGACAATTTTGGGGGTAATTTTTTGGATCATTTTGGAGTCATTTCGGAACATTTGAGGGTCTTTTTGGGGTCGTTTTGGGATTATTTTAGGAATATTTTCGGAACATTTTTGGATAATTTTGGGATCATTTTAGGGTACATTTAAGGGTGTTTTTGGGATCATTGGGAAATCATTTTAGGGTCATTTCGGGGTCGTTTTTGGTTCAATTTCGTATCATTTTGGGAACCAGGGTGGCCATATATTATATCATCAAAATAGAAAAAGTAGGTGTAGTAAACGGCCCGACAAATTTAAAGCCGATTGTAAGCCTTTTAATCGAACTAAATAAGCCCTTTATAAGGGCTAATATTTGGCAGTCCTTTTTTATAAGCTTTTTTACAACTTATTTTTCTGTTGTAATGTTATCAAAAATCGGCTAAAATGGCCACACTGTTGGGAACATTTAAGGTTCTTTTTGGGATCATTTTAGGATTATTTTGGGATTATTTTTGGGATCATTTTAGGATCATTTTGGGTAAGTAAAGTTAGCGCTAAATTGATAGCATCGAGCAAGCTCGGCCACCCAGGTACTTTTTATTTATTTTTAAAATTTTCTAAGGATAGTTTTTGAATCAGTTTCATGTGATTGACATGGAATGGAATCAGTCTCGAGGGATATTTTTTTTTTTTAATATTCTCATAAACGTTTGTGAGTTTGTTTCAGGGGATCTTAGAGAAGTAGTACCAAAAATATTTACAAAGAGTGGTAACTTCTTAACTTTTGTTTCGGGGCTGTCAATTCTAAGGTTTGTCCGCTTGCTTGAAACGGTTGTTGACTTTGCATACTCTGCTTCTATACCAAAACTATCTATCCTTCAGGCTGTTCTTGGTTCTCTTTTTTTAACAATATTACATTCATTGTACCTCGCTTATCTGAAGCGTTGACGCGTGTAAGTCGTTGCCGTTTCGCGTTATACGGTCATTGATTTGAAGCGAGAGCACACATAGAAACGAGTACAATTTCTAAATTGGTAACAAACAGTGAGGCAGCTGGGAATTTATTCACAACACCAACACCTCTAAGGTAGCTTTGAAGTGAAACTTTAATTTGAATAATTTTTTTAAACCAATTTCCACTTCTCTAATAAAAATGGTGCAACACTTTAAAATGAAACTTCCGTCTCTGTTTATGACTAGCCATTAGCGACAGTAGAAGCATAGAAAGGATAAAGATTTCTCAAGTATATTAACAGTATCATCAAGTTAAATGCATATGAGTATAGTGCTTATCGCTTCAGCGGTCATATACCCCAAATCAGTTGTTCTTAATCCCCTCATCTCCTTATGATGCAATTATCATTAAATTTGCAACGAATTTAATTTGGTTTTGCGCTCAGTCTATTTACTTGTTTTTTTTTTTTTTTTTTTTTTTTGCTCATTGCAACACAGTCCCTTAGCGCAATCAACGCACAATCATCATCAGCAGCATCATCGTCGTCACTTTCGTCGAATATTGAATTTTAAAAGCAATTTGTGAACACTAATAAACTTTGCGCCACTGTGACTCGAGACGGGCCATGCAACAACTAGTCGCTTCAATGGCTCGTTGACAATTTGTTGAAGTAAACGCGGCAAGTAAGTGGTTGTGAGGCTCACCAAAGCAGCGACAACAGACTGTCATCATCACTTGGGATATGTCTGTTTGGTAAATTGTATGATGAGATGCATGACATGCTTTGTTGGACGTGCAAGAGAACTTTTGGTAGAATGTGAATGTGCGAGATAGTTCTTTAATAATAAATCGAAGCACAATAAAACCTTCATGCCCATAAACATGCCGCTGTTCACAAGATAAATTCAATACCTTTCTCTTATTTTATAAATGTTATTTTTTTTTTTTTTATATTTCCTTTTTTTGTTTTACTTTTTTTTGTTCATTTAATTTTTCTTTTTTTTTTCATTTTTTTTTTTTTTTTTCATTTATTTTTTTTTACTTTTTTTTACTTTTTTTTTCATTTATTTTATTTTACTTTTTTTTTTCATTTTATTTCTATTCTTCCATTTTATTAATTTTTATTTTTTTTTTGTTCATTTTACAAAATTAATTTTTTTTCATAATTTTTTTTTTTATTTAACTTTTTTATTTATTTTTTTTTCTGTTTTAATTTATTTCGTTTGTTTTTTTATATTTCATTTTCATTTTTATTCATTTAATTTTTTTTGTCTATTTTATTTATTTTTTTAAATTTATTTTATTTTGTTTGTTTTTTTTTTTTTTAACTTTTTTTAAATTTATTTTATTTTGTTTGTTTTTTTTTTTAACTTTTTTTACATTTTATTTGTATTTTTCTTTTTATTTAATTTAATTTTTTTTTTTTTTCATTTATTTTTTCACTTTTTTTCATTTATTCTTTTTACTTTTTTTCATTTATTTTTTTACTTTTTTTTCATTTTATTCCTATTTTTTTTTTTTTAATTTTTCTTCATTTTACATAATTTATTTATTTTTTGAGCATTTTACATAATTTATTTTTTTATTTTTTTTTTTTCATTTATATAATTTTTTTTTTATTTAATTTTTTTATTTAATTTATTTTATTTTGTTTTTTATTCTTTCATTTTCATTTTATTTTTTTATTTTTATTTTATTTATTTTATTTTTTTTTTATTTTTTTTTTTTTATTTTTGTTTTTTTTAATTTTTTTTTTCTTTAATTTTATTTTTTTATTTACATAGATTTTTCTTATTTACATACTTTTTTTATTTGAATAATTTTTTTTTATTTTTTTTTTTTCATTTACATAATTTTTTTCTTATTTACATTATTTTTTTTCTTTAATTTTTTTTCACTTACATTTTTTTTTTCATTTACAATTCTTTTTTCATTAAATTTGTATTTTTTGTTTTTCATTTAATTTTTTTTTTTTTTTTCATTTTAAGTATTATTATTTTTCCTTTTATATATATATTTTATATATTTTCTTATATATTTTTTTTTCTATCTTACTTATTTTTTTTTATTTACTTTGTTTTTTTTTTTTTTTATTGTATTTATTTTATTTATTTTTCCTACTTAAATTTATTATATTTCTTTTACTCTTTTTTTATATTCTTACCCTTCTTTTAAATTGTCCTCATAATTATCTTACAACAAAAGTTTCTTACCTGCAAAAAAAGAAGAGAAAAGATAAAATTAAGTAACTTTTCACACGATTAAGAAAATTATATACATTTATTAAAAATATGATTCGTGAATATTTTTGTTACGATAACCTTTCCAATTTCGGTTTCGACTTTGTGCCATCTTCAGGGTAGCTTTAAGTTCCCAAAAAGTGAGAACTATATAAAGAGAGCGCTATGCGCTCTTCTCAGAATTTGTTTATACTTATTGTGAGATCAACTCTCTCCCATTTCTCCTACGATTTCAAACCAACCTCCAAGAGGTTTCAGACAAAGACAATAGTCACGCCCTTAATTGAGATGCAAACTGCAGTAACACATTACTAAATACAAAATTATAAACTTTAGAACAAATGGTCGAAAACCCCCCCAAAAAAAACTCAATTTGAAATGAAACAGACCAGAAAATGCGCACAAACAACCAAAGGGTAAAGGCATCAACCCAGCGAAGCGTAGCCATGAGCAGCAGCAAATGTGTCACGGTTTGGATTGACGAAAAGCATAATCGACACGCCAACACCGGAGGCCGTTGAATGAACTACAAAAATATCAATTTCGTACAAAATTGCTGACTGTAATTACCGCGCGAGAGAGTAGAACAAGATAAAAAAAATCAGGTGTCAAAATAAATTAAAATGTTTCGTAATGATCATTGAATGAACTCGACACTTTGTTTCTTAGATAAAAAACTTGACAAGGAAGCAGTATAATAGAGCAGTTCAGAACACCGTTAGTAAGTATACTGAGTCTCCGAGGAAAAATTGCCGAAGCTACAGCTAGTGAGCATTTGAGCGACAAATATGAATGTATTAAATTGAGTGACGAAAAAATTTTTACTCGGTATTAAAGTAATTTTAGTGACGAATACATTTTTACTCGCTAAAGAAGTAATTTGAGAGAAGAATTATATTTTACTTGCTTTTAAGATTATTTGAATGACGAATAAATTTTACTCGCTATAGAGGTAATTTGAGTAACGAATTATTTTTTTACTCGCTATTATAGAAATTTGAGTGACGAATATTTGTGCTCGCTATTCAGTGACTAAGTGATTAAATTGTCGTATACTATTACCGGATGACGAATAAATTTTACTCGCTGCAGAAGTAATTTGAGTGACGAATGATTTTTTACTCTCTATTGTAGTAAATTATGTGACGAGTGAATGTTTACTCCTTATTACAATAGTTAAAAGTTTACTCGTTATTAAAGTAACGAATAAATCTTACTCGCTGCTGAAGTATTTTGAGTGAAAAACAAATTCTTACTCGTTATTAAAATAATTTTAGTGACGAATAAATTTTTAATTACAAAAGTATTTTGAGTGACGAATGAATTTTTACTCGTTATAAAGGTAGTTCGAGTAACTAATATAGTATTACTCGCTATTGACGTAGCTTGAGTGACAAAAAGCCGGCTATAATCCAAGACGCAAGTATTCAAGGGGTTCTATAGGCAGTCGTGCTAGGATTTATTGCGTTACAGAAGTGCCCATATCTGTCCCAGGTCATCTTATGATTCGGTAGTGTTCCCTCAAGAACAACTCCCTAAATAAACATAAAAATGTTAAAGCTGACGCTGACTAAAGCAACAACTTGAAATTTGATATGGAATGGAAGCTGATGGCTGACAACAAAAAAAAAATAAAATAAAAAATTAGCAAAAGCAAAACAGGAAGTGTCTAAAATGACACTAACAAAAACGGACGACTGACTTTTACAGGTCATTGAACCGAGCCGCGCGGCATGCCACTAGCAGCCAACCTAGAAGAGAGCGAGCGCCCAATTGCAGTTTGCTAAACTTTTTCAAAACACCAACTACTCAGCTGTATCGCGTTATCTGAAGGCTTTAGTGTAAAGTGTCGTTGTAATATTAAATTTATTTATATATTTTTTTCTTCTTTTGTTTAACTTCTGTCATGTTAGCAAGCGGAGCTCGACATCTTTCGTATACTCAAGTCAAGCGAGGCAGTTGAGGTGGGAAAACTTGACTTGGAAAACTCGATCTAACAGTTAAAATTCTTTGTTTTTTTTTACAAGTTTTGTCTTTGAGGCATATTTGTCTAAAGGCATTTGCAGCAAAGAGCTGCTCATACACGGAGCTTTAAAATTCTTGGAATGCATGTACGAATGTGTGTTCTCGTACGGCTTGAGTTTGCAACAAGTTTTCCAAGTATGCGACGAGCAGGCAAGCAGCAGCACACATTTCTCCATAAACACAAAATTTCTTGGTATGTCCATGCACACACAAAAAACTTGAAATTCTAACTCTGCCAAACTTGAGTTTTTGGTTTTTTTGGTCTCTATATTTACACGCCAGCAACACATTTTGGCTAATTTTCGTTGAAATGCCGCTAGGTTTTTCACTTCAGCTGCTACTGATGTTAGGGATGTGCGAGTGCGGGTACTTTGGAACACCCGCTTTTTGGGAATACGGTTTCGCAAGCGACATCTTTTATCCAATGAAAGGCTCATTCATTTACCTCATCATTATCATTATCTTACTTAACTTTTTATTTATAATAATTTTTTTAAAATTTTTTTATTTTTATTTTTTTATTTTTTATTTATTCTATTTTTTTTAATTTTATTTTTATTTATTTATTTTTAATTTTTTATTTTTATTATTTTTGATCTTTTTTTATTTATTTATTTATGTTTTAATTTTTTTTTTTTATTTTTTTATATTTTTTTTATTTTTTATATTTTTTTTAATTTTTTTTATTAACCCTAAACCTATTTATTTTTTTATTTCAATTGTTTTTTTTGTTTTATTTTTATTTATTTTTATCTTTTTTATTTAATTTTCTTAACTTTTTTTTTAATTTTTATTTTTTAATTTTTTCTTTTTTTATTTTTTTTTTCTTTTTTCTTTTATTTTATTTTATTTTTTATTTAATTTTTTATTTTTTTATATTTTTTTTATTTTTTATATTTTTTTAATTTTTTTGTTTTTTTTTTTAATTTTTTTTATTAACCCTAACCCTATTTATTTTTTTATTTCAATTGTTTTTTTTGTTTTATTTTTATTTATTTTTATTTTTATCTTTTTTATTTAATTTTCTTTATTTTTTTCTTTATATTTTTCTATTTATTTTTTTATTTCAATTGTTTTTTTTTTTTGTTTAATTTTTATTTATTTTTATCTTTTTTATTTAATTTTCTTTATTTTTTAAATTTTTTTTTTTTTTTAATTTTTATTTTTTAATTTTTTATTTTTTTTATTTTATTTTTTTTCTTTTTTATTTTATTTTATTTTTTTATATTTTTTTAATTTTTTTAATTTTTTTTTTTTTTTTTTTTTTAATTTTTTTTATTAACCCTAACCCTATTTATTTTTTTATTTCAATTGTTTTTTTTGTTTTATTTTTATTTATTTTTATTTTTATCTTTTTTATTTAATTTTCTTTATTTTTTTCTTTATATTTTTCTATTTATTTTTTTATTTCAATTGTTTTTTTTGTTTTATTTTTATTTATTTTTATCTTTATATTTTTCTATTAATTTTTTTATTTCAATTGTTTTTTTTTTTTTTTGTTTTATTTTTATTTATTTTTATCTTTTTTATTTAATTTTCTTTATTTTTTTTTAATTTTTTTAAATTTTTAATTTTTTCTTTTTTTATTTTCTTTTTTATTTTATTTTATTTTTTTTTATTTTTATTTTTTTATTTATTTTTTTTTTTTTTTATTTTATTTTTTTTTTTTTACTTTATTTTTTTTTTTTTTTTTAATTTTTTTTTTTGTTCATTTTTTTATTTTTCTATTTTTTTTTTCTTTTTTTCTATTTTTTTTCTTTTTTTCAATTTTTTTTTCTTTTTTTTTTTTTCTTTTTTTTCTTTTTTTTCTTTTTTTTGGCGACCTTTCAACTTTAGCTTTTAAAATTACATAGGAAGAATTTTAAAGTGATGTGTTAGGAAAATAAAAAATAAAAAAAAAACGGTTATTTTAAGTACTCACTTCACCTTTCCACAACCTAGCACATCACTACCCACCACTTCCACTACTTTTGTTGTCATTGTTAGCGGTAGTAAATCTCAGACATGCAATGCCATTGTGCGGTAAAAACTTATCACACGCAAAACTTAGCTTAGAACAAAAAGCGCCGAGAACAAAGGCAAAAACATACTTTTAAGTAGCAAGAAGATGTATGAAGTCGATAAAAAACACGGGACAGAAAGTTTTACTGCATATGCATGCCAAAATACTTCACCCACTTCCAGAGTGCCAAAAACTTTCGCCAAGTCAACTGTTGCCCATGTTTGAATTCGTCAACAATTCAAAATTTAATTAGCAGTTTGTTATGAGTAAACACAAGAGTTTTGGAAATTGGCCCTAAAATGTCAAGTTATGAGATTAGAATTTTTTGTTTGCTTAGTAAAGGAAGGAGTGGACTTTATATGCCATGAGAATAGAGTATTTTAGAGAGACACGGACGAGTGTCAAAGACAGCTATTATCTTGCTAGAAGTACCAAAAATCGTGAAAGTATGTGCTTTTTTCTTAGAAAAGTCAGTAAGTGAGCAAAGAGAGGCAAAGAGCTCATCGCTCGTGGGTCTGAATTGTTAATTAAGCACCCGCTACCGTATGTGGTGAGCAGTCATGCCACTGAGCGACTGGTAGCTTTATTTTCGTTGTGAAAACAGCGATTTGAAGTTGAAAAAAATTTCTTAAATCGGTTGAGAATTTCAGAAATATCCAAGACCGCGAAAGAAAACATTATTATCTCAGAAATGGCTTAACCGATTTCGATGAAATTTGGTGTGTAGATACTGCACTGTATTCTGAGTCTTTTCACCTGTGTACTGCTACTTAGGATGAGTTTATAAGGTGACCACCTAAAAAAAACTACATTAATATGATATAAAAAAAATAATTCTAGGTTAAGGAACAGGGTTGCTTCAGGTCCGCGAGCGCAGGGGTTGTCAAGTGATAGCCTATGCTAACAACCTAGCAATCCTCGTCTGGAGAACGGTTCTTAGTACCGTAAGATATGTTGTGCAGGGGTACCTGGGTACTGTGACAGAGTGGTCCGAAAACTGTGGACTGGCTTTCAACCCGAGTAAAACGGAACTAGTTCTCTTCACGAGAAGGTATAAGATTGATAATTTTTGTACTGGGGAAGTACCGTTGGTGCTTTCCGAAAAGGGTTATTCTGGACAGGAAGCGGTCGTGGAAGCTTAATGTAGAGGACAGCAAAAGCTGGTCTCTCTCCAAGGGTGGCTTATTGGTTGTACGAGATGGTGGCTAAACCTATTCTATTTTATGAACTACAGGTCTGGTGGAGTGCACTAGACACAGCTTCCAAAAAGATGGTCACTGGGCAGCGAATGGGCATGGTTGGGATCAGTGGGGCCATGCGCACCACTCCTACGCTGGCAATGAATGTTATGCTCAATCTGCACCCAGTGGACATTGTAGGAAAAATAGGCGCTGCTTGGGCCGCAATTAGGCTCCGAGACGCTGAATATAGGCTTGTGCAGTATGGCCACTCCAATATACTATCCAGATTTGAATTTATCCCTAACAGGACAGACTAATATGCGCCGACCTCTGCTCCGGCGAAGGGTTTTTCAACTCATATACCCGCAAGGGACGAGTAGACAGGCGGGTCTCGTGAACCTGCTTACGGATGAGTGTTTTCTGCCAGGAGCTTGCGATCAGCAGGAAATTCAGGCTTCCTGATCATTGTAGCGTTTTCCAAGCTGAGGTAGCCGCCATCAAGATACTTCAGGATAAAGCTTCTTTGGGTGCCAGGCCACTGTGACATTCCCGTCAATTGCCATGCGGATCACGTGGCCAGAGCGGGCACTCTTGAAGCGGTAGTAGCTGCCTTCGGAACACTGGGTATTCCCCTTGCCAACTGTGGCCTGCTTCTGAGTAGATGGGCTTCGGATCAGTTAAGCAAGCGCTGGGCTGATACCACCGCTTGTAGAAGTCCTTCTGGCCATCAGAAATAGATCATCAGAAATATTTTTAGGTTTAGCATACATATTTAAAAATTAAAAAAAAAAAAAAAAAAAGACATTTTCTTTCTTACCTATTCATTGATGAAGTGTGAAACCACCCTATAATTAATAAAGCAAGTTGATTAACAACAGAAGTGTTTGAAACAAAAATCATTAAGAAATGTTAAACTTCATGTAGTCCATAATTTAAGCCGCCGGATGATAGTAAGAACAACTTGAAAATTTCTTACACAAAAGTTCACTCAACTCGTGTCAATTTAATGAATACTTCAACATAAAACCACCACATTTGACAAAAAAAAAAAAAAAAAAAAAAAAAAAAAAAAAAAAAAAAAAAAAAAAACAACCCATAAACACAACTTTTAATGAGTAGAAATGCTACGTGTTCTATAAAAAGTGAGAGAGGGGGAAAAGAGGAAGCGTAAAGTTTTTTTAGTATTTTTTTTTTTTGTGTAGTTGTAGTTAGTCTGGCGCACACTGTGTTAATTCGTTTACAGGTTTATGATCACGCTTCCAAGATAGCCGCTACAAAAAGGTACGAAAGTGGCAACAATTTGTGTAGCATGGACCACCACATTGACCATTCATGAAATTGGGTAAGACTTGCTGTCGGATGTTCACCTATGAATGGAGTTTCTGCCTATTTGTTGGCGTTTTTGTTAATTTTCTTTTTTTACCTTTTATTTATGATTAATATATTTCTGTAGTAATTGATACAAAGCGTGTAAACAAATTAAGTCAATCATTAGTTGCTCAAGTTCGACTGGGATGAACGCAGTAGGGATTCAACGTATATTGATGTATAGTTCAAAAGTCAGAGGATTGAGTATAAGCTGGGACATTAGCGGAACAAAAAAAGCCCACAGCTGTCAACTAAAACAAAACTTTTGAATTAAGTTGGAGCAGGGAAGTAATTATCTCTTACTGAAGCTATAAGCTCCGTACAAACTTTCCACCCTGGGATAAGTGAGGCATATTTGAACTGGGAATCGAGGCTAATTCAATCGGCACTTTTCTTTAAAATCAAAAATCGAAAACTGAACCGAAACAAATAAAAATAGGGACCTGGAAAATAACCAGAACTGGAACTGAAAGCGGGCACAAGATCGGGTTCCAAAACGGAACCGAACGAAGAATAAGACTGGTAGTGAAAGCGGGACCAAAACCATATTAAAAATCCCAGCAGGGTCAAAACTGGAACTGAAATAAAAAGCGGAAGTGAAGCAAGAATAAACCCGGAACTGCATTCGGAATTGAATGGGAACTAAACACGAAGCAAGTACAAAATTTAAATGAAACCAGAACAGAAATTGGGACCGGATTTAATAAAACAGGAAGGAATCGCGAATCGAGCTGGTTTTGACTACCAGCTCAAATTTGAGAACAGGAGCGAAAACGAAACGAATCACTAATTAAACTGAAATGAAACCTGTACCAGAATTGGAATAAAAATCGGAGCCCAAAAAATAATAAACACCCGGAAAGAAAAGCGAGACCAAACCCGTAAAAGAAATCTGAGGCGGAATAAAACTGAAACCGAAAACAAACTCGGTAACGAAACAAGAATAGAATCGGAAATGAACACCAAATAAAATAGGAACCGAGAACGAGACAAGAATACAATTTAAATGAGACGGAAACCAAAACTAGATACAAAATGTAAACAGGGAAGGAAACTGAAACCAGAATCAAAGTCCACAAAGAAACAAGAACAAAATCGCATAATCAGTAACAGAAATGATACCAGAATCAGAGCCAGGGACGACACTGAAAAGGGTGTCAAAACAGAAACCGAAACCAGAATTAAAATTAATTTAAACCGGGACCAAAATTGGAATAAAAATCTGAACACGGAACGAAATTAAAATCAGAATCGTAGTCCCAAACGGAACAAGAATAAAAAGAAAATAAAACCGAGAGGAAACTCGTATTTAAATTTGGAATCAAAAAGGAAATTGAAACCGGAATTAGAACAGGAAACGAACTGGAAGCACACCAGAACCGAAATAGAAATCTGAGGCGGAATGAAGATAGGTAGGGTAGGTAGGTTGCAGTGGCTGCTAATATACAGACTAGCACACATAGGCCCCGTAGGTCCCGTTGTGATACCACAAGGATCTGAATGACCCCCTACTCGAACCATTTCGTGGATTCCGCGAAGCGCAGAATATCCTTTGGTTTAATTCGGAAAGAAACTGAAACCGAAATTGAAATAGGATACAGAACAAGAACTGAACCGGAATTAGAGCAAGAAACGAACTGGAAGCAGACCCGTAAAGCAACCTGAATCAAAACCGCCGCGTAAACGAACTAAAAAACCTGAAACCGAAACCAGAGGCGGAAATATATTTAGACTGGGAGCAATAAGTCGAACTGGGAGCCGAAAAACGGCGAACACCCCTAACCTGATATGCCACGGCAAACCAAATAGGATTTCGAGTACATAAAAATTCGGGCCCGTAACTAGAATAAATCGGATAAATATTCAAATGGTGAGAAAGAGTCGAAAACCAAAAAATAATGGTACCGAGTAGAAAAACAAACCTTCACAGAGCGGGAGCTGAAAATCGAAATAGGGAACGAAGGCAGTACCAAAACCGGAACCAAAACCGTTTTATCAAAACTGGAATGAAATCGAGAGCCACAAACATAATGAAAACGAAACAAAAACTAAATCAGAATCATGTCCGAAACAGTTATCAAAACCGGAAATGAAACCAGAGAAGCAACCGTAATTAAAACCAGGACAGAATGCAGAATAAGAAACCTATTTAAAAAGGAATCAAACCAGAATTGAAACCTGAGCCTCAACCGTAATCAAAATGGGAACTGAAAGAGTTACCGGAGCTGAAATCGAACTAAAACCAGAACAGGATGCAAAACGGAACCAGATCAGAAACTAGAAAGCGAAAGGACTGAATTAAAACCGAAGCCCTTGAAATACGTCGAAATCGGTACTACCACACGAATTGAAGCTTAGTTGGAAATGGGATGCGGCTTATCAACCGAACACGAGACCCAAAACTGGAACGAGATGTGCTTAGCAACCGAAGTCAAGCTCAAAGCGTAAATCGGAATCCAAAAACGAAATTTAAATCCTATTTGAAACTGATAAAGTATTGAAATCGAAACCGAACCTGTAGCCAGAACCGAAGTCATAGATAAAATTGAAATTGGTCTAACAAACTAACCAGGGAACGGAGTCCGCTGTTTCCGGCTGTGTTTGGTGGAGCAAAAGCTCATCCTGCATCAACGGCTTATTCCGAAAACGACATATGTATCTTGGAATTAGTTTTATATAATGCCGAACCACGATCACACTTCAGTCACTTTTGGGAAAACCTTTGAAAAAGGTTTTTTTTTCATAAAAGTCCTTAGATAGGGTGAAAAAAATTCGTGATAGGGAGTCTTAACCGACAGCTGAAGTAATCATTCACTCAGCAGACGATATGTCGCAAAATCGTATTGGATTAGTGACATTCTCGCAATTTTTTTAAACAAGTTTCTTTGAAGGGCACCGAATCACAACATTAAGCCTAATTATTATTTTTAGAGTAAGTTCGTTGACAATGGAAAAAGATAACTCCAAAAAGGTATCAAAGCTATTAAATCTAACTAAGTATGTATCCCTGTCACTAGCATCTTCAACCTAAGTAAAAAAAAAAGAATTTGTGATACATCAAAGTTGACCTTAAGCTCATTACAACGAAAACTACTTAAGCCACGCCAACTTTCAATTTGAAGAACGCAATTCCGTGCTATGATGAGCGCGCGATATAATTACCAAACTAATTATATCTGTACGTACTTCATAGTAGGCGTCCGAATGAATGATGGGAAGAAAAAATAAGAAATTAACTTCACGCATAGTTAAACAATAGGGAGACTAAGTGAGGTAATAGATAATGTAAAGACCACAGGCAGGGCGACCGCAGCCAAACTAGGAAGTGTAATGACCGATGGGGTGTGGATGTGGTTACGATATGTGTGGTAAGGGAAAAGGAAGGAAAGAAGTCTTAGAACCATGGATAATTAACAAAGAATCAAACTAGAAAAGGAATCCATAAGCTTCGGAATTCCGCTCCACTCACAGCTGCAGCTCGGTGCTTGCAACATGTGAAGTCAATACATTGCTGTTCAAGTTTATAAAGCCTTTTCAAACCCATAACTTCTCTTATACTCAACATTTCCCCCTTCAACTAAAACCAAAAAAAAAAAAAAAACATTTTTTTTTCTTTTTAATTTTACGCATGCGCAACTCTGTTCGAGCGTTCATGAACTTGACATTTGCTGTCGTACATTGAACAATGGCACTGACGTGTGTGCGCCATGCTAGCGCAACGAACCAGAAACAATAACAAACCATAACTAAAACATCTGATACCAATGAAAACTAAAACTCAAAAGGGGCAAAGAGAAACAATCAAAACAATAGCATAACAATAACAACAATGCAATAATAGTGTAAACTAATCTCGACTGCATCAACCCCAGCGGTTTTACGCTACTATTCGTATATTTTGTTACATAGCGTAATATTCATACAACACACACCTGTTACGCGCACTAATCTTTGAACTTGCCTTTTATACACAGACTTGGCAGGTAGATTTTGTATTCATCAACACCTTTTGGGTGAGTTCAAATTTCAAGCAGCATGACGCTCTCTTACATTGAACAAATTCGTGACGTCTGTAAGTTACGTACGAAGCATTGAACATCTGCGAGTCAGAAGAGCAGACTAGGTAATGTGCAAAATTGGATTGGTGAAACAGTTCCAAACAGTTTCAAATTGTCTTGTAGGGGGGGAATACAAAAACGGTGCTCTCAAATGAGCTAGCTCACCACCCAAGATTGGAGACGTACTAATATGCCCCCAGGATTCTGATTTTTTTATAAAAAAAATTTTAATATTATAAAAAACAACAAAAAAATGGAATAAAATAAAATTAAAAAAAAAAATTTAGTTAAATAAATTTAAACAAAATTGAAAAAAAAAAAAATAAATAAAATTAACAACACAAAAAGAAAAAATAAATATAAAAAAATTAGCTAATAAATATATATAAAAAAAAATTTTTAAAAAATATATAAAAAAAGATAAAAAAATATAAAAAATATATAAAAGTTATTAAATCAATTAAATAAAAAAGGTGCAAAAGTAAAAAAATTAAATAAAACAAAAACAAAAAAAAAAAAACAAAAAAAAAAAAAACAAAAAAAAAAAAACAAAAAAAAAACAAAAAAAACAACAAAAAAAAAAAATCGAAGAAGGAAATGAAATCAAAAAGAATTAAAAAAGAAAGTTTAGTTAAATAAATAAAATAAAACAAAAAAAAATTATATTAAATAAAGAAAACTAACATAAAACAAAATAAAATAGTACACAAACTATTAAAACGAATAAGAAAAATTGAGTTAATGTTAAAAAAATTTTAAAAATTTAATTAACATCAAAAAAAAAATTTAAAACTATAAAACAAATAAAAGAAAAAAATAAATATATAACGAAAAAAAAATAAAATAAAAAATAAAAAAAAAAACAAAAAAAAATAAAATAAAAAAAAATAAAAAAATAAATAAATTTAAAAAAATTAAAAAAAAATAATAAAATAAAATATACAAAAAAAAAATAAAAAATAAAATAAAAAATAAAAAAAAAATAAAAAAAAATAATAACAAAATAAAACAAATATACATATAAATGAAAAAAAATAATAATAAAAAAATAAAAGGAATTATCAATAAAAAATATATTAATTAAAAAAAGTAAAATACTTAATAAAAAAATTAAAAATTAAAAAAAATTAAAAATCAAAAAAAGTAAGAGTTAAAAAAATATGTTAATAAAAAAATAATAAAAAATATTAATAAAACAATAAAAAATATATGTATTAATAAAAAAAAATTTAAATAATTATAAAAATAAATATAAAAAAAATATAAAAAAAATATATAAAAATATCCTTATACTATAACAAAAAAAAACAAACTATATAAAAAATTTAGTATTTACTATAAAGGTAAAATAAAATGAAAAGATTAAAGCAATATGAAATACAAAAAAAGGTTTAAAAAAAAATTAAAAATTAAATAAAAAATAAATAAAAAATAAAAAAATAAATAAAAATATTAGAAAAAAAAATAAAAATATTAAAAGAAAAGAAAGAAACAAATAAAAAAAATAAAAAAATAAAAAAAGATGAAAAAAATTAAAAAATAAGAAAAATATAAAGGAAAATATTAAAAGAAAAATATCTTAAAAAAAAATTAAATTAAATTAAATATAAAACAAAAAAATATAAAAAAATTTAAAATAAAAATAAATATAAACATAAATAAAAAAAATAAAAATTAAAAAAAAATTAAATTAAAAAAAAATTTAAAAAATAAAAATTAAATTAAAAATTTTAAAAAAATTTTGAACGAAAAAAAATTTGTTAATGGAAAAGAACAAGTACATACCGTCGCTCCCAATGAAGACTAATACGGTTTAGTTAACGTGGAAGACTAACACACTTCGTTCTCTGCGTGGAAGACTAACACACTTCAGTTTTCTGCGTCGAAGACTCAACTGTGTTAGTCTTCGTTGGGAGCGACGATATGTATATTAAACAAAATAAAAAAGTTTTTGTTAATTGATTGAAAATGAAATTTTTTTGTCGAAAAATTTGTTTTATATTCAAAAGGCCCCGAATATTGAAAATACCCTGGTATTCTTGCTTTTGTGGTTGAACTGAAACTGGTGGAAACGACATTCGGTGTACGTTTGATTAACATTTTTGATTACCCAGACGAGACGATTAAAAAAGAACAAAAGTCATATGATAATCACTTCTTGAGATTTTATATCCATTACTGTGATTCGACAATTTTTAAAATAGATACTAAAAAAACGCTCAACAAGAATAAGTTTTAAATAACAACTTAAATTAAAAGATCAACCAAAATTGAGTAACAGAGAATAAAAAAATTTAAATATATAAAAATGAAATAAAAAATAAAATAAAAAAAGAAATAATAAAAAAAAATAAATAATAAAAAAATTAAAAAAAAAAAATAAATAAATAAAAAAAAAATAAAAAATATAAAAAAAAATAAATAAATAAAAAAAAATTAAAAAAAAAAAAATTAATAAATAAAAAAAAAATAAAAAAAAAATAAAATAAAAAAAAAAAAAAAAAAAAAAATTTAAAAAATAATATAGAATTTAGCTACTTCAACCAAGCCATCACGTACTCATCGTCGCATGACCTCATAGCAGTAGCGTTAACGTTTTGTGCCATGAAAACTCCAATCAAAGGCCCTTGACTTTGTCGCTTATAAAACTTGTTTATATTCACTTGTATGCCTCACTGTCACCAACGACGACGACAATGCGTCTTCCGTTTCCGTTTGTGTTACAATACATAGTTCAACCGTGTATAGTCTTTCGTCTTGTCTAGTTATTATCGTACGTTTATTTCTTGAATGGTATCTTGTTACTAATTTTTGAGTTATTTGAGATTTATTTTATTATTAGTTATCAATCTACAGCTTTAGGCAAAAAAATATGAGAATGGCATACCTTCTTTACTCGACACTTAGATGTTAAATAAATATATTTTGGTTGTGTAAAAAAAATGGAAATTCGAAAAAAAAAAGATTTCAAAAACTAAGCAAGATTGAAAAATTAAAAACGCTTCAAATATTTGTGAACACTGTGAAGTACAGAAAATATAACAACCAAAAACAAGTAAGGAAAGCTGTCTTCGGATGTGCCGAAGGCTCTATACCTTTCATAAATAAGCGTCACGATTGTCACTGTTCGCTTTAGCTCATACCGAAATTATCGGAACTATCGATTATATGGGGGCGATGTGTTTTATTGGTCCAATCTCATTGATTTTTAACACCGACATTCCACATTCTAACAGAGCAATGGTTACGAAATTTCACAATCCTGCCTGTATAATTATAGCTCAAAATCCGTTTATCGGAACAATCGATTGTATGGGGGCTATGTGAAATATTTACCCCATCTCAATGATGACATCGATATTTCACATGTAAAAATAGCAATACTTACAAAATCTCACGTTCTTACCACTGTAATTACAGCAGTTATAGCCCAAAATCGGTTTATCGGAACAATCGATTGTATGGGAGCTATGAGTAGTTTTGGTCCGATCTTGCTGGTTCCGACAAATGATTATTCTCATATAAAATAACGCCTCCATACTAAATTTCATCGAGATATCTCTAAAGTTGAGGGACTAGTTTGCGTACAAACAGACGGACAGACGGACGGACAGACGGACATGGCTAAATGGAATCAGCTCATCGTCCTGATCATAACGGTATACTTATTAGTGGGTCTATCTCTTCTTCTTCTCATACTCACAAACATCGGACCAAAGTTATAATACCATTTCATGTTCATGAAAGGTATAAAAATAGGGGACAGCAGCAAAAGGGCTTTTACAGTAACACCAGAAATATCAGGGTTCGAAAACATTCACTCTTGTTCACTCGCATTCGCGACCATGAACATTAAAAAAAAAAATGTGCATTCGCGTTCGTAAATAAGAACGCATCAAAAAATCCACACTGTTCACGTTCACGAATGCATTCGCAAATTATTCTCAAATGAATTCTCGCATCTACATATGTAAGAACGTTCTTCTCCTCGGTCACGCGAATGCAAAAGAACGTACTTGAATATTTAAAAATAAATAATTTCGAACCCCAATAAAAAATGTAGAGCCAATGAAATAGTTTGCTCTCAATTTGTATACCGTGGTTGCAAAAAATCACTCTCATCGAATTTGAAAAGGGAAATTACTTTTGTTAAATCGCGCAGAAGAACCACAATAATGTCAGCAAAAGTATGCGTAATGTGACCTTCAAATGATCAGTGGGAAACTGCATACATACGTATGCATGCACGACTACTTCGAAAGCGAGTGAACAGCTGTACGAACCGAACGAATGCACTGAACGAATCTCTGAAAGTGCGTAGAAATATGATATACAGATAGATACAGTTGAATAATAATAAAAATTGTGTCTGCTATATTGAGTAGGGATATATGAGCTATTGCAAGCCGCATCAATGAATAAAAAGGGGTGAGGTAAAGAAATTTTAGTTCGTTTTATACACTTGAAAAAAAAAATACAATTGAAAAAAAAGGTAAAAATGAAATCAATTAAAATTTAATAAAAAAAAATACAATTGAATAAAAAAATTATCCCAAAATGATGCTCAATTGAACCAAAAATGATTGCGAAATTACCCCGAAAAGGCTGCAAAAATTACCCCAAATTGATCCTAAATTGATCCCAAAATGATTTCAAAGTTACCACGAAACGGCCCCAAAATGATCCTTAATTGATCAAAAAAAAATTCCAAAATTACCCCGAAGCGGCCACAAAATAAACGAAAAATGGCCAAAAAAATTACCTCATAATGATCCTAAAATGATTCCAATATTACCCCAAAATTCCCCCTAAAGTGATCCCAAAATGATTTCAAAACTACACTGAAATGGGAAAAAAATTAGCCTAAAATAATCCCGAAAATTGTCTCCAAGTGATCTCGAAACAGTTCCTAAATGATCCCGAGGTTATGCCGAATGTATTGCGCATACGGGTATAATTTGGTGGGACCTCGGGATTAATTTTTCATTCGTAAATAACTGATTACAAATCGTCGCTCGCTAGCCAGAGGCATGAATTGAAAAATTTTCCTAATTTGAGTTTGTAGGCTCTTTTCTCTCCGATTCACGAAAATCCTGGGTTACCTAAGGAACCCCTGAAAATGTGTAATGCCGTTTT
Organism: Campiglossa producta; assembly: GCA_964058755.1. NCBI lineage: Eukaryota > Metazoa > Arthropoda > Insecta > Diptera > Tephritidae > Campiglossa > Campiglossa producta. Next base: position 160,968,411 of record CAXKVI010000001.1, read on the forward strand.
CATGAATGTGTAGTTCAATCTCTGTAATTGGGCCAGATAAACGAATGTGCTACACATTCATGTTTCTGGCGCAACAAAAATGTCTTAAAAATGTAATTTTCAAATTTTTTTAAATTTTCGTTGATCCAGAGCATGAATGTGCTGCACTCAACAAGACACACCATGGCGTATACGTAACAAATTTGCTAGCACAGCGAAAATTTAAAAAAAGTTTAGAAATTAAATTTTTAGACAGTTTCGTTGCGCCAAAAGTACTATCGTAATTCTCGAATCGAGAAAGATACTAGATATGTAACTACACCAAAAATCAACTCGAGAATGATTCGAGAAATTATGCAATTCTATTCACATTCGAATCGGAGATCCAAGAGAATGACATTAGAACTCGATTGGAGAACTATGTTTTTTTTTTATTTGAGAATTAGTTGGGTCCCATTTTGTTTCAGAACACTATGATTCTCACGTGTCTCGCGTAACGTCCTCTAACATTACAGATTCGAGTATGAGGCTAGTTATCTAATATATATATTATCGATATCTAACTTCAGTGCTTGTTGGGTTGCGCTAGCACCGATTCTTACTCTCTTTTTAGCTTTCTCATCATTCGATATCTAGCTCTCTATATTCCCCTTTTTTTTATTTTTCCTTCTATCGCCTTCTTTCGCCATTTTGAGCTGTATTTCAAGCGCTTCATTTCGCTTGTTTCATCTACCGATGTGTTCTTTCGCTCACTCTCTTGCTTTTCTCTTGTTCAAGCCTCTTTCTATGTTTCGTCTTGTGAGTTTACCTCAAGTGGTTCACAGCTTGATGCCCTACGCATGATGAGGTTCAGAAGAAACATTGCGACCTGGGATAACCAACTTGGGATTATGAAGACAAAAAGATAATTCTTGGTGAGATCGGAGCACCAAGTAACAGTAGTGGTATCATAGCCGAAGTGGACTGGGAAACAATTTATCGCAAATATCTTTCTCAGTGCACAAGACTAAGCTCAACTTCGACACGGACAAACCGTCGTCTTCAATGAGTGCATTCACTTTGATATACATATGTAGTTGCGGTACATTCACCAAGCAAACATGAGCTCATGAGCAATGAACGAAATTTGATCTTGTGAAATGGAGCAATATACCACACCAAAAGCGGCACGAATAACAACAACAACATGTGAAAAAAAGTGTTACACATACGTAAATTCGAGCCACATCAGCAACAACACTAACGTCAATAATATTTGCAACCTAAGACGTTGGACGGATAGATAGCTGGGTCGACGCATGGATGGACAGAGGTTTGGTAAAGATGAACAGATAAAGAAAGTGGTGAAGATGGCGTGATGATGGTGAGGCGTTTGAGGAGCGCTGACAAGGCGCACAAATAAAAGTAACTGCGAGCGTTGCTAAATCGCCACAAGTAATCAAGAAACTAGACAAGCTAGATCTAAGGACAAGCAATAAATGAAAAGGAAAGCAAATAAAAAAGGAAAGGAGATTAAAAAAGTGATAAGGAGTTGTCAGAGGATCGCCAAAAAGGATAATACGAAAAGTGTAAAATTTATTTAGAAATAGAAAGTGAACGCGTCGTGAAATCGAAGGCAAACGTTCGCAGTGTGTGTGGCAGCATGCCGGCGCATTACGCGTGGCTGACGTTCGCCTGTGTGCTGTGCGTGCTGTTAAATGTGAGCTTGAGTCAAGCGGCCGATGATGAAGAACAGTGAGTGTTTTGCAAAAATTTTAAAACTTTTTTTTCGATTTTTGGAAAAGTGGGCAGTGCCACGCCCCTAGGCTAAAAAAATTTAAATTGTAGTAGATCAAAATGAATCTAGCTTAGATTGATTTGGATTTTGAATATAGATAGTATGATTGATTCTTAGACTATCCACTTGGGGGTTGCCACCTATCTTACTTTTTTTTTTAATTTTGTGAAAAAATATGCCAATATTGGTATCAAATGAAAGACATTTTCAGCGACATACCAACTAAAATATTTTCAAGTAGGGTTGCCACCTAGGGTTGCCATTTGTATATTTGTGTGTCCGGACTATCTCGGGAACCGCTTGATCGATTTGGATAACATTTTGAATATAGATAGTATGATTGATCTAAGACTATCCACTAGGGGGGTGTACAGGGTTGCCACATGTCTCAATATTTTTTTAAATTATGGAGCTAGATATGCCAATATGGGTATGAAATGAAAGGTATTTTCTCCGACATACCAACTAAAATATTTTCAAGTAGGGTTGCCGCCCAGGGTTACCATTGCATTTGTATTGTATATTTTTGGGATCATATTTGGATTATTTTGGGATCATTTTGAGATCATTTAGGGGTCATTTTGGGGCTATTTTGAGATCATTTGGGTTCAATTTTGGATTATTTTGGGGCAATATTGGATTAATTTGAAACAATTTTGGGGTAATTTTCGGATCATTTTGGAGTCATTTTTGGATAATTTTGAGGGTCTTCTTGGAAACATTTTACGATTATTTTGGGATCACTTTTGGATAATTTTGGGGTCATTTTTGGATCATTTTGTGTACATTTAAGGGTGTTTTTGGGGTAATTTGGGAATCATTTTAGGGTAATTTTGGCATCATTTTTGGGTCGTTTTGGGTGAAATTTCGGATAATTTTGGGAACATTTTACGATTATTTTAGTTTCATTATGGGTAAGTAAAGTTAGCGGAAAATTGATAGCACCGAGCAAGCTCGGTTACCCAGGTTCTATATATTTAAAAAAAAGTGGGCGGTGCCACGCCTACATATGTATGTTTCAGTTTGTCCTTTAATAACGTCTGAAGGACTAAAAGGACTTTTAGCAAATTTTCTCAGTAGATTTACGTGATCTGTGAGTAAAGCATAGGCAACACAAAGTTTTGGAAAAGTGGGCGCTGCCACGCCTCCAACAATAAAAAAATGTCAAATTCGTCACAACTAACAATTTTTTTCGAGTCAGATTAATAAGATTTCGATAAATGTGACTATTTTATACAAATTCAGAAAAGTAGGCGGCGCCACGCCCACATTTTTTTGTGTTTCTCCCTTATAGAGATCTAAGGTATCTACTTAACAGACTTGCATGAAAATTTCACATTAACTTTATGCGATCAGTGCCGTTTAGCATGGGCTTATTATATGCAGTTTTTTAAAAAGTGGGCGGAGTCACGCCCTCGGAAAATAAAGAACTCCAATTTGTCATAGCTCAGAATTTGTTTAATTCAGAATAATATAGGGAAAACAAGAGGGCGAGGAAGAGGAAGGTGATATGGGGATGGAAAATAGAAGAAGCAAGAAAAAGAAGAGGGAGGTGGAAATGACGGGGACTTGCTAGATCTCTACTACATACATTTTATTTCTTTCTTTCCAGTGTTCACATTAAAGTACGAATGCCCGAGCTGGCGCGTAAGCAACCGAAAACACACAAATACCATCGTTTGCACTATCACAAGTCACCATATGCGGTACAAATACTCCATCATCCAACGTATCAAGCTACTAAATATAAAAAACGCGCAATCAAGCCCATAGTATATCCAAGACAACCACAACCACTAGCACTGCCACCACGTCGACCCGCACCGCTGCTAACACACAATCACCTCGATATGAGTAACTATGGTGACAGCGAACTCGGAGCGGGCTTTGGTGGGATGGGCTCAAATGTACTCAACAGTGCTGCAGTTGGTATGCCAGATCCACAGCTCTTGTACTCTTCGAGTTTAGCGCAAAAAATGCCCGATTTGACACCTAATTATGGACCAGCAGCATTTGGCAACCTTGAAGGTGGTGGTGGTGCTGCTGATGGCAGCAACAATGCACAGCACTATGAGGAAGATGCAACAACAACAATGGTTACAATGCCGGGCTCTAGTCAAAAGCTCATGCAACATATGGAGTTAATGGGCGCTCTAGCAGCAGCGGCAGCAGCAGCAGCAGCCGCAGCAGGAAGTGGTGAGAGCGAAAGTGCGACTGAGGCTGAGAAGGGCGCAAGTGGTGGAGGAGGTGCGGATGAGACAAATACGTTGCTGGCAAATGACTTTTTGGCTCAACTACAAAATGCCTACGACAATCGAGGCACCAGCAAGTACCCCACATCGAACGTGCTCAGGCGCAAGAAGAAGAGGCAGCGCGTTGAAGGGCTATCAGGAGATAACGCAGAAACATACCGTTTGAATGTTGGACAGCAAGAGTTACAGCAGCAGTCAGACCACCAAGAATTATTGAAACAACATTACAAGCAACAACAACAACAAAGCGCACAACAACACTTCTTCGGTGCTAATTACATGACGCAACATCCAAAGCCGCAAGCGTTCATGTACGAGCGTGCACCAGCTGTTCAAAGCCACAACAACAATTATGCTCACTACAAAAACAAATATTATTACACCACAACACCCGACGCCAGCCACTTAGGCTCCCCGATCGTTGCGCCAACCACAGCTGAGGCCGGCGACGAGGATGCAGACGAAGTGAACGATAACGCCGAGGAAGATGACGACATCGAAGACGACGAAAGTGATACTTCCGATGGTAGCCCAGCCCCAACATTTTACTATACCAAACGGCCAAGTAACACAGCAGTCGGCTCCTCACCTTTGACCAGCCCAACCACAACTTACAATGGTATTAGCGACTATGAAGATGCTCCACTAGATGATAGACGCCAAGAATATGTTTACAAAACCAGCAACAACAATAATAACAACTATTATACCGAAGCTGGTGTTAATCCATTTAGTTATCATCATTCGGCAACAGCTTACGCCGGTGCTCCGCAGCATGTCGTACAACCTTTGACGCCAACAAGCGTATCACATATCAAGCTACATCGTCCATATCGACAATTACAACAAAAGCAACAACAAAAATATCAATACAACACCTTAAAAGCGCCAGCGGCGAGCTACTCAGCTCATCATGGGCAACTTCATGGGCTTCAACAATTTCAGCATCACACACAACAACAGCACCAACACATCGTACAACCAATAAATGTCATTGGTCCCTCAGCAGATGACTTTGATGAACCGCAACAACAACAATACAAGCACACATACGCCACGCAACAACAATCTGCAGTAGGTGGACTGTCGTCGTCACATCACAAGAAACGCAACAAAAACCGCATCAAAGCGAAGTTTAATCGAAATCGTATTCCAACACAATAATTGCTTTTTCTGCAAAGTTCTGAGTTCACCGTTCCAAGTGTTGTTGTTATTGGCCACCGCTAACAATTGACCAGTTGAATAATTTCACATATTCCTCTCGCCGTCCGCTTTCATCTCAACTCAACTCTTTGCAACCCATCTCACCTCATTCCTTCTCATCCCTCAGCACAACTCCGCTCCGCTACACATAATCCGATCTCGTAGGAGTCGTTTCGTGTAACCTACCATCCATCCATCCATCTGTTGTTAATGTCGTTGTGCTCTGTGCTAATTGCAAATACTCGCCAAGTGGCTCCCACTGGAATTGCATGTACTTATTTGAGCTTAGATTTAAAACGTATGGAAGCGAGTAGTAGCAGCAGCTTCAGAGATTTAGTGCAAAATCAGGTTAAGTGGATTAGCGTGCAGCAGTACGTAATCATATTTACCGTTAAGTTAAATAAGTTGCTCTCAAAAGGACACGAAGTGTAAGTTTCACAAATCATTTGGAAATAAAAAAAGATACCAAAGGTTTGGATAAGCCAATATGCGTTTTAAATTACTAGTGCTCGCTCGGTAGTTGAAATTTAAAAGCAACCACATAAGGACATTTAAACATATTTTTTTTTGATTTACTTATTATTTATTTCCTTGTAAACTTTTTTTTATTTCTTTATCCTATTTAATTTTTTTTAACTTTTTGTTTGTTTTCATTTGTTGTTTATTAATTTTAAATTTAATTGTTATTTTTTAAATATTTTTCTAATTATTTTTATAATTATTTTTTTTTAAATTATTTTTCTAATTATTTTTTTTTAAATTATTTTTCTAATTATTTTTTTAATTATTTTTTTTTAATTACTTTGTTTTTTAATTATTTTTCTAATTATTTTTTTTCTTTTAATTCCTTTTATTTCTTTATTTTTTTTTTTATTTTTTTTTATTTTTTTTTTTCTTTTTAATTATTTTTATTCCTTTATTTTTTTATTTTTTTTTAATTTTATTTTTTATTTTTTTTTTTATTTTTTATTTTTTTTTTATTTTTTTTTATTAATTTTTTTTTTTTTTATTTTTTTATTTTATTTTTTTTTTATATTTTTTTTTTTATTTTTTTATTTTTTTTTTTATTTTTTTTTATTTTTTTTTTTTTTTCTTTTATTTTTTATTTTTTTTTTATTTTTTTTTTGTTTAAAAAAAATATTTTTTTTAAATTTCTTTTTGTTTTCATTTAATGTTTTTTAATTTTAAATTTAATTATTTTTTTTAATAATTTTTTTAAATTATTTTTTTTAATTAATTATTTTTCTTTTTTAATTATTTTTTTAAATTATTTTTTTTAATTATTTTTTTTTAAGTATTTTTTTTTAATAATTTTTTTTATTATTATTTTTTTATTATTATTATTTTTTTTATTATTATTATTTTTATTTAATTATTACTTTTTTTTAAATTAATTTTTGTTTTGTTTTAATAAAAAAATTTGTATAATTTTTTTTTTTTATTTTTTTTAATTTTTTTTTTTTGTTTTTATTTATTTTTATTTATTTTAATTCCTTTTTTATTTAAATTTTTTATTTTTATTTTTTAAAATTTTTTTTTTGTTTTTATTTTTTTTTTAACTTTTTGTTTTTTTTTCTTTAATTTTTTCCATTTTTCATTTTTGCTTAATTTAATTCATTTTATTTTTATTTAATTTATTTTATTTTTATATATTTTTTTTAATTTCGCCAGCGTGAAATAGTATGTACTATAACTATAGCGTGTAATGTTGTTTATAGCCTTTCTTTCGAGTTTTTCTTCAAAACAAAAAAATAATAACTCAAAACAAAAAAATAATAAAAAAAGTTTCAATAGGAATTATTATCCCGGACTATAGCTCACAAAATTCTTACTTATATGTATGTAAAAATGCAAGACCATTAAAACAAAAAAACAGTTTTAATTTTTAATTTTAATTAAAAATTTTAATTTTAATTTTTAGTTTTAATATTTAATTTTTAATTTTTATTTTAATTCTGATTTTATTTTAATTTTTTCTTGTATGAAAAACCATATATTTTTATTCAACTTTTTATTTTTTTCTATTTTTTTATTTGTTTTTTTCTATTTTTTTTTTGTTCAATTTTTTATTTAATTTTTTTATTTTATCTTAAATTTTATCTGTCTTTTTAATTTATTATTATTTTTTATTTGATTTCATTTTATTTATTTTTCATATTTTTATTTGATTTAATTTTATTTATTTTTCATATTTTTATTTTATTTTATTCTTTATGTTTATATGTTATCTTATTTTTTATAATTTTATTAGTTTTTTTATTTTTTTTTTTTTAAATTTTATTAATTTTGTATTTCGACTTACCACGTCTAAATGGCCAGTTGAGCAGCTAATTTGAAGTTGTCACTGCTGCAACGCCCAACTCTCACCTTATCGACTTGCTTGCTTTATACGCTTGACAGCTTGAATTGCTAAAAGTAATGAAGTAAAAGGGAAGAAGAAAAATTTGCCCAACCCTAGCTAAAGTCATGTAGCTAGCTTTCCTAAGAGAGTTGCCTTGCTAATTTGTTTCGTAGCAAAAAAAAAAAACCAAACTATCCACCAAAGGATACAATTAGAAATTACAAGGATGCACACAACATGTAAGATAAATGACAATTTTCGTTTTGTGTTTGCTTTTCGCGGTATGAGCGAGTGCGTATAAAAATGCATAAGCAAACAATTCATTAATTTAATTAATTAACAGTATTAAATTGAAAGACCAGCCCAACGCAGCAACAACACGCATGTCGCGCATTAAAAGTCCTGTCGCTTACTTTCGTACGCACAATTCTCAGGAGAATTTTGTTGTTTTGTATTCTTTAATAATTCCGATTTAGTCACTTGTGGCATTTGCAATTTCAGTAGCTATTTGTTATTAAAATACTTTTGTGTTGGCAGCTTAATGGGCAACGATAATGATGAGAGAGCGATGATAAACGATTTGACTGACAAATGTAGAAGAAGACAAAGATCAAAGAAATGTTTAGTATTTTTGCTGAGCGTTAATGAATTGGGTAGACTCAGCCTTTAATCGTGAATTTAAATATTTTTACTTAAATTACAAGAGTGTACTTTTTATCCAGCTGCGCTCAATGATCTCTCTGGGTAGGGGTTCTAACGGTCGAAATCTGTTCTCTTAAGAAAAGTGGACCGAAATAGGTCACCACAGTACATTCACACAGAAAAAAATTTCATGTTAAATCAAGACCTTTTTAACACTTTTTCAGGTTAAGCTCATGTTTAATAACTTCACTTCGTGTTAAATTAACATGACTGTCAGTTAAATTAACATGACTTCCTTTTAAATTAACATGACTTCCTGTTAAATTAACATGAAGCTCATATTGAAAAACATGACTTCGTGTTGAATTAACATGACTTCCTGTTAAATTAACATGACTTCCTGTTAAATTAACATGAAGCTCATATTGAAAAACATAACTTCGTGTTGAATTAACACGACTTCCTGTTAAATTAACACGCAGGAAGTCGTGAAATCTGTTCTCTTAAGAAAAGTGGACCGAAATAGGTCACCACAGTACATTCACGCAGAAAAAATTTATGTTAAATCAAAACTTTTTTAACACTTTTTCAGTTAAGCTCATGTTTAAAAACTTCACTTCGTGTTAAATTAGCATGACTTTCTGTTAAATTAACATGACTTCCTGTTAAATTAACATGACTTCCTGGTAAATTAACATGAAGCTCATATTGAAAAACTTGACGTCCTGTTAAATTAACATGACTTCCTGTTAAATTAACATTAATTCCTATTAAAACTCATGCAAATTTAACAGGATCTTTCTTGTTAGTTTAACATGGACCATGTTGAAAAAAATTATTCTGTGTGTTGATATCTATCCAAAAAAGAAAATTTGTTTCACTACACACATAAGTCACATTACAAATTCCGTAATGTTACTATGTGTACTAAAATTAATTTCCTGTTGGCTGGCAGTTAGCACAAAAAGGAGAACGCAAAGGAGCAGGGGTAATGGTGATATAGCGCTAATGAAATTGTTGCACAATATTAAATAGCTCAAGCAATAGGCTTCCAGCTGTTTACCAATGGGGGCCAATTTGATGCGCAAAAGTAAATAATTGATACGACGATGAAATTAAGAAATAAACAAGAAAAAAGCCAAGTGAAACTAATTTAAAAATGTCCTGGGTAGTTTTTCAATAAGTTCCGGTACAGTACCGATGACTTGCAGAAGAAACCGCCCTGCAGCTAAACGTCCAAACTAGTAAGAAAAATATTAGTATACAACTAGAATTTTCTGGTTGAAAACATACCAGTGACAAAAATCTAAGAACTATTTGAAATGTTTCGTTTCCATTTTTTTTCTTATAATTCACAGATGCTTTTTCGTGATTGGGTGAATGCAAGTAGTCGCTGCTTTCTAAAGAATACAAATAAAATAAAATGAAGCGTAAATCATGAAAAAATGCAGCTATTAATTTCTGGTCGAAATCATACTAGTCCAGGTTCATTGCTTTTTGGACTAGTATGGCGACTAGTATATTTTGTTGAAATCATACTAGTCCAGGTTCAATGCTCTTTCTACTAGTATGGAACTGGTATTTTACATCCAGTATGATTCTACAAAGTTTATCATGACTAGTAGATGACTGGTATGTGCTGGTCGAAATCTGACAATTGACATCTCGTTGGATATCAAACCGCAAAATATACGAGTTGTTTATATGGAAAAAAGACAAGAGAGTGACTAGTTGGGCCTGGTGCAGGCGAATATAGAGATGTTGTTTGTGTAGGCTTGCTTATTTCATTTGATGCTAAATAGTAAAAAAGTGAAAAAAAGAAAAGAAAGATATAAAAAAGGAAAAAAAGAAAATTTAGCAAGAAAAAAATTTAAAAAAATATAATAAAAGAAAACCATAAGAAAAAAAATTTAAAAAAAATTAAAAAAAAAAGAAAAAAAAGAAAAAATTAAAAACAAAAAAAAATTAAAATTAAATAAATTAAAAAAAAATTAAAGAAAATATTTGAAACAAATAAAAAAATTAAATAAATAAATTTATTTAAAATAAATAAAAAAAATAAGTGTACCAAAAAAAATCAAATAAATTAATAAAAATAGTAAAAATAAAATATATTAATTATAAGAAATTAAATTAATTAATTAAAAAAATAAAAATAAAAAAAAAAATAAAAAAAATAAAAATAAAATAATTAAAAAAATAAAAATAAAATTAATTGATTTAAAAAAAAATAATTCAATAAAAAAAATTTAAAAAAAAACATTAAAGAAAAAATAAAAACAAATAAAAAAACTTTAAAAAAAGTTTAAAAATAAATTTATTAAAAAATAAAAATTAAATAAATTAATAAAAAAATTAAAATGAAACAAATTAATTAAAAAAATAAAAATGCAATTAATTAATTAAAAAAATAAAAATTAAATTAATTATTTAAAAAAATAAAAGTAATATAAATTAATTAAAAAAATAGAAATTAAATTAATATATTAAAAATATAAAATTAATTAATTTAAAAGAAAGAAAAATTAATTAATTTAAAAAAAGAGAAAAATTTAAGAGAAATTAATTAAAAAACGGAAATAAAATAAATTAATTAAAAAAATAAAAATAAATTAATTAATTTAAAAAAAAATTAAAATAAAATAAATAAATTTAAAAAACTAAAAATAAAATTAATTAATTTCAAAAAATGATATAAAAAAAATAAATTTAAAAAAAAAAATAAAATTAAAAATTAAAAAAATAAAAATAAAAAAAAAATTAATTAAAAAATAAAATAAATTAATTTAAAAAAATTAAATATATTAATTAAAAAATAAAAAAATAAATTAATTTTAAAGAAAAATAATTTACTTAAAAAATAAATTAGTTAAAAAAAAGAAATCAAAGCAATAAGATATATATAAAAAAAAAAAACAAAATGAAGTGAAAAAAATTAAATCAATAAAAAACAAATAAAACCAAATAAAGTAAAATAATAAAATAAAATAAAAAGAAACCGAATAAATTAACTTTTATTGAAATAAAAAATAAAATTAAATAAATTAAATAAAGTTTAACAAAATGAATTAAAACTAAAAAAATATTTTATTATATTAAAATAATATTAAAATAGAAAAAATTAAAATTAAGTAAAATTACTGCAATAAAATAAAAATAAAGTCAAATAAATAAAAAATACGTTTAAAACACAAAACAAATTAAATGAAATAAAATAAAATTAAAAAAATTAAAATAAAATCAAGTAAAAGAAAATAAAAAAATTAATAGACAATTTGAAATAAAATTAAATTTAACACGATTAACTAAACTAAATTAAATTAAAAAAATAGAACAAAATAAAAACAAAAAAAATTAAGAAAAAAATTATTAAAAAAAATAAATTTATTAAAAAAAGGTAAAAAATAAATAAATTTAAAAAATTAAAAATTAAACTTATTAATTAAAAAATTTATAAATTAATTTAAAAAAAAATAAATAAAAGAAATAAGATTTATAAAAAAAAAAATTCAAATAAAATAAAATAAAATAAAAAAAAATTCAAATAAAACAGAGTAAAATAACATAAAAGAAATAATTTAAAGCAAAAGATAATAAAACAGAACAAAATAAAAAATGAATTAACACAAATAGAAATAAAATGAAATTTACATAAATTAATTTACATAATTAAATTAAATTAAACAAAATAGAACAAAATAAAATTAAATTAAAAAAAAATCATTAAAATAACTAAAATTAAAAACAAATGGAAATAAAATAAATTAAAATAAAATAGACCAAATGAAAATAAAACAGAACAAAATAAAAAAATTAATAAAGACAAAATAAAAGACAAAATAAATAAATTAAAGAAAAAAAATAAAAAAAAAATAAAAAAATTAAATTTAATTAAAAAAAATTAATTAAAATAAATTAAATTAAGCAAAATAGAACAAAATAAAAATAAATAAATTAGAACAAAAAAAAAATTGAAAAAAAATTAAATTAAATTAAATAAAAAAAAAAATTTTGATATCGGCGAATAACTGTGAAGACTAAAAAGCATCATGTTCTTTTATGGTTGAATTTCAACCACTAGGCGAACTTCAGTACATAATATATTATGTACTCCAGAAATATTGCAAAACTAAAATTATTTCCATGAATTTTGATACTTAGAGAAAATTGACAAAGTTTTACACAGCGATGCATACCATGACGCGTTTCGGACTTTCCAGGGTCCACATCAGATGGCTTTTCGGACACAGAAGTATAAACAATTTTCGAGCTAAGCTCCAATAAGAAACATTTAAAATTATTTCCAACTACTAAATAAAATTCATATTTTTAAGCAGATTATCAAACACAACAACAAAATAGTAGTACATTTGTTTTATTTTTAATCGGTATTAAATATTTGTGACAAAAGTCTTAACTACTCATACATTTATACACAATTATTATTAAACAAAGATTTATTTAGCGTGCACAAAACCTTAAAATAAACTTTTGCATATTTGCATTTACCCTCATGCAAATCTCAGTGAAACCACAAAACTGCATAATAAAATACAAACGAACAAATTCAACTTAAAGATAAATTGCTACGAGCATTTGCATTTGCACTATAAAATTTGTAGAGCAATTTATAAAGCACACTCAAGTAGATTTAAATAAAAAGAGAGTTTTTGAAACAAAAACAAAAATCTTTTTTAAACCATTTAGCTATTATAGCAGCACATATACAGTTACTTTTAATTACCTACATAAATTTTAGTGAATCAAATGCAAAGTATTGCACTTGCAGCGGCAAACCAATTATTAACTACAAAATAAATTTAAATTTATTTGAAAAACGATACATTTATTTAGTATGCAAAAAGTAAGCAGGAGAAGCAGCAAACCAGTAGCATTAGAGCAGCATTAGAATAGTATCTATTACAAAGAAGTGCAAGTGATATGCATAAATGTTGGTTTGTTCGTTTGCTTCGTTGCTGAGCATAATAAAATAAAAGTGTCAGCTGCTGCAATAAAAGTGACTCCATAACAATTATTGCTTATTGTTGAGTTCATTTAGTTGTTATTGTTATTTTATTTTTTTTTTTTCTTTATTTGTTCTTAACACACACACATAAGCAATTTGTTGTAGATATACGTACGTAAATTATGTTCCATTTTCCTCTTTACTTCCGCTTTGTCTTCCGTTTTCATATTTGCCTTAAGTTGTTTTTATGCGTAAACTTCTTCAATTACTTTTTGCCAAGTGAAATAGTAGTGTAATGTTTTTGCATTGTTGCAGACATTTAATTTTATTTCATTTCATTGTTTATTGTACATTGGTTTTGTTATTGGTTTTTACTATTGCTGTATTTAATTTTAGTAGCATGATAAAAATCTATATAAATGCAATGTTTTCTATAACAAATGCTACGATTGGAAAATGTTGCGTATACGTCATGTCTAAGAAAACGCGAAATGAAATTAAGGAACAGTTAAAAAGAGTATGCTTTATGGATATGGATACAAGTATTGACGCATATGGATACAAGTATTGACGCTGTATGTGATGAACGTTAGACTCTGCTGTACGCTTTAGGTAACGATATATGTACTCCATGGCGTATACGTAACATTTTTCAATGACATTCGTCATTTTAAACATTTTCTATGACGAATGCTATTGGAGAATGTTGCGTATACGCCATGGAGGCAGTATATCGCTACCTAAAGCGTTTAGCAGAATCAAGAGTTTGGCAGATACAAGATGTCAATACGTTGAAGCAACTGACAGCTAAGTAGACTCCATGGCGTATGCGCAAAATTTGCTATGACGAATGCTATTGCAAAATGTTACGTATACGCCATGGAGTACGTTTTTCGCTATCTAAGGTGTCAGACACTTCTTAATGATGCATGGATTCTCTTTTTAACTGTTCCTCGATATAATTGCATTTTGGGCGTTCTTAGACATTTAAGGGGTCACATTCTATTGCTTCTAAAGCCGTATTTCAAAGTATTTATGCGACATAAACTGAACATTTCTTTTTTTTATTTTACTGCTGCAATTCTCAACCGATTTATGAAAATTTTTAAGTACGTACTTACTTCTTTTTACTATGAAATTGTTTCTTAGATAAAATAAAACAATAAAATGATTAAGCTGGGGTCATATTTGCATCATTTTGGGAGCACTCTGGGACCACTTTGGAGTCACTTTGGGACTACTTTCGGTTTACTTTAGGCCCACTTTGGACTCACTTTGACGTCACTTGGAGACCACTTTTGGATCATCTTAGTGTCACTTTGGGACCAATTTGGGGTCGCTTTGGGACCACTTTGAGATTACTTAGGCTCACTTTGGGATCACTTTAGTGACACTTTGGGACCACTTTGGGGTTACTTTGGGGACACTTTGGGACGGCTTCTGAAGCCGTATTTGAAAGTATTTAGGCGACACAAACTGAACATTTCTTTTTTTTATTTTACTGCTGCAATTCTCAACTGATTTATGAAAATTTTTAAGTACGTACTTACTTCTTTTTACTATGAAATTGTTTCTTAGATAAAAAAAAAACAATAAAATGATTAAGCTGGGGTCATATTTGCATCATTTTGGGAGCACTCTGGGACCACTTTTGAGTCACTTTGGGACTACTTTCGGTTTACTTTAGGCCCACTTTGGGCCCACTTTGGACTCACTCTGACGTCACTTTGAGACCACTTTTGGATCACCTTAGTGTCACTTTGGGACCAATTTGAGGTCGCTTTGGGACCTTTTTGAGACTACTCGGGCTCACTTTGGGATCACTTTAGTGACACTTTGGGACCTCTTTGGAGACACTTTGGGTTCACTTTCGGATTAATACGCAATACGCAAGCATCTGTAGTACAGATTCTGTACAATGGCACTTTTGCATCGAATCACTGAAACTTTTTTCCCATGCCAGTGGAATGTAAAATTGGAATTAAAAAAGAGGCAATATAAAAGTACAATTCCGCGTCTCACAAGGCGTCTTGATACCACTTCTTTACCCTGTCGTAAACTTCACCAGTTATGCTCAGTCTTTAATTGCTGTTACCTCTTTGGTTCTATGAAAACGAGAGGGTCGTGAGAGCCCGAGACAAGAAGAAGCATTCTGTTTGGTTTAAAGTGAATTTTCGAAATTTTTCGAAGCCTGCTCATGAAAGAGAAGTATTGTCGGAATGAAGAGCAATTTTAGTTACTCTTAAACATTCTGTTCGGGTAGATATCTTGAAAGCTGGGCCATGGCTGATATCTCGAAAACGTGTCCGGCTTTGATAGTATGCCGACATCAATTTCAACTCATTACAACTTACGCCAGATTTTATGTATAAATATTTGCATCTCATAACTGTCAAGCAAACATTTTAAGTTATTTGTACTCGGATATTTATCATTGTTTTCATAGTAATTATGAAGCAATTTGTTAACAAAGTACACTTACATATATCAGTGGTGGGCAAAATACATAATACAGCTGTAGCTTTATTTTGTTGTAGGGCTGAGATTCACTGGGCGGGCTTTTGTTGATCGTGAGCTACGTTGGGTAGAGTTTAGTAATACGGAAAAAGTTGATACCAAACCCAAATTTGCCCACCACTGATTTATACCACAACACGTATGTGTATGTGTGTTTGTGTGTGTGCCTGTGATTCATTGGAAAGTGACATTTACATTTATGATCACAGCAATTCACCAAACACATAGCAGTGCATATCTCAATATTTAATATTTATGAGCTATTACTGCCTTTTAACCTGCAATGAATTTGGTGTGTGCCATAATGATACAACGAAAACAGCATGAACAGCGGGGTCAGAATCAACAACAATGAGACTTATGAATCAACACAACAATATGAACTAATTAGGTCAAATAATTGCAGAAATGACAAATGTTTCAATTGCACCTGGGGGGGTAAAATCCCATACATAAATATGTATGCAATTGTGGGACAAATAAAATGTATGAATACTGAAATGTCACCAAAATGATTGTAAGATAACATATTTAATAGTATTGTGGTGAATATTAAATCAACACGACATATTTATGTTTATTGAGAAATTATGACCTTTTGGGAGTAGGGTGCGAAAATGAAAATTATATTTGACACAGTGGTTCACTGGCGAAAAAAAAATATTTTATGGATATCTAATTTTCAGATTTTAGTGATTCAGTGTAATAAAGAAATTTCTTAATATAAACAAGCCAGCAAAAATTCTACCTTCGTTACTTTTTTAGTAAAAAAGTGTGTGTGCTTTAGCGTGCTACATCTTCAAACTATAATAAAATGAATGTTTGGAATGTCTTCTATCGATTCCTGAAAAAAATTTTTGCCCATATTTGCCCTCCTCTACATAAACTTCGTGCTAATGATGAAAAATCACTTAAAATTTTCATAAAAGTGACATGACGTATACGTAACATTTTTCGTTTCTAACGAATGTGTAGAAAGCGAAACAAATAATTGATGCTGCAATACTACGTTTTGAATGCTTTAAAAAGTGTGTATGCTTCAGCGTGTTACATCTTCTAACTATAATAGAATGAAAGTTTGGAATGTCTTCTATCGATGCCTGACAAAAATATTTGCCCATATTTGCGCCACTTGATTTAATGACGAAAAATCACATACAATTTTTATAAAAGTGACATGACGTATACGTAACACATTTGTTTTCTAAAGAATGTGTAGAAAAAGAAATAAATAATTACAGTCGCACTACTATCGATTGGATTGCTTTAAAAAAGTGTGTGTGCTTCAGCGTGTTACTTCTTCTCACTATAATTAAATGAAAGTTTGGAATGTTTTCTATCGATTTCTGTAAAAAATGTTTGCCCATTGTTGCCCCTAAGCTGAAGAAGCGCGAAATAATGATTACAGAAAGTACTGGTACCCCTAGCGATTAGACGGTTTCAATTATTTTTGTGACAATCAATACCTTTCAGTGTCAAATGGGTCAGTTTATATGATTCCTTTCGAATTGGAACTGATCAGCTAGCATACTTTTTTTTTTTCAAACTAATTTTAAGCCAGTACCTTTTGAACTGCAACAATAAGCCGTGCAATACCTAATTTAAATAAATGCCAAACAAATTTGCTTTTGACAGGCAAGCCAATAGAAGACAGAGTCGACATCGAGTGCGAGTATGCGCAAGTTTTGGGAAACCCCAAAGCAATTTAACGATATGAAGATCAAAAAGAAAGTAAAACCAGCAGGCCACAAGTTAGTTGGCTGACTGTAAATGTGACATTGCATGTGACAAGGAGCTAAGTGGCCCAATGCTAAGGAAGGCAATAAAGCCTCTATTTCCCTAAACACTTTTAGTACTTTGTGAAAAGGGACTACAAAAAGGAAACGTCTTGTTTTTGTACTTATTAGATGGCCAAACAAAAAATGATAAAAAAGCACCCAACACACAAAAGCACAAATATCCACACACTTTTCACTCGCTCACCGCCTTTTTCCTATCAAGATTTGTCAAAATGTCCTTCTGGTGGGCGCTTAACCGCAAAATTCCCAGACTGCCAGTAGTCAGATGCACAGCAAACATGTGGCAGCGGCGGAGTGTGGCAACTGCTGTTGGCTGAAAAGTTTGGATTTTTCTTTTCCTTTAGGCAAATCAAGTAAAACATGTCAACGGCATTTGCAAACCAAATGGTGGTGGCGGCGGTGGTGGCCCATGGTTGGAGGATAATTTTGTACGCGGATATGTGGTTTTAGCTGTTGGTGACGCTGACCGCTTGCGACTGCCTGACAATTTAACCAGGCTGGAAAAAGGCAATTGCAGATTGTGTCGTCGCATAATTTAGCGCCAATTTAATCTCTGATTCAAATAATGCTTAAAATTTTACAAAAAAAAAGAGGGACCAGAGTTCAAAAAAGTAGGTAAAGACAGAGGGAAGAGCGTCAGGGGCGGATATATTTAGAGGGATAAGGGTACTGATAAAAAAAAAAAAAAAAAAAACGGCGGCCGCCAAGGATAATAATAAGAATCATTAAAAAAGAGAGACAAAAAAATATAAAAAGAAATACAAAGACAGAGACAAAGACGAAGACAATGACATAGACATAGACAATGACATAGACATAGACAAAGACATCGACAAAAACATCGACAAAGACAAAGACAAAGACAAAGACAAAGACAAAGACAAAGACAAAGACAAAGACAAAGACAAAGACAAAGACAAGGACAAAGACAAAGACAAAGACAAAGACAAAGACAAAGACAAAGACAAAGACAAAGACAAAGACAAAGACTAAGACAAAGACAAAGACAAAGACAAAGACAAAGACAAAGACAAAGGCAAAGACAAGACAAAGACAAAGACAAAGGCAAAGACAACGACAAAGGCAAAGACAAAGACAAACACAAAGACAAAGATAAAGACAAAGACAAAGACAAAGACAAAGACAAAGACAAAGACAAAGACAAAGACAAAGACAAAGACAAAGACAAAGACAAAGACAAAGACAAAGACAAAGACAAAGACAAAGACAAAGACAAAGACAAAGACAAAGACAAAGACAAAGACAAAGACAAAGACAAAGACAAAGACAAAGACAAAGACAAAGACAAAGACAAAGACAAAGACAAAGACAAAGACAAAGACAAAGACAAAGACAAAGACAAAGACAAAGACAAAGACAAAGACAAAGACAAAGACAAAGACAAAGACAAAGACAAAGACAAAGACAAAGACAAAAACAAAGACAAAGACAAAGACACAGAAAAAGAAAGATAAAATTAAAGACAGAGACAGAGACAAAAACACAGAAAAAGAAAGATAAAATTAAAGACAAAGACAGAAACAGAAACAGAAACAAAAACACAGAAAAAGAAAGATAAATTAGAGCTAAACATTTATATAGAATTAAAAATAATAATGCCAAGGATAATGAAAAATGATAAAAACCCGAAACGCAAGGAGAAGAAAAAATATCAAAAGAAGAAAGAGACAAGGGAGTCGGAGAAGGGCAGCAGACAGGGGGGAAAAATGTTTATCATTATTCTTTGCACATATGTAGAACTGTTATGCAAAATTCCAAAAGATAAAATCTTTACTGAAAATCGTTATACTTTGAACTTGCAAATATTTTTGTAAAGAAAAATAAAACAAAAAGCTAATTTTCCTGAATTCGAATGCCAAAATCCAAAATCTGTATTTGATGCAATTTCCAAAAGTAAATGTCTTTTAAAATCGTTACCACTACCCAAACACCAAACGACCAGCTACAAAACATACCTTCGCATATGTATGCAAACAGATAAATTGTGATTTAAAAACCCCAAATGAATGTTTTTCTTTATCTAAATAACATTTTTGAAATAGAGTAAGCTTCAGCAAAAGAAAAATTAAGTAAACAAAAATAACTCTAAAGCATACTAAACAAGTGCTGTTTTAATCGTCGTGCAGACATACTCATTGCAAATGGACAAATTGGGTCAATCGACATTTCTGCCAGTGATGCAAGCAACAACAAAGCCAATAAAAACAAGAATGCACATACTCCAAGCGTAGAACATGAGAATACGATTTGTGTATGTTGTGATCACAGGACATACACTTCAGTCGGATGCAAAGAACAACAAGCAAACAGTTTTGCCAATTTCTAAAGGATTGCCAAATTGCAAACACAAAAATGCAAAATCTGCTTAGACATAACTCGGACGAATGGGCTAGTATAAATCATAATATACTTAACCTATTTTTGAATGGAAAGGCACATCGGAGAGTTTGTGCAAGAGTGCGTGTGTGGTTGAGAGGGGAGAAGACAAAGTCAACCACCTTTGTGGAGCATATCATTGATAACAAAATTCGGAAGCTCAAAAAAGGCAATGCAGAACAATAAAGGGCTGCCCATCAAGAAATGTGCTCAATTTTTTTTCTTTTGATCAATAGGTTTACAAGATGCGTACTGAAATTTGAAATGGATGAGGCATCTAAAATTGATGCCACAATTGTGGATGTCTTTGTCTTTGTCCTTGTCTTTGTCTTTGTCCTTGTCTTTGTCTTTGTCTTTACATTGTTTTGTCTTTGCTCTGAATTTGTTTTTTTTTTTTCGTTTATCTCTGTCTTTGTCTTTCTTTTGTCTTCTTCTCTGTCTCTGTCTTTTTCTATGTGTTTGTCTTTCTTTTGTCTTCTTCTCTGTCTCTGTATTTTTCTATGTGTTTGTCTTTCTTTTGTCTCTGTCTCTGTTTATGTCTTTATTTTGTCCTTGTCTCTGTCTCTGTCTTTGTCTTTCTTTTTCTCTGTCTATGTCTAGGTGTTTATGCTTATTTTGTCCTTGTCTCTGTCTTTGTCTTTATTTTGTTTGTCTCTGTCTTTCTTTTGTCTATAGGCTGTCTTTGACCTTATTTTGTCCTCATATCTGTCTTTGTATTTTTCTCTGTCTCTGTAATTGTCTTTCTTTTGTCTTTGTCTCTGTCTTTGTCTTTATTTTGTGTTTGTCTCTGTCTTTGTCTTTGTACTTGTCTCTATCTTTGTCTTTATTTTGTCCTGGTCCCTGTCTTTCTTTTGTCTATGTCTCTGTCTTTTTTTGTGTTTGTCTTGCGATCGAAAGCGACGTCAATCGCATACCCGTTTATGAGTCATCCCGGGTACATCTTAAACTAATCGCATTTTCTGCAATGTATCTACAAAGACATAGCTGCCAATGTTTTTGCCTTGCTTGAGCGCACCTAAAAGTCCGTATATGTTTGTCAAAGGAAAGAAGCGGCATGTCACAATCGAATACATAAATGACAAGTGCAACAATAACACCGGTAATAAGAGGGGAGAACGGGAGAACGATGGGGATGTGTGTCACGTTCATTTTGATTTTTTGTAAAGACTTAAAAGACGACTAATGTTAGAAGAAGGGATAACTACAAGGACAAGGATAAGAAGGATAAGGATAAAAGGATAAGGATAAGAAAAAGGATAAGGATAAGAAAAAGAGTAAGAATATCGATGTGATAAGGATCTAGGTAATGATAAGGATACGGATAAGGATAAAAATAAGGATAATAATATGGATAAGGGTAAGGATAAAGATAAGGATAAAGATAAAAAAAGAGAAAGGGATAAGGATAAGGATAAGTATAAGTATAAGAATATGGTTCCAAAAAAGCTCACAAATTGTTATATACTTAGATAATTTTCAGTTTCAATCGAACTTTCGTCATCCTTACTTATTTCTTACAACTTTTTGTCGACGCAATTATGCAGAAATTATACATTTTAGAGCCGTGTAAGTTCGTATGAGTAAATTTGAACACATGTTGCTTACGACATTTAGAATGTTATGTTCAACAATGCGTAAAAAAGGTTGTGTAGTTAAATAAATAATAAGTTTGTTTTAAAGAAAATGTCAAATTTATGACTCATACATATAATGAAAGTAATTTTTTTTTAAAAGGTGGCAACCCTTTTTATAAAATTCTTTAAAAATTGCTTGATTTTAAGTTCAGGCTATTCATCTGACAACTAAAATTTGGGGAAAAAACAAGCTACGTTATAGAAAAAAAAATATTTCAACAGGTGGCAACAATTTAAAAAAAAAAAATGTGTACCTTTCTGTACATTTTTGATTTTGACATCTCAACGTAAAATATCAACAAAATCTACGTGATGAGCCCATTTATTTAACATCGCACCATTAAATATAAAACAAACTATGTATAAGGAAAAAATTATTTTTAAACAGATGGCAACCTTTTTTATAAAAATTATAGCTTCTCGCATATTTTTAGATTCAGCACTCTTATATAATTATACGGTATTAGCTCATAAAGGATTTTACCATTTACTTATCTTAGCTCTATTATTTGAGTGTAGCTAGTAAAGATGTTATTAAAGTGTTGCCACCTATCTGATATTTTTTTAATTATTATTATTTTTTTTTTTTTTAATTAAATAGGCCTATATAATTGAATAGGCCTATATAAGAATCAAGAGAGTTTTAGATCGTCTTTCAACAAAAAAATATTCGGTTAACCAGCTAGCTAGCGTTGCCACCTAATCCTTTTAGATTTATTATTTCAAATATCCCTAATTATCTCGAAAACGACTTGATACTTGTCTATGAAATTTTGTATAAAGGTTTTTGGTTACATAAGTGTTTCCACTTAGGATGTTATGACGGGGTTACCACTTATCTTTTCAAAGAGTTGCCACCGATCTCATATTTTTATAATTTTTTTTTTTTTTTTTTTAATTAAATAGGTCAATATATGTAATTATCAAACGAAGAGAGTTTTAGATCGTCTTTCAAAAAAATATTCGGTTAACCAGCTAGCGTTGCCACCTAATCCTTTTAGATTTATTATATCAAATATCCCTAATTATCTCGAAAACGACTTGATACTTGTCTATGAAATTTTGTATAAAGGTTTTTGGTTACAATATAAGCTTGCTCACACAAGTGTTGCCACTTAGGATGTTTTCAAGGGGATGCCACCTATTTAAATTTAATGCTAGCTGACGACTTTCAGCAACAAGAGTACCCTTATTTGTTTTGTTTGGAAATGGAAAAACCACTTTGCAAAATCTTTATCACAACAAATTTTTTTACAAAACACATACGCTTTATGGGTCAAGGTTGTTACGAACAACTTGTAGCAATAAACAGCTCAATGTAAATACAGCTTAAAAACGAGTATTGTACATAAATATTACTTAAGACGTTTTTTTATTTGCACTTAAGAAAATAAATAAAAATACGTACAAGAAAGATAAGCAAATACGGAAGAGCAAAAAGTAGAAGAAAAAAATTAAGCAAACACACCCAGTTTGGCGAGGAAAAGCAGTACAAAGGACGAGGAGGCATAAACTGCACAAATTGTATTGCTTTCATTATATTCGACACCTACAACTTTAATCATCATCATTGCTAACATCATCATCCATAAGCGTAATCATCATCGTAGTAATAATCACCATTTTAGCATGCCAAGGCTCTTTTGGCGCGCACCACCACTTGCAGCAGCGTAAAACTATTTTAACAAGCAAATAAATACTGCTACAAGTCAAAATTTTTGCATTTATTGCAATGGAAGCCCAGCCCTCCCTATCACAATATATATACATACATACCCTTTCGCTCTCAACCCCTTTCAACACTCTCCAACTACAAACTTTATTCTTTTATACATATGAGTGGCACTCGGATTGAGTGTTTTGTAGGTGTACTTTGGTATGTGTTAGTGTAGCTTTGCATGTATTTGTAAAACGCATTTGTATTTTTTTGTATTTTTTTTTTGTATTTTTTTTTTTTTTCTTTTTTAGAGCTGGCATAAATGTTTAGTTTTGAAGTGTTAATTTCATCCAATTGCAAGTGTTGTAAGCCAATAAAAGTGCAAAAGTCCGTCTAACTCAACAAACGAAAGGAAATGGAAATTGGCAGCACTTGTTAAGAATTTGAAACTAATTGTGGTTGCCTAGGAGGCTATGAAAGTTGAGAAGAAGATATATAAATATAAAATATGCAAGAGTACTTTAGTTTGCAAAGATTCTAGATAAAAGATATAACGAGAATCACATTTTAAATTAAAGAATTTTTTTGTTGATTTTTGTGGAAATCATGGGTGGCAACCTTGAAAAATCATCCTAAGTGGCAACACTTAAGTAGGTTAGCTTCAAAAGTAGCATATACCTTTATTCATCCAAAAGATACAAGATTTTTTGTTGAAATACGAATTAAGAAACTTTTTGTCAATTTTGACAATTTTTGTTTAATAGGTGGCAACCTCATAAAAATATCGTTCGTGTTTACAGTTAAGTGAACAAGCTTAGATTTTAGCGAATATCCCTTATAAAAGAAATGCTATAGAAATGTGTCAAGTTGTTTTTTTTTGGTAACAGCGGAAATGCAAAGAAATAAATACAGTAAGATAAGGTGGCAACCCCTGGGTAACCTTAATAGAAATTTTTTCGAAATTTGAAAAAAATACTTATCCTTCGACTGCAGAATTAGAGAAGAGTTCCTAGCTTTATTTCTTTACAGTAATAAGACTGACGTTACCAGACCGAAGTAAATTTTATTCGATAAGTGGCAACGCTTAAGAAGATGATCTTGTAGCATATTACCTACATATATTTGTTTGAATATTCATCTAAAAGATTAAAGATTTTTTTGTTGAAATGTTAGTTAAAAAAAACTTTTTGTCTGATTTCTGTTGTGAAGTATATAAACTTTTTTCGATAGGTGGCAACCCCATAAAAATATCGTGCGTTGTTACAATGAAGTGAAAAAGCTTAGATTTTATCAGATATCCCCTATAAAAAAATTTAATAGAAATATGTCACGTAGTTTTTTTTTGGTAACAGCGGAATTGCAAAGAAATAACAACAAAATAATTAGGTGGCAACCCCTTGGTATTTTACGTGGAAATTTTTTTGTTGAAATACAACACATAATATTTATAGTTCGACGGCAGAATAAGAGAAGAGTTCCTAGCTTTATTTCTTTACAGTAATA
Source organism: Campiglossa producta (assembly GCA_964058755.1). Classification (NCBI taxonomy): domain Eukaryota; kingdom Metazoa; phylum Arthropoda; class Insecta; order Diptera; family Tephritidae; genus Campiglossa; species Campiglossa producta. Next base: position 160,993,078 of record CAXKVI010000001.1, read on the forward strand.
AGAATGACGTTACCAGACCGAAATAAATTCGATTCGATAAGTGGCAACGCTTAAGCAGATGAGCTTGAAATGTAGCTTATTACCTATATATATTCGAATTCAAGGTTTTTTGTTGTAATACGAGTTAAAGAACTTTTTGTCTGATAACTATTGTTAAGTATATAAAATTTCCTGGATAGGTGGCAACCCCATACAAATATCGCTCTTGGTTACAATTAGTTGAGAGAGCTCAGATTTTAGCAGTAATCCTATATCGAAAATATTATAATAGAAATGTGTCGAGTAGTTTTCTAGATAATAGCGGATACAAGAAAAGAAAATGTAATAGGATTAGGTGGCAACCCTAGCCATATAAGCCAATTTTTTTTTTTTTTTTTTTTTTTTTTTTTTTTTTTTTTGAGTAAATAAAACGCAAAATAACTATTTTTTTTTGGCAGAATACAATAAAAGAGTAACACTTGTTAGCTTATTCCTTGCCTGTAATTTGAATGGTGTTAGGTTAGGTTCAAGTGGTTGCCGCAGAGGCACACCTAGGCCAGTATCAAAAGACCCGTTGTAAAACTACCAACACTAGGAACGTCAGTTCCGGGACCCAGCCATGTGGAAAATCCCTGTGTTTCAGGATTCCCTACATGGCAAAATCCCGGACTGGCACTCCTAAACCCTCCCTCCCTCCTAGTTAGGGCATAAATGCATCTGGCCCTTTTAAGACCCCATTTTGTCCAGGTTTGTTTGGATATCTGGCACCCTGGGGATTGCAGCCATCTTTCGTTGGCTTGACGGAGTGTGTGCTCCTTCAGCATTAGTTTGCATGTGGCAAACGGCATACCTAAGCCCTCTTTATCCCGAAAAACCTGCTTGGTCGTGCCCTGCATGACAAGCTCGTCTGCCTTAAAGTTTCCCTCAATGTCCATATGCCTCGGGACACATGTGAGGTTTACGCGGTGCTGTTGGGCCATCTCCTGAAAAAGCGATCGACGACAGCTGAGCGTCAGTTCAGAGTTGGCCGCTTGGCTGTCGCTGAAAATAACTATATCTTCTCCGATAGCACGTTTGCTTACCAGAATTAAAAAAATTCGAAAAATTTCACGAAAAGAGGTCTTGGACCCCAATGAGCTTCAATAAAATTTTACTTCAAGTTTACTTGCTACTTACAAATATTCTATCACAGTGTTTACAACCAATGCGTAAAAATCGTTATCATACCTGAAAAGAAAAAGAAAAATTTAAGCAGATTAATACTCGATTCAAAATTGAATTTCTTACAGAAACAGAATAAGTGAGTGTGAGTCATTATTACGTCAAATCGACTGTTTCAGTCGAGTAGTTTGATTCTAAGACTTCGGCGGGGCCACTTGATACGATTGCCGTCCAAAGGGTCACCATTTTACCATATTGTATTTGTATATTTTGGGGTCATTTTGGGATCATATTGGATTATTTTAAGATCTTTTAGGGGTCACTTTGGGGCTATTTTGAGATCATTTTGGGTTAAATTTTGGATCATTTTGGGAACATTTTAGGATAATTTTAGGATTATTTTAGGGTCATTTTGGGATAATTTTGGGGTCATTTTCGGATCACTTTGGAGCCATTTTGAGATCATTTTTCGGTTCAATTTTGAATCATTTTGTGAAGAATTAAGTGTCCTTCTGGGGTCGTTTTGGGATCATTTTAGGATTATTTTGGAATTATTTCACGGTAATTTTGGGATCATTTTGGGTAAGTAAATTAAGCGCTAAATTGATAGTAAGCTCGGTCACCCAGGTACCGTATATTTAAATGCGATATATTTTGACAAAATCCAGCGGGGAAGTTACTAACTTTTTTTATTGATTTTTTTTTCTTATTTTGAGATAAAAATTTAAGTGCATTAAACAACAGGATTTTTCAAAACTGGCCTTGAAAATACAAAAATTACAAAATACATATGTAAGCTAATTAAATTCACGAAATATAATTAACAACCAAAGTCACTGAAACTAAAACAAAAAAATCGTAGCACATTTTTTTTTTTTTTTTTTTTTTTTTTAACAATTCAGGTTTTCGCATTTCAGAGACATTAGCATGAGCTTTTTTATGCGCAAGATCAATTAAAAAAATTCGATAAGATATTATTTGGCTTCATTTTTAGGCGATAACTCAGTATGAATTTCAGAATTTTTTTTTTTTTTCATATCAAATCTCTTAAAATTTCTTTTCACCAGCGAAACGCATACTTTATTCCTCCTTTTTCTTTTGTCTATAACCTACATATGTGCTGCTTAGTTCCAAATTTTCTTTTCTTTTATTCGTGCTGTCACTCTACTGATTAATAAGAATGACAACAACCAAATCGGCATCTTCTGGGATTGGTTGCTTGCTTTTTGTCCCAAATCGTAAGACACACTAGACATTGATTGATGAATGGATTGATAAGCAATTATGTAAGCTTAAATGTTATACAAATTTGGTATGGTTAGTTATTTGAAATCAAAGTATTTACTTTTCAATTTAGCATATCAAAAATCGAATGCAAGAGTGATATCAAATCTGTGGGCAAGGACAGATAAATACTTGATGTTTGATGATATGTCAATTATTTAAATTAAGTTCGGATGATACTTTTGAGAGGCAAAGTGTTTGACTATTGTTGTGCGAGATATATGCTTACTAAAATAGGTTTAGCAAGTAAAACAGTTATGAAATTGTCAATAATTTTGACAGGAGTAGTATTTATTTTATTTTATTTTATTCCATGTTACGTGCGTATTATTTATTTTTTTTTTTACTTTCATTTTATTTTAATTCTTTTTTTGTATTATTATTTTCTTTATTTTCTTCCTTCTTTTTTCCTTTATTATTTTCTTTATTTCTTTATTTTTTCACTTTATTTCATCTGAATTTTATTTTATTTTGTATGGTTTTTGTTGTGAATATGTATCTAATTTTTGTTTATTTCATTTTATTTTTTTTATACAATTTTTTTTAACTTCACTTTATTTATTAAATTTTTTTTTGTTATTTTTTTTACTTTTTTTAATCCTTTTTTAATTTATTTAATTTCATTTACTTTAAAATATTTTACTTTGTTTTTTATATTATTTCTTATTTTTTTTTCATTATTTTTAATTTTTTTTTATTTTTTTTTTTTTTGTTTTTTTTTTCTTAGTTTTACTTTTATTTTTTTAGTTTTATTTTATTTTTCTTAGTTTTATTTTTATTTTTTTCTTATTTTTTTATTTTTTCTTAGTTTTTTATTTTTTTTTTTATTTTTTCTTAGTTTTTTATTTTTTTTATTTTTTCTTAGTTTTTTATTTTTTTATTTTTTTTTTAGTTTTTTTCTAGTTTTTTATTTTTTCTTAGTTTTTTCTAATTTTTTTTCTATATTTTTTTCTTTATTTTTTAGTTTTTTTTCTTTATTTTTTTTTTTATTTTGTTTAATTTTTTTTTGTTTTATTTTTTTTTTTCATTTTGTTTTATTTATTTTTTTTTTTTTTTTTCATTTTGTTTTATTTATTTTTTTTTTTTTTTTTTCATTTTGTTTTATTTTTTTTTTTTTTTTTTTTTTTTTCATTTTGTTTTATTTTTTTTTTTTTTTTTTTTCATTTTGTTTTATTTTTTCTTAAATTTTTTTTTTTGTTTTGTTTTAATTTTTTCCATTTTCTTACATTTTTTCAATTTTTTTTTTTATTTTGATTTATTTTATTATTTTCCTTTTTATTTTTTTGTTTCTTTTGAATTTTTTTGAATTTTTTTTTTCATTTTTTTTTGTTTATTTTTTTTTTTTTTCATTTTGTTTTTATATGTATTTTTTAATTTATTTAAATTTTTTTTTATTTTTATTTAATTTTTTTTGTATTATTTTATTTTATTTTTTTATTTTTTTATCATTTTCATTTTTTTTATTTTTTTTTTATTCTATTCAGATTTTTTTTTATTTTCTTTATTCTATTCAGTTTTTTTTTATTTTCTTTATTCTATTCAGTTTTTTTTTTATTTTTTTATTCTATTCAGTTTTTTTTTATTTCTTTTTATTCTACTCAGTTTTTTTATTTTGTTTTTACTCTTGTCAGTTTTTAATTATGTTTTTATTCTCGTCAGTTTTTTTATTTTGTTTTTAAATTTTTTTTTAGTTTTCTCAGTTTTTTTTTAATTTTTTCTCTTTTGTTTTTTAATTTTTTTTTTAATTCATATCATTTTTTTTATTTTGCTTTAAAATTTTTTTTATTTTGTTTTTATATTTTTATATATATTTTTTATTTATTTATTTTTTTTTATTTTTTTTATGTTTGTTTTTATATATATATTTTTATTTGTTTTTATATATATTTTTTTTATTTTTTTCAGTTTTTTTCTTCTATTCAGGTTTTTTATTTTTTTATTCTATTCAGTTTTTTTATTTTGTTTTTACTCTTGTCAGTTTTTTTATTTTGTTTTTAAATTTTCATTAGTTTTCTCAGTTTTTTTTTTTTAATTTTTTCTCTTTTTTTTATTTTTTATTTTTTTTTAATTCTTATCAGTTTTTTTGTTTTATAATTTTTTTTATTTTGTTTTTATATTTTATTTATTCTATTTATACTATTTTTTAATATATTTAAACAAAAAATGTAATTTTTTATTTTCTTTATTCTATTCAGTTTTTTTTTTTTATTTTTTTTTTCAGTTTTTTATTTCTTTTTACTTATTCAGTTTTTTTATTTTGTTTTTACTCTTGTCAGTTTTTTATTTTGTTTTTATTCTATTTATTTATTTTTTTTATTCTTATCAATTTTAATTCTATTCAGTTCTTTTTATTTTCTTTTTAAATTTTGATTACTTTTCTCAGTTTTTTTTTTAATTTTTTTCTCTTTTTTTTTTAATTCTAATCAGTTTTTTTTTTGTTTTATAATTTTTTTTATTTTGTTTTTATATTTTATTTATTCTATTTATACTATTTTTTAATATATTTAAACAAAAAATGTAATTATACCCAGCTGTACTTGTACACAGGGTATTATAACTTTGTTAGGATAACGGTTGGTTGTACAGGTATAAAGGAATCGAGATAGATATAGACTTCCTTATATCAATATGATCAGGATCGAAAAAAAATTTGATTGAGCCATGTCCGTCCGTCTGTCCGTCCGTCCGTCTGTCCGTTAACACGATAACTTGAGCAAATAATGAGATATCTTCACCAAATTTGGCATACGTACTTATTTGGGTTCAGAATAGATTGCTATTGAAAATGGGTAAAATCGGACCATAACCACGCCCCTTTTTCGATATCGAAAATTTCGAAAAACGTATAAAATGGGTTAATTCAATATTAGAAGCAGCTACAATGATAAAATTTGCAATATGTATTGATTTAGATGTTCTAAGGCCGATTTTATAAAAATTTTTGAAAAGGGGGCGTGGTACCGCCCACGTATATTTGAAGAAATTTTAAAATTTTGACTCTTAATAACTTCAGAACAGTTTATGCTAGTATAACGAAATTTCGTAGAGGCCATACTATTGTTGTGGTAAATTCAGCTATAGAAAATAAACGAAATCGCTTCGCGACCACGCCTACTTTTTCATAAAAGTTATATTGAAAGGAGGTGGAAATATTGAAAAGTCCATATCTAATTAACTGATTTCGCTATAATAATATAATTTGGTACATACATCAACTTTCATATTCTTTACATAATTTTTTCAAAATTTTGGAAAGTGGGCGTGGCACCGCCCACTTATGAGTCAAGCAATTTTTAAATTCGACTGCTAACAACTTCAGAACGGTGTGAGATAGATTTACGAAACTAGGTACCAGGCATGTTATGTTTATGTAGAGTACTACCACAGAAAATAAGAAAAATCGGTGAGAGATCACGCCCACTTTATGTGTACAGCTGGGTATGTAATGTTCGGTTTCACCCGAACTTAGACTTCCTTACTTGTTTTTTATTCTATTTATTTTTTTGTAAATTTTTTATTCTTTTTATTTTTTTTGGAGATCTTTTTATTCCATTTATATAATTTTTTTACATTTTAATTTTTCATTTTATTGTTATTTTTTTTGTTAAACTTTTTTTTTTTAATTTTTTTAGGTTTTTATTTTTTTATATTTTTTATTTTTTGTTTTTTTTTTAATATTTTTATTAAAATTTTTTTTTTACTTAATTTTATTTGAATGTAATTTCATTTTTCTAATTTTTTTTTTTTCTATTTTACCTTATTTTATTAGGTACATACCAATTATATTAAATTTATTTATTTTATTTGATTTTTATTTTATATCACATTTTTCGCCAGTCTAATCCATAAAAATGTCAAAAATTGTCAATACCAAGAACATTGACTCTTTCAATTGATTTTACTTGATTGGATTTGAAACATGTTTTTGCGGTTACACCACATGAGTGTACCGAGAATTAAATGCGCGAATATTCAAATGTGGTTGTTGTTTTTTATTACTGTTTCTCGTTCCCGTCCCTTGCAACGACTTTTTGATTCTCTACTTACACTTCAAACGTAATCGATTTATATTGTTCCAACTATGTACATATTTTTGACATTCCGCGTTTTGCATTGAGACCAAAAACTCTATGTTTTCGATTGCAATTTCGACCACCCAGCGCGCCTAAAAATATGTTATGCCACCAATTGCAAATGAAGTGCAAAAAAGGGCAAAAAAAGAGGCGCACAAAAAACTCATACAAAGTCGTCTTCAACCACAAAAGACCGAAAACAGTGAACCGAAAGGCGACGGGGCGGCGACCGGGTCAAATCGTTATTTTTTCTGTGGCAGACAGCAATGCTGATTGAGGTTATGTAGGCGTAGGGTTGCATGTGGGTGTAGGTCAAAAGTTGTTTTTTTTGTTGTTGTTGTTTGCAGCTCACTTCAACTCAAAGCAGGCGTATACAATGTTTGACAACGAGTTCAGTATGGCACAATGGGATCAATTATTTTTGATTTTACTGCATGGTGTTTATTTTTTTTTTTTTTTAAGGTTTGGTAGAGAGGGAGTAAAGTAAGTCTACCCTTTCGTTATTGGGTTTTTGGTGAGATTTTCTTTTTAATAGCCAAAACATTTTTAGTGGCCACAAAACGTTGAATTGTTTTCATGACAAGTTTTGCAGAATAGTTTGTCCTTGAAAAATTTAAATATATAAAAAAATATTAAAAAAATATAAAAAAAAATATAAAAAAAAAATAAAAAAAAATTTAAAAATATAAAAAGAAATTAAAAAATATAAAAAAAAATTAAAATATATAAAAAAAATTTAAAAAAAAATTTTTTTTAAATAAAATAAAATTTTTTAACTTAAAAATGTAAAAAAAAATCGTCAAACAAACTTCACTTGCTATTTTCCTTGATACAGTCTAATGTAAATACAAAGCTAAATATATAAAAATAATCAATTATTCCTGCATCAAAATTTTCAAACAGCGCATTTGTTGTCGATTGAGTGCAATCGTGACGTTTATTTGACGTCCGACGATTTGTTTTTATAAATTTTATTTTTTATTTTTTTATTTCACTGTCCTCAATTTGTGCATGTCAAATTAACATCAAGTGGCTTGTTGAGTTCTCTTTACTTTAATAAATGCTTGGGGTATAATATTTCAACGCTATTGGCAAATGAAATGTTGTATTGAAATTTAAAATTGGAAATAGAATGGGAATTTAAATATAGTTGTAGGGAATTTAAGGTATTTTGTTTTAGGTTTTAGAAACATAAATCATGTTTTTTTTACCTTATATAAAAAAAAAGAAAAAATAATAAAAAAAAAATAATAAAAAAAAAATAATAAAAAAAAAAATAATAATAAAAAATGATAATTTATAAAACAAAAAATTTATACAAAACTTTTTAAATTAAATTTGATAAAATAAATAAAAAACGATATTTAAAAAGTTAAGAATGAAAAACTTGAACAAAAAAATTATAAAAAAAATCGAAAATAAATTATAAAAGAATCAAAAAAAATGTGAAAACTATTTGCAAAAAAAATTTAAAAACAAAAAGTTATTAAAAAAAAATTTTAATAATTAACAATTTAAAAAAAAAAATTATTGACAACTTTTTTATAATTATAGAAAATTAAAAAATTAAAAAACAATTATAAAAACCAAAAACAATTTCTTAAAAAAATTATAAAAACAAAAAAATTATTGAAATTTAAAAATATATTGAAAATTAAAAAATTAATAAAAATTAAAAAAAAAATAAATAAAAATTAAAAAAAAAATAAAAGAAAATTAAAAAATTAAATAAAAAATTGAAAAAAAAATTAAATGAAATGAAAATAAAAAAATAAAAATTAAAAAAACAGGAATAAATTAAAAAAAAAACTTAAAATTTTATTGCGATTCGAAAAAAAATAATAATTATTGCAAATAAAAAAAATTAAAAAAAAATTTTAAAAATTTAAAAAAAATTAAATTACGTATTGTAAAAAAAAAAATTTAAAAACAAAAACATTTACAACAATTAAAAAAAAAAATATTGACAACTATTTTATAGTTATTGAAAGTTAAAAAAAAATATAAAAAAAATAAAAAAAATGAACAAACAATTATAAAAACAAAAAACAATTTTTTAAAAAAATTATAAAAACAAGTTGTAAAAAAATATAAAAACAAAAAATTATTGACATTTGAAAAAATATTGAAAATTACAAAAAAATTATTATTAAAAATTCAAAAAAAAATTAAAAAAATTAAAAAAATAAAAAAAAATAAAAGAAAATTAAAAAATAAAAAACTTTAAATTTTATTGCGATTTGAAAAAAATAATTATTGCAAATAAAAAAAATTAAAAAAAATATTAAAAAATCATTGTATAAATGAAAAAAAATTAATAAAAATTTAAAAAAGATAAAATAAAATTAAAAAATAAAAAAAGTAAAAAAATAAAATTGAAAATTGAAATTTAAAAAAAAATATGTAACATTAAAAAAATGGAATGAAAATAATAAAATGAAAATTAAAAAAAAAACAGGAATAAATTAAAAAAAACTAAAATTTTATTGCGATTTGAAAAAAATAATAATTATTACAAATTAAAAAAAATTAAAAAATTATTAAAAAATCATTAACAGATAAAAAAATAAAAAAAAAATAGTTATTAAAAAATTTTAAATAAATAAAAAATATTAATTTAGCTATCAAATCAAAAAATAAAAATTAAAAAAATTAAAAAAAAATTAAAAATTAAAAAAAAAAATTATTAAAAAAATAAAATAAAAATAAAAAATAAATAAAAAATAAAAAAAAAATAAAAAAATAAAAAAAAAATTATTAAAAAAATAAAATAAAAATAAAAAATAAATAAAAAATAAAAAAAATAAAAAAATAAATAAAAAATAAATAAAAAAAAAATAAAATAAAAAAAAATAAAAAAAAAGTTCAAATTTTATAAAAAATCAAGAAAAAATTTAGAAAAACTTGGACATTAAAAAAAAATCAAAAAAATTAAAAGTAAAAACACCATTAAAAATTAAAAAAAAAACATTGAAAATTGCAAAAAAAAAAAACATTGAAAATTACAAAAAAAAAAAAAAAACCTGTTTGGGAATTAAAAAAAAAATTTAAAAAAAATGCAAAGAAAATAAGAAAACTATAATTAATTCAAAAAAATATAAACAAAAATATTAAAAAAAGATTAACAAAATAAAAACAAAAAAACCCTAAAAATTAAAAAAAACTCAAAAAAAAAAATAAAATAAAAAATTAAAAAAAAGCAATGATACAAAATGGCGAAAAAATCAAAACATAAAAGATAAAATTTTTGTCAATATTCAATCATGATTATTTTTTTTATTTTAACAATTATTAATTTTCAGGCCGTCTGGCCTAAGCCTGCCTCTGCGGCAGCCACTTGAACCTAACCTAAGCCTAAGAACAGCTTGTTTTTTAGAAAATAATAAAAATAATAAAAACAATATAAATAATATAAATAATAGGTAAAAATTGTATTAATTAAAAGTAATGAAATATTAAAAAAAAAAAAAATTTATAATTGTTTCAATTTTTGAATATTTCATTTTCAAATGAAAACTATTCTTAGCTGTCCCTGAGTTTTACAAAATGTTTTTTAATGAGTACAAGAAAACACCTTCTTAATTAAAATATTTTTTTGGGGGGCTAACTTGGTGGTTATTCATAACAAATCAATTTTGCCTCAGACTACAGTGATGTGCAAAGAAATAGCTGCAGCACGATAAAAAAAAAACATAAAATTCATTTTCTGCTTAATATATTATTTCAATGAATTCAACGAATTAATATAGCAAAATGAAGTATGTACATACATTTTCTAACTATTAAAAGAAAAGTTCCGAAGGTACCTGGAGCTGACGGCCAATTAAAAATGCATCACTGTAAATACAGATTTTTGAAAATTTTCATATTTCAAATCACGGAGTCTGTTTTGAAGACCTTCAGATGTCCGAATCAATTTGATTAATTAAAGACAAAAATGAGTGCGAAATATCGTCAAGTGACGAGAAATGTCACATAGAAAAAAAGAAAAAATGTCACAAAGAAAAAATAGCTAACAGAAAAAAGCTTAATTAGACTAAAATTAAAAAAAAAGTATGAATAGAATTAATATAAAATATATTTTCGAAATTTGTAATAACTTAACATTGCAGGTAGCACATATTACAAACTTAGTACAGCAAAAAGACAACGCAATTTCAATTTTTTTCTAATGACCCAATTTTATTATGTTATTTTTTCGAATAATTCTCATTAAGTAGAACAAACCAAGAAAAAATAATTTCCAACAAAATAAATAAATGAAAATTAGTTTAACCCAAAAACAAATCACGAGCGAATACAGGTAGTATTTCGCAGGTGCAAAAGTGTTGTGCGCTTCTAAAAATATACACAAAAAAAAACAAACAAAAAAAAAAAAAAACAATTGGCGTAATGAAAATATAATGAGTTGAAAGCTGTCAACTTAAATCGAATAACAAGCGTGTTAGCGAAAATAAATGATACGGTTGAACAGAAATTTTTGTATGAAATTGAAATTAGTCATTAATTAAGAGATACAAAAGCTTAGGCACTTTTAGCTACATATATGTAAATGTAAGAGTTTACTATATGGACTCGTAACACCTTAGCCCTGATAAAAAATATGGGCGACACGTTAAGCACATCTTTAAATCATTGGGATGGTAGCATATGGGTTAATATTAATGGAGCGAGAAAATGAGAGACAAACCATGAAAATTAGATAGAAACGAACAAATAATATGAAAAAAAAAAAAATTTGAAAAAAAATTATAAAATAAAAGTTATAAAAAAAATTATAAAAAAATATAAAAAAAAATTATAAAAAAAAATTTGGAAAAAATATTATAAAAAAAATTTTATAAAAAAAAATTATAAAAGAAATAAAAAAAATATTAAAAAAGCTATAAAAAATATAAAAAGTTATAAAAAAAATAAAAAAAATTATAAAAAAATGTATAAAATAAAATTATAAAAAAAAAATTATAAAAAAAATATTATAAAAAAAAATATAAAAAAAAATTTTAAAAATATGGAAAATTGAAAAAATATCAAAAAAATATTAAAAAAAATTAAAAAAAACTATAAAAAAGTAATATAAAAAAATTATAACAAAAAAATACAAAAAAATTATAAAAAAAAGTTATAAAAAAACTAAATTTCAAAGAAGATACTATGTAAAAAATATTTAAAAAAAAGCTGTAAAAACGTAATAAAAAAGTTTAAAAAAGAGTTATAAAAAAAAATTATAAAAAAATTATAAACAAGAAATTATAAAAAAAATAAAAAAAAATTATAAAATAAAATTATAAAAAAAAATATAAAAAAATTTAAAAAAAATATAAAAAAAATTTAAAAAAAATATGTAAAATTAAAAATATATTATAAAAAAATATAAAAAAAAAATTAAAAAAAGTAATAAAAAAATTAAAAAAAGTTAAAAATTATAAAAAAAAATTATAAAAAAAAATTTTAAAAAAGTAAAAAAAGAATTTTATAAAAAAAATTTTATATAAAAAAATTATGACAAACAATTTTTAAAAAAATGTTATAAAAAAAATTTATAAAACAATTATAAAAAAAAAAAAAGCAGGAGCTTTCAAGGAGATACTATGTACTACAATAAATCAGCACTAATTATTTATATCAGTTCTATAAGTGTCAGAGCGGTCATCGATCAAATTATTTTGTATCTTTTTGATCCGTCGCTTACTAGAAATCATCGAGACAATAGCGCATGTTGTCGCCTCGCTGCGTGCGTTCATAACGCTCTCACAAGCGCAGCAACAATTTCATTGTTCGAGAAGCCAAGCAAAGAATTTAGTTCTCAGAGTTTCGGACAATTGTCACACTAGCTGCCTAGGCCCCACTTAAATACTTAAAAGGTTTCGACATGAAACCAAATTGAAACAAAAGCACGACAGAAATAACAATAGGACTACCGTAGTTCGTGCAACCCATACTCAGACCGAAAAATCGGGATCTGGACTCCATTTACCTGAGTAGGCTTCTGTAAAATTGGAAATATGAAAGGTATGTATCGGTAGTGCAAATTATAGAGACTTTTCCTCACCAAAAAACCACCCAATGAACCTTAAGAGGTTGCAAACTTGTACATATAAAGCTATGGCTTAATCTCCCACACACTACGCTCTGGTTTAAATTAATTAAATCCTCTAACTTCTCACATTTGTTCTATGCACTCTTCTTCCTAATCGATTATTTAAGTGAAGTGTACTTGTTGTAAATACACCGTCATCGTAATTGTATTAAGTGCAATTGCCATTAGAAAGCCATCACTCACTTTGCCCGCACTACAACTCGGTATAATAGAAATTCAATTAAAAATTCTTCGTAGAACTTGTCTTCCGCACAATCGCACCTGATGCTGCGCGCTCTTATTTGCAATTCGATTTTCTTCTGGATTGTTTGCTCATTTATTGTTAGCGAAGACAACAACCACCACCAAAGCATTTTTTTAAACACTTCCTGACATTCTCTTGGTAGCTTTTCGCTCGTACTTCCTTTTGATTTCTTTTTTTTTTTAGCATACCATTAACTAAACCTGAGCTCTCAATAATGCTGTTGTCGAAAGCATTGCATTTTAGTGTTTGACAAGTGCGAGTTAAGTAAGTAGTAGGAATGGAAAAAAATATTCGGAAAAGGTGTTGATATGAAAATAAAGGTATTCGAACTGTCAAAGGGGTAAATGAGTTTGAAGTGTGCTTTTTTTTTGAAATGGTGTTTGCCAAGCGCGGGAACGAATTCACCGCAAATTAAGTTGTCTGAATTAAATTGAAAATGCTTTAGAGCGGGTTCGCCTTATCGCGAGAATGAGTTGTTAAATGATATGTTGACTAGATGAAAAATTGAAATGATAGGTAATGAGGGCTGCGCTGGATTTCGAAGTTGTGTTATGAACGCCAACGAAACTAAGGCATACTAGACATGGCGTCCTCTTTTTCCATTATTTTTTGCTGCCCTTTTTTATTTATTTACTACTTTTTTATTGTTTACTACTCTTTTATTTTATTTTTACATCTTTTTTTATTTTTACTACCTTTTTATTTTTACTACTTTCTTTATTTTTTACTACTTTTTTATTTCTTACTACTTTTTTTTATTTTTTACCACTTTTTTATTTCTTACTACTTTTTTTATTTTTTACCACTTTTTTATTTTTACTACCTTTTTTTATTTTTACTACTTTTTTATTTGTTACTACTGATTTATTTGTTACTACTTTTTTATTCGTACTACTTCTTTATTTTTTACCACTTTTTTATTTTTACTACCTTTTTTTATTTTTACTACTTTCTTTATTTTTTACTACCTTTTTTATTTTTTACTGTTTTTTTTTATTTTTTACTGTTTTTTTTATTTCTTACTACTTTTTTCATTTTTCTACTTTTTTTATTTTTTCTACTTTTTTATTTTTTCTATGTACTTTTTTTATTTTTTCTACTTTTTTATTTTTTTAAAATTCATTATATGGACTTTTTTATTTTTACTACCTTTTTATTTTTTACTACCTTTTTATATTTTACTCCTTTTTTATTTTTTACTACTCTTTTATTTTTTACTCCTTTTTTATTTTTTACTACTCTTATTTTTTACTACCTTTTTTATTTTATACTTTTTTTTATTTTTTACTGCTTTCTTTTTTATTTCTTACTACTTTTTTCATTTTTTCTACTTTTTTTATTTTTTCTACTTTTTTATTTTTTTAAAATTCATTATATGGAGACGAAATTAGAACGAAAAGCTGTGTATTCGAAACAAATTCATTATACGGAGAGCTTCATTGTATAGAAGTTCACTGTAAAGAAGTTCGACTGTTTTTTTAATATTTCCTAGTTTTATTTATTTATTTAAATTTTTATTTATTTTTTCAATTTTATTATTTATGGACTTTCGGTCATTATTTTAATTTGTTCCCACCATACTACTTTTCCTGTAAAAAAAATTTCCATTACCCTTTAATACATAATTTATAAAATTCTTTTTCATTGCCTTCATCATCAATTATAATTTACTAAGGCTTCCTAATAAAGTTAACTCCCCCAACCTCATAAATACATACATTTGTTCCAACATTATCGCATAACAAATTGGTACATATTTTGTTTTCAAAAACTGTTGAACACGCTTGCAACTTTTCCTCATGCCTCGTGCCTCTGCCTCCCTCCCCCTTTTACACCCACACAGCATGCTCATTGTTTTGTCCCGCATTACTTTACTTGTGCTTTATTTACTGCCATTTATTTCAAACTTTTTGTTTTATTTTAACATTCAATTGAATTTTTAATCGTTGTTGCTTCCATTCGACTGGTTTTGTGCTTTGTGCTGGCTTTTAGCAAGAACAAGGTGTAAATGTTACTGCGGATTTCCTTTCAGCAAACTTTTTGTTTTGTTTTATTTGTTACTATAGATTGGTACTTTTAGTTGTTGTTTGTGCACAATAGGCAGTTGGTTTATTCATTTCTTATCTGTGTTTTCGTTTTAGTTACTCTTCAATTGATTTGTGTCCTTGTTTTTCATTTGTTTTACTTTCTCTTTGTATGATTGTTGTGTTTATAAACTGTTGCTCTTGTAATGTTGCTACTGTTGTTGTTGTTAGTCAATGTCATGGCAGTTTTACCATTGTAAGTATGTTTACAAGTTGCAATAGTTTTTATTCTAGGAATTCGAGTTGCTCGATTTTCAGTAAATATTGGCAATTATTTTGGGTAAGTTTTGTTTTTCTTTGCAAAGATGCTTATAATGATCTCCTTGAGACATACCTTTGGGCTTGGCATATGTTTGGAAACTGTTTATTCAGTTGAAACGCATAAATGAAGCACTGCTGAAAAGGGGAAGTTTTAGCATATTCAAATTATTTTAACTTGTTTTTTATATTAATTAATTTTTCTTATTGTGGTTTTTTCTCCTTTATTTCCTTTTTTTAATTGTTTTATGTTTTTTTAATATTTTTTAAATATTTTTCTTATATCTTTTTATATTTTTTCAAGTTTTTTTTTATTTTTTTATATTTTTTTTATATTTTTTTTTATATTTTTTTATGTTTTTTTATATTTTTTATATTTTTTTTAATATTTTTTTATAATATTTTTTATATTTTTTTTAATATTTTTTTATAATATTTTTTATATATATTTTTTTTGTTTTTTTTTATAATATGCATGTATTTTTGTGGGTATTTTTTATTTGTATATGGTTTTTTAAATTTTTTTAATAACTATTTTTTATATTTTTTAATATGTATTTTTTATAATTTTAAATAAGTAATTTTTATATCTTTTAATACGTATTTTGTAATACTTTTCATGTTTTTTTTTTTATTTTTTTTTTTAACAATTTATCAATTTTTTTTATTTTTTTTAACATTTTATTTTTTATAATATTTTTTTCATTTTTTTTAATATTTTTTTTCATTTTTTTTTTAATATTTTTTATTTTTCTAAAAAACATATATTTTTTCATTTTTCATGTTTTTTTTTTAATATTTTTCATGTTTTTTATGATTATTATTATCATTATTATTTATATTATTTTATTTTTATTAATATTATTTTATTTTTAATAACTTATTTTTATTTTTTTGATTATTTTTTGTAATTTTTTATTATTTATATTTTAATTTTTATTTGATTTTATTCTTTTTTTAATTTTTTAATTTTCTGTGTTTTTTATATTTTTTTATTTGTTTTAATTTGTAATTTTAATTTTTTTTTGAAATTTTTTAAATTTTTTTTCTTTATTTTAACTCTTTTTTTTATTTTTTTTTTTGATGTTTTTATGATTTTTTTGATATTTTTATTATTATTATTTTTTTTTTTTTGATATTTTTATTGATATTTTTTTGTAATTTTTATTATTTTTATTATTATATTTTTTTATATTTTGTTTTTTATTTATTTATTTTTTTTTTTTTTTTCATTTTACTCTTTTATTTTTTTTTTCTTTTTATTGTTTTTTTCTTTTAGTAATTTTTTTCTGTTTTTTTTTTCTTTCATTACTTTTTTATTATAATTTTTTATTTTTTTGTTTTATTTTTTTATTTTATTTTGTTATATTATTTTAATTTTATTTTATTTTTCTTTTATTTTTTTTTTTATTTTTTTTCTTTTATTTTTTTTTTTCTTTGTTTTTTTAAATTTTTTTAATTTTTTTTTCTTCTTTATTTTTTTTCTTTTTTATTTTTTTTCTTCTTTTTTATTTTTTTCTTCTTTTTTATTTTTTTCTTCTTTTTTATTTTTTTTTTCTTTTTTATTTTTTTTTTCTTCTTTTTTATTTTTTTTTCTTCTTTTTTATTTTTTTTTCTTCTTTTTTATTTTTGTTTTTTCTTCTTTTTTATTTTTTTTTCTTCTTTTTTATTTTTTTTTCTTCTTTTTTATTTTCTTTTTTCTTCTTTTTTATTTTATTTTTTTTTTATTTTATCATTTTTATTTCATTTTTTTTCTTATTTGACTTGAAATTAATTTAAGAAAAACCGTTAACCGACAAGAGACAGACGGAAATTCCCTTTTAGTTCAAAAGTTTCAAAACTAGGACAAAGGAGTTTGTGTAAGTGAAAAGGGGAGCCAAGTCTTATTACAATCCAACGAACTAACCCACTTTCAAGAGCAGAAAAACGCAAAACTCAAGTGAACAGGGAGGGTGTGTCACACAACAGCGTGTAACCGTAAATGTGACAACTATTTAATAGCTTTGCACACATACTACCTACCAAAGTTACAGGTGAAAGGGCTAAATGATAAATGGCAAAAACAAATAGCAAATGGAATCAACACAAATAAATGTAATGTAAGAACTTTTGCGTAAAAGACAAATAATAGCAGAGACACCAGCAGCAGCAGCAAGCAACACACACACAAACGCAACTAGAACAAAAACCAATAAATGGCTGTCAAGACATTTCTAACATATCCACAAACTGAGAAAAGACACAGCGAACACAAACAACAAACAGCACCAAGACGTAAGATGCGGCAAAGGAACTTCCCGAGCAGACTTAGAAAATGTTGAGGTGGAAGATAAGTTGAGAGTAGGGGAATTGATGCAGGATAAAGTTTACATGCCAAACACGTACACTCAACGTGTTGTTTCAACTTCCGTGAGGACAAAAACAACAGTATTAAGTTGAAAGATGTGAATATGCTAAGATATGTAAATGTGAAAGGGGATGGAGGACATCTACGCTGAAAGGGTGAACTAAGTAAGGTTGAGGGGAGTACTAAGAAAAGTTGAACTAAGTACTAGAAAAGGTAGTCCCAAAACTAAAGTAAGGCACGAGAGTATCTACTAACAAAAAAGGTTAGCAAACACGTAAAACAATAAGTGTATTCGAAGAAAAGGGGAGAGCTTCATCATGTCGCTTCATAAATGCCAAAATTAATGTTCATTTGATGTATGCGCTGGCACACGAGCTTTCTACATCCAAAAAATTATATATACATTTGCATGAACATGCTTGAAGTTACTCTACTGCTAATACATTACCCAGTAGGAAATACTGAGACAATTTTTTTGAACAGTAGCAAACTAGTTACGTAGTCACAAAAAATTCGAGATTAGTTGTCTTAATGAAACGGAATTTGTCTGACCTTTTATCGAAACTAGATTGGCATATCTTATTTCATTTTTAAAAAAAAGTTCAGATCGGTGGCAACACTGGAAAAAAATTCCAAGTGGCAGCACTTTTGTAGGAGACCTTGAAATGTAGTCATATTAAAAAGTTCATACAAATGTTTTTATTTTTAATAATAGCGGCTGTTACAAATATATTTATATTGGCAACCCTAGGTGGTAGCTCACCTCGAAATAGTTTTGGTTGAAATACGAAGTAAAATATTTTTTGGCTAAGAACCATAAGGGAATACCTTAGTTCATGTAAAGAATATAAAAATTAAAGGTGGCAACCTAGTAAAACATTCCAAGTGCTAATGCTTGAGATCGCAGCAATAAAGCCCCACCGGGTTAGGGGTTTAGAATATGCTCGAGGCAGGCATACCGGTCGTAAGAAGCGACTAGGTAATGACGTGCTAACTCGATGGTTGATCTACGGATATGATGCCTCTCGCCTCTCATTACCCATCTTCTCCTTTCTTACGGACAGAGAGATGACATGACCTAGAAAGTTCCAATGGTCATACCAAAAATCACTCCAGAGACAGTCGGGCAGTGCGGCAAGGGAGTACCGGGTTCATATCCGGCCAAGGACTGTCAGTTTCG
>CAXKVI010000001.1:161011987-161121987 GCA_964058755.1 Campiglossa producta
CAACAACGACAACAACAACAACAACATCGTAGCGAAACCAAAACCTTAAGGAATTATTTTAGTCTTAACAACAAGAACAACAACAACAACAACAACAACAACAACAACGTAGCAATAACCTATACACAGAAAAATTTTCTTATTTTAACATGAAGCTCATGTTGAATAACTTTACTTCTTGTTAAATAGCCAAAACTCTGTTAAATTAACATGACTCTCTGTTAAATTAACATGACTCTCTGTTAAATTAACATGACACTCTGGTTAAATTAACACGACACTCTGGTTAAATTAACATGACTCTCTGCTAAATTAACATGACTCTGCTAAATTAAACTGACTCTCTGTTAAATTACCATGACTTTCTGTTAAATGAACATGTCTCTGTTAAATTAACATGTCTCTTTGAAAATTAACATGACTCTCTGTTAAATTAACATTACTCTCTGAAAATTAACATTACTCTCTGTTAAATTAACATTACTCTCTGTTAAATTAACATTACTCTCTGTTAAATTAACATGACTCTCTGTTAAATTAACATGACTCCCTGTTAAATCAACATGACTCTCTGTTAAATTAACTTTATTCTCTGTAAAATTTACATTACTCTGTAAAATTAACATGACTCTCTGGTTAAATTAACATTACTCTCTCTTAAATTAGCATGACTCTCTGTTTAATTAACATGAATCTCTGTTTAATTAACATGACTCTCTGTTAATTTAACAAGGCTCTCTGTTAAATTAAAATGGCTCTTTGTTAAATTAAAATGGCTCTCTGTTAAATTAAAATGACTCTCTGTTAAATTAAAATGGCTCTTTGTTAAATTAAAATGGCTCTCTGTTAAATTAATATGACTCTCTGTTATATTAACATGACTTTACATAAATTTCTTTGGAAACATCATATATTCCTGTTAAAACAACACTATCTGCCTCATTATCCCATGCAAATTTGACAGGAACTTTGTTTTGTGTGTATACAAAAATTCATAAAAATATGTCAAGTTTTGGGGCAACAGGTGACAATAGGCAACACTATTTGGCAACGCTGCCTGAAAATGTATTTTGAAATATAAAAAAAAATATAAGAAAAAAATTAAAAAAAATATATTAAAAAAAAAAATTAAAAAAAAAATAAAAAAAAAACAAAAAAATTAAAAAAAAAAAATTTTAAAAAATTAAAAGAAAAAATAAAAAAAAAAATAAAAAAACGAACAAATATAAAAAGAAATAAAAAAAAAATAAAAAATGAACAAATATAAAAAGAAATATAAAAAATATAAGAAAAATATTTTAAAAAGATTATAATAAGAATAAGTGGCAACACTTTTTGGCAACCCTGCCTGAAAATGTTGAAAATATATAGTTTGAAATATAAAAAAATATTTCAAAAAAAAATTATAAAAAAATATTTCAAAAAATAATATAAGACATTTTTTTATTTAAATATTAAAAAAATATAAACAATTATAAAAAGAAATATAAAAAAATATTAGAAAAAAATTAAAAAAAAAAAAAATTTAAAAAAAATACTGAAAATAATAAAAACAAAAATACTAAAAAAGTTGAGAAAATGAGTCTGCACTCATCAGATAACGAGATGTTATCGCGAGCAATAGGACTTGTAACAGATTTTCATAACAAGACATTTTTCCTACAGGGCACTTTGTTCGTGTGTAAATACCTTCGCGCGCGCCTTAAGGTATGCCCGTTCTATATGTGAACAAGCAGGGAAGGTATGCTTTTAGGCGCAGTCAAAGCAGGTGAATGTTAAGCACATTGCCACACGGCATGCGACTACTGTATGTGTGCATTCCAGCGGTTAGTTAAAGGCAATAAAAGAGCGTAATAAACTAATTTTCACGTATGTAGGTTGGCAGGCAGTTGGAATGTGGCATTTGCGTACTAGGTGCTTTGTGTAACTAAAATAGCTGAGTGGAGGATGAAATGGGTTAAGAATGAGTGAAGTTATTTATTTTATGCAGCTAGGGAAAAAGGTTTATAGAGAACTCTTTTTGAAGTGTAGAAGCTTAAACTCTGTGAGCGGCTTTTTCCTTTTGATACTTTTTTACAATATCATTTTGTTAGAGACAAGCGACTAGCATCCCCTTTAACCCTGTAACCAATGAATGCACTGTCTCTGGCATAGCCATGCCACTTCAATTCCATCAACCAAGTGCAGGTGCAAGTATCACACACTCGCCACCACCTAATGCACACCGCGAGTGAAAAATTAATCTTTTTTTTGCTCTCCCATATTCATTCACTTATTGATACTTGCATGTGTGTGTGTGTGTGTATAGTGCAATTGTAGGTGTCTGCGTTGTGTGCATCGTGTCGAAAATTCATGTGGAAATGATAAAGTGCAAAGAACTGTCTATCGAACACCAATAGCCAACAGTTTGTAAATGTTTCGAGTGATCTGATTTACCACGGCTGTAGTAGTTTATTGTATAACCAGCACGTCGTCTATACAACAGGTGCCAATGGCATAAGTTTTGCACTCATTTTGCCAATCAACACCCAACGTACGAACAATCAATCGTGGATGCAGCGATACCTGTACTTGAACGCTGCGTATAATTTGTTGTTGTTTATTGCACTTTAAATCAAAGGCATGCTTCAGTCTCGTATATTGCAATCGGATGATGGGGAAGACTGTGTGAAAGAATACACTTCTTTTGAAGCAGCAGAGTTGTATTTACAGGTACACAAACAGGGATAAGGTGGCGTTTAATATTTTTCTCAGCAAATGATGTTTACTCAACAGTTATTGAGTTAAAATAGAGATCGAGATATCATCATTGGTTTTATTTACATGAATAATGTTTTTATTTATTTTCTTTAAGTTTATTTTTTTTTTTTGCTTTATTTTTATTTTATTTTGTTTTATTTTATATATTTATTATATATTTTATTTATATAATTTTTTTCATTTTCTTTACTTATTTTGTTTTATTTTATATTTTTTATTTAATTTTTTTTTTTTTTTTAATTTTTTTTTTTATTTTTTATATTTTTTTTAAATTTTTTTAATATTTTTTAACATTTTTTTATATTCTTTTTTCATTTTTTTTTTATAATTTTATTTTTATTTTTTAATTTTTATTTTTTTTTTGTTATTTTTTATATTTTTTATTATATTTTTTTATTTTTTTTTTTTATTATATTTTTTTATTTTTTATTTTTATTTTTTCTTTTTTTTATTTTTTATTTTTTTCAGTTTTTTAATTTTGTTTTTAATAGTTTGTAAAATTTTTATTTTTTTATTTTTAATTTTTTTAGTCTTTCTTAAATTTTTTTTTCCTTTTTTAGTCTTTCTTAAATTTTTTTTTTTCCTCTTAAATTTTTTTTTTTTCCTTTTTTTATATTTTTTTAAATTTTTAAATTTTTTTATTTTTAATTTTTTTTTCTTTTTTATATTTTTTTTTTTCATTTTTTTAATTTTTTGAAATTTTTTTAAAATTTTTTATTTTTTTTATTTTTTATATTTTTTTATTATTTTTTTATTTTATTTTACAAGAAAGATTCTATTAAATTAACATATAATGTTAATTTAACGAGACATACAAAAAATGTTGTTTAACAAGAATTCATGTTAATTTAACAGTAAATCATTTTAATTGAATAGTAAGCCATGTTAATTTAACAGAAAATCTGTTAATTTAAAAGAAAATCTGTCAATTTAAAAGAAGATCTGTCAATTTAACAGAAAATCTGTCAATTTAACAGAAAATCTGTCAATTTAACAGAAAATCTGTCAATTTAACAGAAAATCTGTCAATTTAACAGAAAATCTGTCAATTTAACAGAAAATCTGTCAATTTAACAGAAAATCTGTCAATTTAACAGAAATCTGTCAATTTAACAGAAAATCTGTCAATTTAACAGAAAATCTGTCAATTTAACAGTAAATCTGTCAATTTAACAGAAAATCGTCAATTTAACAGAAAATCTGTCAATTTAACAGTAAATCTGTCAATTTAACAGTAAATCTGTCAATTTAACAGAAAATCTGTCAATTTAACAGAAAGTCTGTCAATTTAACAGAAAGTCTGTCAATTTAACAGAAAATCTGTCAATTTAACAGAAAATCGTGGTCATTTAAGTGATGTTAGTTTAACAGAAAATTGTGGTAATTCTACAGAAAGCAGAGACAATTTAACAGGAAGACAGGTTGGAATAACTCTGTAAAAAAATAATGGCCCAAAAACTGTTAATTTTACATAGAAATTTTTCTGTGTATTCCAGTGCAAACCAGCCGAGCCGAAGTAAAGCTAGAGAGATCAGTTGTGTCACGCTGGCTCGAAAAGAAGGGGAGGACTTGGTTACCGATACTGAACATACTTAATTTAGAGAGGGAACACTTCTGCTCATCGCTAAATTGCCTCTTTAGATTGAGTAGGCAATTGTGAAATAAAGTCCTCGCTCGAAGAACAAGGATCATGCTCTCTAAATCTGTCGTCATATCTGGCCTAATGTACGGCTCGGAATCATGGAAAGTTTCAAGAAAAGATGAGATGGCCCTTGGAGTATTTGTGAAATCGGTTCTTCGGAAGATTTATGATCCTTGCGGTAGGTAATAGCTACGGCGAGGATAGAAAAAAATTTAACGACGAGCTGGATGAGCTCTAGTCAGATGTTATCATAGTGCAGCGAATTGACAACGCAGCTGCAGCGCAGAAGGTTTTTCTATCGACACTCGAATTCAACAGCAGAGGAAGGGGAGGCCTCGACTGAGATGACAACAACATCAGGTGGAGGATAATTTGAAGTGCCGTGAGGTTTAAAAAAAAAAAAACGAAGCCGTTCTGCAACTCTACTGCTCCCAAGTTGTCCATCGCAAAGCAATAAAATCTGTTCTGACTCAACAGAGTTTTCACCACAAATACCACACATTTCGTGCAGCAACAGAAACCACTGAGCTCACCGTATCGCTTGTTTCAACGCCTCGCTTCTTAATACGACGTCCGAGCCGTTGTTGCTAACTTCATCCTTTACGAAATACGCATATTAGCCAAGCTCATCGACAACGACACCAACAATCAACAACAACAACAACAACAAAAGCAACAATTGCTATTAAAAACATTAAACATTGAGCGGATTATTTTATATTCAATTAACCCAATTTTAAAAGCTTTACTCTGTTGGCTGGATCAGTACGGTCGGTCGGTTGGTCGGTGAATCGTGCGAAGGGTTGTTTTGTTACTGTTTGCCGTGTGCAAAGTGGCACAATTTGAGTTGCAAGTAAATGTGCAAACAGTGATTTATAGTGTACGGCAGCGTCAAAGCATTCATTATTCAACGGCTTTTTGATCTGAGTGCAAGTTGCAATTGTTGTTGTTGGTTGGTATCGCTGTTGAGGTCAAGAAAGGGCTATAAAAAGGATTTGTTTTAATTAAATGCATGCGGAGAGTAGGCAACACCAAAGATCAACTAGTGAAATTTATTATTGTGACGTTTCACTTGGCGAATTCAAGGAAACGATGCTCTGCACTAATATCTGCAGTCTCATTGCGTGATTGCCCAGTTCGAGCGCAGTGCTTTAAGTCAGAGCTTGCGATTTTAAAGGTAACTGAAAGTTCTACCAGGTATGGTTATGGTTATGTTATGGTTATGTTATGGTTATGGTTATGGTATGGTTATGGTATGGTTATGGTATGGTTATGGTATGGTTATGGTATGGATATGTTATGGTTATGGTATGGTTATGGTATGGTTATGGTATGGATATGGTATGGTTATGGTATGGTTATGGTATGGTTATGGTATGGTTATGGTATGGTTATGGTATGGTTATGGTATGGTTATGGTATGGTTATGGTATGGTTATGGTATGGTTATGGTATGGTTATGGTATGGTTATGGTATGGTTATGGTATGGTTATGGTATGGTTATGGTATGGTTATGGTATGGTTATGGTATGGTTATGGTATGGTTATGGTATGGTTATGGTATGGTTATGGTATGGTTATGGTATGGTTATGGTATGGTTATGGTATGGTTATGGTATGGTTATGGTATGGTTATGGTATGGTTATGGTATGGTTATGGTATGGTTATGGTATGGTTATGGTATGGTTATGGTATGGTTATGGTATGGTTATGGTATGGTTATGGTATGGTTATGGTATGGTTATGGTATGGTTATGGTATGGTTATGGTATGGTTATGGTATGGTTATGGTATGGTTATGGTATGGTTATGGTATGGTTATGGTATGGTTATGGTATGGTTATGGTATGGTTATGGTATGGTTATGGTATGGTTATGTTATGGTTGTGTTATGGTTATGGTATGGTTATGGTATGGTAATGGTATTGTAATGGTATGGTTATGGTATGGCTATGGTATGGTTATGGTATGGATATGTTATGGTTTTGGTATGGTTATGGTATGGTTATGGTATGGTTATGGTATGGTTATGGTATGGTTATGGTATGGTTATGGTATGGTTATGGTATGGTTATGGTATGGTTATGGTATGGTTATGGTATGGTTATGGTATGGTTATGGTATGGTTATGGTATGGTTATGGTATGGTTATGGTATGGTTATGGTATGGTTATGGTATGGTTATGGTATGGTTATGGTATGGTTATGTTATGGTTATGGTATGGATATGTTATGGTTTTGGTATGGTTATGGTATGGTTATGGTATGGTTATGTTATGGTTATGTTATGGTTATGGTATGGTTATGGTATGGTAATGGTATTGTAATGGTATGGTTATGGTATGGTTATGGTATGGCTATGGTATGGTTATGGTATGGTTATGGTATGGTTATGGTATGGTTATGGTATGGTTATGTTATAGTTTTGGTATGGTATTCTTACTCAAGTTATCGTGGACAGACGCACAAACGGACGGCATGGCTAAATTAATTCCTCTTTTCAACTTGAGAACTTTTATAATTTTTGCCATTACGTAGTACCGTTATATAAACAAAATTATAAAACCTTTGTACTAGTACTAGTATTCTGGGTACAAAAACATAGCATATACATATGAGAACACTTATCCCCATATTGCAATTAAGCTATTTTGTTGGTATACAGAGAAAAGCTTGGTGTCGGCTTTCTCAACAACTTGTTGCAGTTAGTTTACTACTGCCTTTGTCATGTGTTTGTTTCCATAGTTCGGGCGGCCGGCTTATTTATACTCTCCTTCATATGCTCTCACTCGAAAAGCAACAAATTTTAAAGTATCTATGACTCCCGCATAAAGATAATGTTTTTGGAGTACGAATACGCCGGTATTCACGAGAGCGCCATTTTAATGTTCGTCAAAATGTAGCGAGTGCGAGTATTGCGCACAAAAGCCGGGAGTGTTTTTCGCCACAACCGAATCGTTATTGTGCTTCTTTAAAGTCTGTATAGGTATGACGTAACCCATTTTATATTCCAGATTTTGGTGTATTTTTTTTTTTTTTTTTTGTGTTGTTTAAAGTAAGCCCACTTATTTTTCTAAAAATATTTCATGATTATTTTTCTGTATTACCCTATCTTTTCCTATCAATGACAATTTAAAATTGCTCTTTCCTTTTTTTTTTTGTAACATACTTTTTGGCGCTGATTCAACAGTTGCAAATCACTTTCGTTAAGTTTGTCTCATTTGAAGTGTATGTATATTATTCTCAGCTACACGAAGACTTTTATACTCTCAACAGCCACACAGCTCTCAGTATTATATTGTTTATCTTTCACGGCGATTTCGTTTCTATCATATTCAACAGTTTATCTCGTCTCCAAAAACACTCGGTTTGTAACAGATTTTTACTAGTAACTTCGTTTTGTTTCGTTAAGCGCCTTCGTTAAGTCTTTCTCTCAGGAAGTCGTTTAGTTTTGCTGGTGCGAATACGTTTTTTGCATAGATAACTCTTTAAATATACAACTTTGAATGACAAAATTAAATATCTTAAAGGAAAGGAACACATTCTCTCGCTCTATCTCTCTCTCTCTTTCTCTCTTTCTCTCTTTCTTTAGTCCCTCATCAAATATTAACATTTTTTGCTTCTCTATTTCGTATAGTATTTATCTTATGTTACTCGTTATAGTGAATGGTTTCTTCTCCTACTGACTTCATTTTTCTTGGAAACTCTCCACGTTTTTTTTTATCGTTTTATCTTATTTCTTTCTGTTTTGGCTTTTTCCTTTCTTTGTGGTATATATTTTTATCTATTGACTAACTCTATTGTTGTTGATATTTTTTCTTTATTATTAATGATGACTTTCTCTTTTCGTGCAACCAATATGCGATATGGCTAAAACTTTCATTTTCGAAACATTGTTCTAAATGATTAACGGACTTCGAGAACTTTTAACTTTTTTAAAAGAGATAGAGCTTGGGACCTTTCATGGAAGCATATAAAATTAAAACACATATATTGAGCATGAGCATACCTTAAAGGCTTTTCCCCCAGGACTTGAAACTTGAAACCAAATAATTGACCAAAAAAAGTTCTCCCTGGGTAATTTTTTTCGGCCCACTTCGGAACATTTTAACTCAGGAACAAATAATCTACATTGTTGTTGGTGGTGTTCTAATTGCTGAGATGGCATCCAGTATAGTGAACTTCTAACCTATATTCTGTTTCTAGTTCTTTGATCTAAATATCCATTTAAAAAATTTGTGTTATATCCCCAACTGGTCCTACTAAGTAGCCAGACCATCAGTTGTATTCAAGCATCAAGAGAAAGTGGGGCTAATCATCAAACCAACAGAGTTCAACACCCGCACTTTAATTACTTTAAAATTCTGTTTTTGTCGCCACAAATCGAATTTAGTTATTATGCTAAATGAGAGTTAAAGTATTGAGCTCATTCATTCAAAATCGTATTTCCATATAATCTTGATATTAAACAGTTCAATTAAATTTTAATTAAGGAAGCTTTCAACAACTGAAAGACACCGCTCAAGGCTCAATAGGAATGTAACTCAATTATAAATTCTAACAATTATTAAGTAGGAATTTAGGGCATTTTAGGACGTATGATATAGTCAAAATGGGAGGAATAACAAAAGTTCGGTTTGTTTAGAAGAGAACTTTTTTTATTTTAGAATCACTTTTTAATATTTAAATTTTCTAAAATATAATTTTTTTAAGAGTTCGCATAACTAAATTAAAAAAATTTGAAAAAAGTTTTTTAATAAATTTTATTCAAATTTGAAATCTGAAAATCTTTAAGAAATAGACTTTCAAATTAGGATACTGCATACTGGAAAAGTTTCGAAAATGTAAAAAGTTGTGAAATAAGTTTTGAAAATGTTTGAAAAAAATCGTTTTAATATCTATGCGAAGTGAGATGTTGAGTTCGGAAAAAGTTTTTTAATCAACTTTTTCAAATTCGAAATCTGAAAATCTTTAAGCAATAGACTTTTATATTAGAATACTGCATACTAGAAAATTTTCGAAAAAGTCTTGAAGTTTTAAATTTTTTTTTTTTTCAAAATCCGGCTTCAAAACTCAAGTTTTATATTAATATACTGTAAGCTCGAAAATTTCTATTATTATTTTCAAAATTGAAAACTCTTTGAAAAATAGAAAAATTTCGAAAATGTAAAAAAAAAGTTGTGAAATTACCTTTTTAAAATTTTTGAAAAAAAAATCCTTTTAAAGTTTTTAATCAACTTTTTTTTCAAATTCAAAATCTTAAAATCTTTAAGAAATAGACTTTCAAATTAAAATACTGCATACTTGAAAAATTTCGAAAAAAGTTTTGAAGTTTTAAATTTTTTTTTTTTTCAAAATCCAGTTTCAAAACTCAAGTTTTATATTAATATACTGTAAGCTCGAAAGTTACTATTATTATTCTCAAAATTTAACACTCTTTCAAAAATGGAAAAATTTCGAAAATAAAAAAAAAAGTTTTGAAATAACTTTTTAAAATT
Organism: Campiglossa producta; assembly: GCA_964058755.1. Lineage (NCBI taxonomy): Eukaryota > Metazoa > Arthropoda > Insecta > Diptera > Tephritidae > Campiglossa > Campiglossa producta. The sequence goes on from CAXKVI010000001.1 coordinate 161,021,890, forward strand.
TTTGAATAAAAGAAACATTTAAGGTCTAAGAGAAGTGGGATGTTTCAGTAAGTTATATATATATATATATTTTTTTTTTTTTTGAAGTTTTGAAACATTGCAAATATCGCAAATTTGAAAAAAGCATATATTTAGTATTTACTGGAAAAACTTCAATAATGTTTTGAAAATTTTTTGGGAATTTTTGAATATTGTAAAATAAGTTAAAATTTAGAAAATGATTGAAAAGCTTTTGAAATGATTTTTTTCGGGAAATTTTGAAAAACTGGCGTCCTAAAAGCCATAAGAAAAGTGATGTTTGAACCAAAATTTTCAAATGTAGGGAGATTAAAATTTCGTATATTTTTGGCAATATTTTCCAAATATGTACAAATTTTAAACTCCAAAATCGACGAAAAAATGGAATACTTTTTAGAAACATTGTAAATTTCGCAAATTTAAAAAAATTATATATATTCGGTAATTGATAATCTCTTAAAAAAGTTTTTTGTGAGTTTGGGAATATTGTAAAATAAGTACAAATTCGAAAATGATTAAAAAAAATTGAAATGATTTTTTTAAGACGTTTCGAAAAACTGGTTTTAAAATTCGTCTGAGGTCCTGAAAGCTATAAAAAAGGGGATGTGTGGAACACAATTTTGAAATTTTCCTTAGAGATTACATATTAAAATTTGTTAAATTTTTGTCGTTCTAAAGTGAATGTCGGAAATTTTCGCTAGGTTTTCCAAATACGATTTTCAAACTTTAAAATCTGTAAAAAAAGTTTTAAAAATGATAAACGTGAACGTGAACTTACGTTCATATTTTGAACATTTTACTTATGTACAAAATAGATCATGTACGAAAATTTTTGAAAATATTTTTAAAAAAATTAAGTAATTTTGAAATATTTTTTTTTACATTAAAATTTAATAAGCGAATTTTTTTACATTTTCGAAAAGTTTTTCAAATACGGAGTTCAAACCCTAACAACTTAGAAAAAATGGAATTTTTGACATTTTCAAAAAGTTTTTCAAATACGGAGTTCAAACCCTAACATCTGTGAAAAAAATGGAATGTTTGAAAAAATTGTTGGAATTCTTATTTAGTTAAAAAACTTTAGGCACTCACCCTCAATATATTTGAAAAAAAAAATATTTTTTTGCTTTTCATATTCGACTCGAACTTCGGTTTTCAAACTTTAGTAGTATTTGAGCTTTAAAGCTCTTGCTCTATCTCGTAAAATAATTTGTAAAAAAAAAAAACTTTGCGAACCTTTGTTAGCACCCCCGCAGGAAGAGTAAGAAAATGCCACTCGTAACAATTGTGTACCTACTTAATTAAATAATTGCGCAGTGAGGTAGAAAATTCTAAAACAAATGAAGCCAATAGAAAGGATGAAGGCAGGAGGATTATGAGACCGAGTTGAAAATAAAGTGGATTTCTATGCTAACTATTTACAGGTACAAAGAAAATTTGAATTCTTGCTAGAGAAAATGCATTTACAATTGTTAACAACATTCCAAGTTACAAATAATTGTTGAACAATTTCCGATGGTTGATTATTTGCTCGACAAACTGGACAAAATGTGCAACGACTCACAGCACAGGCCACTTGCCATTAGGAAACAACAACAATGTCAATACATTTCGAGCTGTATGCAACATTACACAATTATGGTAACGGCTATTTTATGGTCACGGTTAAGTTTATGGTTGCGGTAATGGCCACGGTCACGGTTATCTTATGGCGACGATTATGTTTATGGTCACGGTTATTTTGTTGCGACAGTTATGTTTATGGTTACGGTTATGTTCACTGTTACGGTTATGTTTATGGTTACGGTTATGTTAATGGTTATGGCTATGTTTATAATTACGGTTATGTTTATGGGTACTGTTATTTTTATGGTTACGGTAATGGTAACGGTTACGGTAATAGTTACGATCACGGTTATGTTTATGGTTACGGTATGGGTAACGGTTAGGGTAATAGTTACGGTCATGGTTATGGTCACGGTTACAGCTATTGTTACGCTTACGACTATGGTTACGCTTACGGCTATGGTTACGGTTACGGCTATAATTATGGTAATGGTTATGGTTACGGTAATGGTTATGCTTACGGTAATGGTATGGTTACGCTAACGGCTATGGTTGCGGTTACGGCTATAATTATGGTAATGGTCATGGTTACGGTAACGGCTATGGTTGCGGTTACGACTATAATTATGGTAATGGTTATGGTTACGGTAATAGTTATGGTTATGGTTACGGTAATGGTTATGGTTACGGTAATTGTTATGGTTACGGTAATGGTTATGGTTAAAGTAACGGCTATGGTTACGGTTATGGTTAAAGTAACGGCTATGGTTACGGTTATGGTTACGGTAATGGTTATGGTGACGGTTACCGCTACGGCTACGGGTACGGTTATGTTCAGCACTACTCATCCTCTCTTTTCACAGCAGCTACATTCGTTGAGCACGAAACACGTATTACTTAGTAAAAAGTTATATACAAATTAGAAAGCGCACTTACAGATAACAAAAAAATAGATCACGAATCATAAAAAATGTGTATAAAAAGTTTATTTAAAAGTAGTAGAGGTACCACTTTTTCACAGTGCCTTGATAAGTTCGATTTTGAAATGACAGCAATGAAGAATATATTCTTGGTTGGTTTTGCAATACATTTTGTAATTGCGGTAAGTATTAAAACGCATAATAAAAACTTAAAAGACAAACATTTTAAAACATTTCCTTCCTTTCATCCAAGTCATTCTACATTGAAAGCACCGCCGCAAATTATGGCACCAAGTCGAAAGAGCAATCCGGCAAAGGATCTCCCAAGGCAGCCCCTTGGCCTACTGGTCCAGACGAAATAATAGAAATATCAGATGAAACCACTGAAGAAAAGGACGATGACAAATCTACAGGACTAAAGTCCGGAAAAGGACAAACAGGACAAGAGCAAGAAATAACAAAAATATCTGATGAGTCTACTAAAGTGAAGTCTAGCGGATTTAAGTTTGTAAAAGGATACTCATACCAGGGACAAATGCAAAGTCAATGGGCAAAGAATGAGAAAATCCAAGGACAAAGGCGACTATTTCGCGGGCAGAGCAGAGAAATCCGTGGCCACTTCCGTACCCAGCAAGGTCAAAATAATAGTGGATTATAGTTAAGTTTTGTAAATAAAAACCTATAGCTAAGCATAATCAAAAATTCTTGAAAAGTGTCACGTTATTAATTAATTTATATGTTAAGATTCGAAAAGCTCCCCTGTTAGTCTTCTCATTTCCTTTTTAAGCTTCTTTTTAATTCGGTATTGTTTTCGTGACTTTTTTGAAATTACTTCGGGATTGTTGTCATCTCCGAACTTTTTCGGCATTGCCTTTGGAATAATTTCGTAATTTTTTCGAAATCTTCAATTTTTTTGTTCTTAAAAAGGCCTAACCATAATACCGATACGACCCCCAAACAGGTCCCCGATATGATCCAAAAACAGCCTAGGAAAAGTTTAGAATAAAGTAATTTCAGGGAAGGCCTTTTTCGTTCATCGGTTTCATCCCTGTACTTTTTCGACATGGCTTCGGGATATTTTTCATTTTTTTTTTGTCCGTAAAGTCTTATAAACAGTACCGAAATGAATGACAAAAAAAATCTCAAATATTTCGAAAATAATCCAGGAAAAGTCCAGAAGTGCTCCCGAAATGGCCCCGAAACGACCGGAGCTCTATAAAACTGGAGTCAAGGTACCTCAACGAATCTCAATTTATCCTGATATAACCCAACAAGTCATCAGAAATGTACCCTATAGCAGTATGTATGCAGTTATAAGTACCATCTTCAGGGATCTATGTATATGGTTTCCTCAGGGCCAATTTCTCTTCTAGCCATTAATTTTAAAGTTCACTATAAATTTATAGGTAATTTTATCCTCCCTCTGAAATAAAGGGTAAATTTATAGTGAGCTTTAAACTTAAAGGCTAAAAGTTTTGCACGAAGTTTTCATCTTGGAAGACCCTGAGTGACAAAAAATCCTGACACAGAAATCATCTACTTTTAAACTTCTTTAACTTGTTCAAATTTGTTTTAATAGTTTTATTAATTTAATTTAATTATAATACATAAAAAAATGCAAAAATATCAATAGCTTTATGAGTATTTTTTCTTGTTTATGAATTTGTGCAACTTTTGTAAAACTTGATCCAAAACTTTTCTTGTCATCTCTAATACTTGATTACGGTCTAGCGTTACAGACATATAATCTCCTGTTGAACTTTCTTTAGTCGGCCTGTCTCATAAATTTTTGCGTGTTGGGAGTTCTTACGAAACCAACGCTATTTGATTCATCTGTGTCTGATTTTTCAGCAGGCGGAACTGGTGTTCGATTCTGGTAAGCTTCTGAGACTAGGACATGTAAGGACTTGAAAAAAATGTATGCTTAAGAAAAAATTGTTTAGAAAAGAATTTCTCGTTTCAATATTTACCGCAGATAAATCGTCATACATTTTAGGAAGACATTCTTTATAGCACCCATTTTGGGATCTGATGGAATTATTTATAAACAAATTTAGGCTTTATGAACTAAATTGTTTAGGTCATCTATAGCCAACAAGTTTTTCTGTTAATACGATCGTGTTATTATATAATTTAAATTGTTTCTTTATTTGAAAAGTAATTAGGTGGGGCAAGAGGTAAAGTTTATTTGACAAGAAGTGTTGTTACTTTTAAAGTAAGCAATATTAATTTAAGAAGAAATAATGTTAATTTAATAAAAAGTTATGTTAATTCAAAAAGAAGTAATGTTAATTTAAAAAAGAAGTAATGTTAATTTAATAAAAAGTTATGTTAATTCAAAAAGAAGTAATGTTAATTTAACAACAAGTAATATTAATTTGATGAGAAGCGTTGTTACTTTGAAAATAAGTATGGTTAATTTAGAAAGCAGCAGTGTTAATTTAAAAAGAAGTAATGTTAATTTGCGGCCGCCGTGGTGTAGCGGTTAAGTGTTCGGCCTTCTACACCAAGTCGTGGCGGTTCGATGCCCGGCAAAAGTAACATCAAAAATTATTTAGAAAAAGAATTTTTCTAAAACGGGGTCGCCCCTCGGCAGTAGTTTGGCAAACTCTCCGGGTGTATTTCTGCCATGAGAAGCTTCTCAGCAAAAAATTCATTTGCTTTGCAAGTGCCGTTCGGAGTCGGCAAAAAACTGTAGGTCCCGCCAACTTGTAGGAAAAATTCAAAAAGCAACACACCACAAGTTGGAAAGAGAAGCTCGGCTAAAAATCTCGTTAGAGGTTATGATGATAACCTGTAGGTATATCGCCGCCAATGTTAATTTGACACGAAGTTGATGTTAAATGACAACCAGAATGAAAGTAGCAATAGAAAATTATTCGCAGCTCGAACATAATCAAATCAAAATGAAAACTCAACCTACTTCAGCCAAAAAGAAATTTATTTCCCTCTAAGATCCATAACTAAATTGGAGCGTTGCGCGTTTTTTCATCGTGATATCTCTTTTAACTTAACAAAATGCTATGTGCTAGAAGGAGACAACATGATTAAAAAACGCCCAACGCTCCAATTTAGGTTGTGGTGTTAGGCGTTATGTTTAATTTGAATTTTTTACTATATGTATATCTCTCTCAGGGGAGGATGGTTTTCAGGTTCAAATCCTTCTCTTCGGGATCCAAAAAGTCATATTTTTCACATTAATACGGCAAAAAATATAGTAAAAATTACACAAAAATTTAGTAAAAACCGAACAAAAAATATAGTAAAAATTACACAAAAAAATAGTAAAAAAGACAGAAAAATATAGTAAAAAATTACCTATAAATATAGTAAAAATAACACAAAATTATAGTGAAATTATGCAAAAAAATATAGTAAAAAATGACTCAAAAATATAGTAAAAATTATTCCAAAAATATAGGTAAAAATGACGCAAAAATATAGTAAAAATTACTAAAAAAAAATAAAATAAAAATTGAACAGAAATATAATAAAAATTACACAAAAAATATAGTAGAAATTTAGTAAAAATTTAACAAAAATTTAGTAAAAATTTAACAAAAATTTAGTAAAAATTTAACAAAAATATAGTAAAAAGTTACATAAAAAATATAGTAAAAAATTAACAAAAATATAGTAAAACCCATAAATATAGTAAAAATTACACAAAAATATAGTGAAATTACACAAAAAATATAATAAAAATTACACAAAAATTTAGTAAAAACTGAACAAAAAATAAAGTAAAAATTAGACAAAAAAAATAGTAAAAAAGACAGAAAAATATAGTAAAAAATTGCCCATAAATAAAGTAAAAATAACACAAAATTATAGTGAAATTATGCAAAAAATATAGTAAAAAATGACTCAAAAATATAGTAAAAATTACTACAAAAATATAGTAAAAAATTACGCAAAAATATAGTAAAAATTACTCAAAAAAAAATGAAGTAAAAATTGAACAGAAATATAATAAAAATTAGACAAAAAATATAGTAGAAATTTAGTAAAAATTTAACAAAAATTTAGTAAAAATTTAACAAAAATTTAGTAAAAATTTAACAAAAATATAGTAAAAAGTTACATAAAAAGTATAGTAAAAATTACGCAAAAATATAGTAAAAATTACTCAAAAAATATATAGAAAAAACTACACAAAAAATAAAGTAAAAATTTAACAGAAATATAGTAAAAATTACACAAAAATATAGTGAAATTATACAAAAAATGTAGTAAAAATTTCACAAAAATATAATAAAAATTATACAAAAAATATAGTTATAAAGTTACACAAAGTATTTAAAGTACAGTAAAAGTTACGTGAAACCTTGAATTGTAGGTATATATTTTTTGAAAAACAATCATAAAAGGCGAGTTTTCAGAAACTGTGATCAAATATATCCTCGAAAAAAAATTAAAGCCCACCCCCTTCCAAAATCCTGAATCCGCCACTGATCTCTCTCCTTACTTGTCCTTTTGAATTTTACCCCTATAACCTTTGCAAAACACTCGCACGTGTATTCGCAAATTTTTTTCCCAATTTATTTTCGATCACGACACTTAACGCTCCTCGCTAAGCTTGTTCAAATCGATTGCAGCAGTTACATTGTATGCTGGTCAAGCACGAATATTTATTATCTAACACAAAATTCAATTATTATAAATCATGCGAGTGTTGATAAAATATTTTAAATAAACAAAAAACATTCCAGAAAATTTCAAGAACTTTGTATAAAAAGACGATCTAAAAGTGTTGAGACATCACTATTTCACAGTTAGTCTAGTTACATACATTAAAAAACTTGAAATGGCAGCAATGAAAAATATTTTCGTAGTTTGTTTGGCAATGCATTTTGTAATTGCGGTAAATAATAATAAAAAAAATTTAAATTAGAAAACAAATTATTAAAAAAAAAAATTATTTTCTTTTTTTCAAGGCATTCAACGTACCGAGTGTGAAAGCTCACTATGGCTGGAAACCAGAGGAAGGCGAAACGAGAGGTCTAACTGGGGGACAATCCACATCCACCTCCGACAGCGAATCGGACTTGCCATCCAAAGAAGAAGAAGCAGAAAAGAAAAAAATAGAAAAACTAAAGCATCAAGTAGAAAAACTAATTGCGCAACTAGAAAAACAAAAGCAAAAAATTATAAAAGAAAAACAAAAGCAAAAAAAATACGAAGAGCAAGTCAAAAAATACAAACAACAAATAGAACAATACAAAGATAAAATTCAAGAACAACAAACATGCGGCCAGCAACAAGAAACAGGACAAGAACAACAACAAACTGGACAAGAACAACAACAAACTGGACAAGAACAGCACCAAGCAGGACAAGAACAGCACCAAGCAGGACAAGCGATACAGCAACACGAGAAGTAACGATGGAAACAACAACAACAAGAACGCGCAAGATTTTGAGGAATTTCAGTAAATATGTTTATATGACAATTGTATGTACGTATGTATATTTTTAGTATTCCCTTTTTTCACCAACGGCATCACAAAATTTATTGTAATTGAAAGCTTTTAAAATTTCGAAAAAAATATGTAAAATTTACAAAAAGTATATCGGTTTTTAAAAAAAGCTCGAAAGCTTAAATTATTGAAAAAAAAAAAAATAAATCAGCATTGTGGAAATATAAGACTCTTGTTTTTGTATTTAGAAATTATATTCGAAAGCTCGATGTATAACTCAGACACAGGGCTGCTACCTTTTTTTAATTTTTTTTTTAAACATTGAGTAAGATATGCCAATATAGGTATCAAATGAAAGGTATTTTTGGTGACATATCAACTAAAATATTTTCAAGTAGAGTTGCCACCTTATCGCAGTATATTTGTATATCCGGTACTATCTCGAGAACAGCTTGACAGATTTCGATGAAATTTGGAATAGAGATAGTGTGCGATTTCTAAGACTGTCCACTTTGGCCTTGCCACTTGGGGTGGTTTCCAGGGTTGCCACCTATCTAAAAAATTAAATTATGGAGCAAGATATCTCAATATGGATATCAGGGGCACACCAAATAAAATATTTTCAAGTAGTGTTGCCGCCCTTGTCGCCCAGGGTTACCATTTTACCGTACGTCACTTTGGGATCATATTTGGATTATTTTAGGATCATTTTGGGATAATTTTGGGATCATTTTCGGAGAATTTTGCGATCTTTTAAGGGAATTTTTAAAGTTATTTTAGGATCTTTTTTGTGTAATTTTGAAATTCTTTTTGCGATCATATAACGGTCATTTTGGTATCATTTTGGCATTATTTCCGTTACCGAATTATATCAATTTAGGTGATTTTCGAAACTTTCGATATCGAATGTGGGCGTGGTTGGAGAGCGATTTAATCCAATTGTATCAGGTATACTTTCAATGATACTAGTATGCTTTGTGCCAAATTTCATCGTTCTACCGTAATCAGTTTAAAAGTTATGACCCGTGAAATTTTCAAATATGCCTCGCTGACATTCAATTTGCCTCCCTGACAAGTGGGCGGTACCATCCCTACTTTTAAAAATTTATAATAGAATGATTAGAGGGTTCATCCTACCAGACTATATCATTTTAGCCATTTCCGTTCCGAATTTTGTCAATTTAGGTGATTTTTCGAAATTTTCGATATCGAAAATGGGCATGGTTGGAGGGCGATTTTATCCAATTTCATCAGGTATACTCCCAACGATACAAGTATGCTTTGTGCCAAATTTCATCGTTCTATCGTAATCACTTTAAAAGTTACGACTAGTGCCACGCCCACTTTAAAAAATTTATGAAAAAATCGTAATAGAACGACCAGGGGGATTCACCTATAAACTTATATCATTTTAGCCATTTCAGCTACCGACATATGTCAATTTATGTGATTTTCGAGATTTTTTGTTTTGACAAAAGGGGCGTAGTTATCATCCGATTTGGCCCATTTCCAATAGCAAAATTTCATGCAAATATCTTAATTTTTACTCAAGTTATCGTTTCAAAACCCCAGCTCAACGGGAACTTAGTTCAAAATCCAAAGCAAAAGCTTCGGGAATGAAACTTTTCAAATATCGCTACGCGTGCGCCACCTATCGGAATTATTTTTGTTTTTGTATTGCTTTGGGGTGGTAAACTAAACGATGATGAAAATTTGAAGATCCTACTTGAACGGAGAGCTTGTTGAAAAAAGAATGCAACGATACCGAAAACAGACCTTCGCTTTTTTTGAATAGATCGCCTTACGCGGCACCTGACGGGTCCAAAAATTTTTTTTAAGATTTGATCGGTCCATAATTAGGATTTTCAGTTTTAATAACCCCGATCTCAGCTCCACCTAGCGGAATTTCATTTCAGAATTAAAGGGAAAGAACGAAAAGGCTAATGGATTAATTTTATTTCGCGAATTTAAAAGAATCGTTTGAGAAGGGTGAATACATGACCCGGAATATATTGAGAGACTCGCCCGTGTATCATTTTAATGCATACTAGCAGAAGCGCCCGACTTTATCTGCGAAACTTACGAAACTGGATAATAAAATGGGTTTTCTCAATATCTCGACTCCAAATAATTATAAGATCGGACTGTAAATGCGGATTTTCTATATATAGCGACTTCAACGCCATCTCGCTGGAAAAAAGAGGCGGAGAGAGGAAGGACTAAACGCCCTGAAAATTTTTGATAAAAATCACACAGAGCCAACAATGCCTAATAAAATAGAACAAAAGTCATAAGATATCTCTATAGATTTTCTTCAAGAAGATGTGCTTCTTATTATTGTAGAGACAGTCTTTTTAATTTTATTAAGAAGATTTTCTTTTTAATATTTTAAATGAAAAATAAAATGATATTGCCCTCACCGAGAATCGAACTTACAATTTTCGGAATGATAAACCCAGCTGTTAACCATCAGGCCATCGCTCACTTTTAATTGCCAGCTTCTAATTACCGATATGTGTAGAGTTGTTAATGTTTCAAAGGAAAATCTTATAAATATATTTAAGAAGATTTCTTTTTAACATTTCTAATTAAGAAAAAAAGAGAGAGAATCGAACTTACAATTTTTCGATTGCTAAACCCAGCTGCTAACCATCCGGCCATCGTATACTAATAATTGCCAGCGTCTAACTACACCTTTGTACTAAATGTATAGTTTTTTTAATAAGAATTTCTTCTTAGAACCAAAAAGATTTCCTTATCGTTTTTTCTTCGTTTCCACCGTTGCGACTACCCCTTTGCCCAAAAACGAATCATGAAGACAATCTTATTAATTTTATTAGGCATTTTTGGCTCTGTGCATTTGATTTCAGAAAAAGGCAAAAATATGAGTCACTGTAAGGTTAGTATATGGCCAGTAATGGGTTAAGGACTAAAGGTTATTTCTGTCAGTGTGGATAAAGCCACTTTCAAGTAAAAAAAAATTGACTTCAGAATATTGAGCATATCCATAAATGGGCGGCCCATTGTGGACTGCGGCCTATCATACCAAAGATTCCGATTTCTCATCCTGGAAAAGATAACCTCAAAAATTCTGTATAAAAAAGTTTTTCTAAACGGAGTTGCTCCTCGTCAGTGGTTGGGCGAACTCCGCGAAATACTTGCCAAGTTTCTGGCATGGAAGGCTTCTCAACAAAAATGCTCATCTGCTTTGCTGTTGCCGTTCGAAGTCGACAAAAAACTATAGACAGGGTTGCCACATTAGGGCATTTGATTAGTTCTTCGTATATCGACAACTATCTCGGGAACCTATTGACCGATTTGAATAAAATTTGGTATATGGATGGTATAGTTCATTCTAAGGTTTTCTACTAGGGCGTTGACACTTGGGGTGATGTAAAGGGTTGCCACCCACTTAAATCTATGTATATATAAATACGCCACATGGAAAACTTTAGGAACCTTCTGTGAGCGTACCGTTTGGCCGATTTGAATGAAATATGCACCGATGGAAAGGAAATTGAAAAAACTGAGGTATAGGCGGTATATTTTCAGGGGCGTCCCCGAAATTTAAGCATGGTTGTATTGTACCCCCACTATCCTCTAAAGATTTTATTGGTCGAATTTTCGATGACAAGCGATACTAGTAATAATAATACTCCCGCACGTGGTTTCGCCAATTATTTTCCTAATTTATTTTCGATCACGACACCCCCATATCTCTCATGGTAGGCTTTATCAAATCAATTACATTGTATGCTTGTCAAGCACGAATATTTATTATTTAGCACAATTTTTAATTAATACAAATTGAAACATGAGTTACGAGTGCTGATAAAGTATTTCAAATTAACAAAAATATTTCTAAATCCAATAAAAATTTGTATAAAAAGACGCACTAAAATTACTAGTCATATTACTACATTTTTCACATTTGCTAGTTACATACCTTAGAGTTTGAAATGGCAGCAATTAAAAATATTTTCTTCGTTTGTTTAGCAATATCTTTGGGATATCCGGTAAATCATAACAAAAAAAAAAAATTTGAATTATAAAACAAATTATTTAATGCTATTTTTATTTTTAAGTATTTCAACATTCCGGGTGCGGCAGCTCACTATGGTTGGAATTCGCCAGACAGCTCCAGCTCAGGAAATTCCGACTTAACCGACTTTAGCTCAGGAAATTCCAACTTAACCGACTCCAACTCAGGAAATTCTGATCCAGGCGTCATCGGTTCAGGGAATTCTGACGTCGACCCTGGAAATTCTGACGTCGGCTCAGGATCTACAAGAGGTCTAGATGGCGGGCAAGGAAGCGAAACTGACATGGAATGTCCATCCGATGAGGAAGGACCAGGAAATGGAAATAGAGACATATTTACGGAAACTGGCCCATTAGAAAAACTAGAGGAACAAGTAAAGGAACTAAAGGAGGAAATAAAAAAGCAAAAGCAACAACTTAAAACCGAAAAAGAGAAAAGAAAACAACTAAAAGAACAAGTCAAAGAATTTAAGAAACAAGCCAAGGAATTTAAGAAGAAACTAAAACAACAAAGTAAGCAACAACAGCAAACTTGCTAAAAATATCGATATATTACGAATATTTGTATTAATACATATTTTACATTTTCATTACTTACAATATTAAAGCTTGTCAAAATTAATCAAAACAAAAAAATCCAATCCGGCAGCACTACCTAAATCTTTACAGAGGTTTTTCTTTTCTCATTACACTAGTGGACTCGGCAGATGTTATAGCTCCCAAAGGTAGACCTTCGCGAGCCTCCCGTCCTTCTCTCTTTTTCCGTCACACATTTTAGGCGGTATCTCCGAAGCCAACTGATATCCGTTAACTTTAAACGAGCTAATCTTGTGTATTTGTATATCCAGTCCTATCTCGAGAACTGCTTGACGGATTTCGACGAAATTTGGCATATAGATGGTATGCGATTTCCAAGACTATCCACTTGGGTGTTGCCACTTGGTGCGGTTCGCAGGGTTGCCACCTATCTCATTTTTTTTTTTTTTTTTTTTTTTTAATTATAGATCAAGAAATGCCAATATTTGTATCAAATTAAAGGTATTTTCGGCGACATACCATCTAAAATAGTCGTAAGTAGGGTTGCCGCCGATGATCATTATTTTACCGTATTATATTTGTATATTTTGGGGTCATTTTTGGATTATTTTGGGATCGTTTTGGCGCTATTTTGAAATTATTTTGGGATCATTTTATGTTTTTGTGCTTGGAGTCATTTTCGAAATATTTTGGGATCATTTAAAAGTATTTTTGGGGTCATTTTGGGATCATTTTGGAATAATTTTTCGATCATTTTGGGGTCATTTTGGGATCAATTTGGGATCATTTTTCGATCGTTTTGGGGTTATTTTGGGTACATTTTGGAATTATTTTGGGATAATTTTTCGGTTATTTTGGGAACATTTTGGAATTATTTTGGGATAATTTTTCGATCATTTTGGGGATATTTTGGGATATTTTTTGGGTAATTTTTGAAGCCATTTTGGGATAATTTTGAGGTCATTTTGGCATCATTTCGGGGCCATGTTGGGGTTATTTTCGGACCATTTTGGACTGCTTGACCGATTTCCATCAAATTTGATTCCAAAACTGTCAACTCGGGTGTTGTCACTTGGGTCGTTTTAAAGGGTTGTAGGTGGGTACGGTAAGACTACAAAATTGAAAACAAAGAAAGAGCTTATGACACCACGCACACACACACCACCACCGCGTTAGTGCCTTTTTTATATTATACTTGAAAATTTTTGGTCATCGCCGGTTCTTATATGTGTTGGTCGACAACTCTGAAATAGGGGATATCTTAAATTTTAAGTCTACTAATCAACCATTGTATTGGTGAAAATTTCTTTGAGTTTCTTTCAGTAATTTTCGAGTTATACGTCCAAAAACATACAGTACCTACCGTTCTTTTGATATTGTACCAACACTTTTTTGGTCACCCCTGATTCACATATGTTTTGGTCGATAACTCTGAAACCGGTCGAGTTATCGACATAGGGAATAGCTTAAATTTTAAGTTGAACATCTACTAATACAAAGGTGAAAATTTCTCTCTATTCCATTCAGCAGTTTTCGAGTGATACGCCAACAAACATACAGATAGAGAGACCAAAATTCTAAAAACGGTTTATTTGGATTCTATTGGGTTAAATAATGATTGACCCTATCATTTTTTTTTTAATACATATAATGCACAGACAAAAAATATTATCTGTACTCATTTATGTACAAGGGTTCTATCAACTATTCCGACAAAGCTTTCCGTAGGTGATAATTTGGGAGAGTCGATCGATATTTATTAGACTTTATCAAAATCCTCTACCAAAGTTCATTAAAGTTGATGAAATATCTATCGACTATTTCGAATTATTCTCAACGGAAAGCTCCGTCGGAATAGCTGATAGTATCCCAAGCCCTTCCAGCTGGGAATGGTCATGGAGATTTTGCCCCTGCGTGTTGGGGGTTTAGAATATGCCCTAGGCTAGCCCTACTGGAGTTAAGAGGCGACTAATTTACACAAAGGTAATGCCGTGCTAACTCGATGGTTGCCGGCCAGTACCGCAATGGATTACCGGAGCGTACCGGGTTCATATCCGGCCAAGGAGAGTCAATTTTGACATCACTCCCCAAAATCTTTGGGAATTATTTTTGTCGTTAACAACAACCAAAACACTACGAAGAAAATTTCGTAGTCTAGGAACTATATTTTCAGCTCAAACTTAATAAGTTCCTAGCCAAATCGAATTCTGATGGTTGGTGAGAGATTAAGATGAAGCAACACTCTCACCCATTAAAGCAGGGCCTGGCAGAATTGAAAGTGAGCGTGTATTAGTGAAAGAGCGGTTATCGCACCAATGAATGATTTTGCTCCCTCACTCACTAGCACACCGAGGCAACAGCGTATGTGGTTGAGTCGTTGCTTGCAGGTGAGATATGAGAAATGACATCCATTGATTGGTGGCTGCGATTACAGGCTCTGACAAGCGCAGCCACAATTTTATTTTTTGAGAGGCCAAGGAAAGAGCGTAATAATCTGTATGAGTTTGGTTCGCAGATTTTCGGACAATTGTTCCACTAGCTGCCTGGGCCTGCACTAAACTATCAATAGTTCAATATTTTAGGTGAATAACCGTATGCAGTTAATATGATGGAGCTTTGAATGGATGAGTGAGTGCATGTGTGGCATCACATTTAGTTAGGCATACCGCCAATCCAGGCCAAGTCAAGTCAACATCATTCATTGGCAGCTTTAATTAGAATTGATTTATTTTGTCGTATGAAATGAAGGTTTAAATATGTTTGTATGTATTAGCACCGGCAAGTTACAATGTTGCTTCGTACTTCTTTCACCCTTCCAGGTAAATTTGAAGTTGACACCTACTTCCACAAACACCCAAACCATCTCACACATGCCACAAGCAGTTGGGTGATTTCATTAATTATCAAGTAAATTGGCTTCATGGCATTTGCGGGGATGTCGATGTTAAGATTGAAGTGTTGTAAATTTGCATTTGAATTAGAATTTGGATTTGTAATTGATTGGCAGCGATGATCACGTAAAATAGCTGTAAATGAGGCGCAAATTAGTAGCAAAGCAGATTTGCGACAATATAAAGTGTGAGAGGAAACACTTAGATGCATATGTAATGAATTCAGGTGAGAACTAATTAGAAATTAAATTTATATGTAGAGTTGTAGGTTTAAGAAATCAAATGCACAAATTGATTTTTGGTGTTGATATATGTAGATAGGTTTTTGTAAAAAAACTGCATTAATGCTTCGAAAATCAGATAATTTGAATATTTTTCTCATAAAGAAAAGACTGTGTAACAATTCTTCATCTTTGGATTTTTCTGAGGACAACAGGATCCTTTATAAGGATATTGAAAAAACGTATCACAAGCAAAGGAAATTGGAATTTTAAAAACATTTTAGTTGACTGAGTAACAATATGTTTTCCAGCAAAAATAATTGTGTATAACTTCAAGCTTTGCAATTATAGTGCACTTTTTTATAGGTCATACACTGCGTATGAGTAACATTTAGCTATGCAAGTAAAAAAAACGTTTTGGTTGATATCTCCGAAGCAGTTTGAGATATCGAAATAAAACTAAAAAGAGTACGTTGAGGCCCCCATGAACACCTTTCATTTGATTCCTATATTGTAAAATCAATTTCTATTTTTAAATAAATTTTTAAGACTTTTATTAAGATTTCTTAAAACACATCAAGCTTTAAGAAAGTTGAATGATAATTATTTTAAAGGACATTACTTCCATGTCCTGGAAGGATAATTAAAAGAAAAGTACATTCAGCCTATATTCAAATTCGTAATGGATGAAAGCATAACTAATATCGGAACATAAACGGACAGAGCCCCAATCTCGATGTCTCTCGACAAAAACGACTGTAATCCCTGCAAAAAAAAAAAAAATATGAGGCTTATGTATCTCTTAACAGAGTAGTCTGAGATTAATTCATTTTTCCTACAGTGGGCTATAGTTGAACCCAACTAGTCCCTTGAGAAAGGCAAATTTTATCTTGTGTAGCATATTTTAAAAGGTGCAACGAGAACCTCTTCTACAGGAAGCCTAAACCTCTATAAATAAGAAGGTACAATTGGTATCTTGTCCTAGGTCAAGCATTTTAACCCATATGAAGATGTGAAAATTGGCATGCTTCTAGGTCCTCCGGCGCTTCCGTGAGCAGACATCCTCTTGGTCCTAAGCTACATAATACCTTTTATACAGCTAGAAGAGTATTTTTGCTTGAGTCCCTCTGTGTGGAAATGTTGCATAATCCTAGGCAGGCTTTATAGATTACTGACAGCATGGGACATAAAATTTCACTCGCCATCTGTATACAAGCTGGCAAGATGTTATCAGTCCCGGAGATTTTCATGGTGTCGAATGATTTGATGGCCTTTTCTACCTTATGAAAGTTTATTAGATGTCTCAAAAAGTCGTAGTTCACCGAGGGATTGGTAGCTTTCCTTATTTCGTCGGTGCAATTGAGTATTAAGAAGTGAGTATTCATCAGAACTTAAAAAATTTCGCTGCCAACCAAAGTTCAATCGCCGTTAAGCTCTTGTATGTAACTCTCAGCGGTTGGTCGATTTGCATTCTATATTAGGCCTTGCGCATGAGTTTAGTTAGAGGTGGCTTTTTTGGTTTTATTAAAAAAAAAATACCTATACTCAAAAAACTGAGCTTGAGCAAGTGCTCGCCTTAGCTTTTGTATGTAGCTCGGTGCGGTTGGCTTTTCGATAGAACCTCGCGGTCTCCGAGAGTCATTCTATGAAGGGCCTAGTGCATAAAAGGCTAGCATTTTCACAGTTTAGAGGTGGCTTTTTTGTTATTATTACAGAAACAAAATAGGTATCTAGCTTATACTAAAAAAATTGAGCTTGAGCAAATGCTCGCCTTATATGCGTGAATCCCATTGTCACAGAATTTTCTTCAAGAGTTCCATTGGGCACTCCAGACTGTCTGCATGCATTAAATTCAAGTGTTATGTATTTCATTGTTATTTTTGGTACCTAGTTTATACTAAGAAAAATGAGCTTGAGCAAGTGCTCGCCTTATATGCATGACACCTATTGTCACAGAAATATCTTCAAGAGTTCCATTGGGCACTCCAGTATTTCATTGTTATTTTTGGTTATTTTATTTTGTTTATTTCGTTCTTTTTTTTCTGATGTCTCTCTCGTTAAAAGGTTTCGGTAATAAAGAGCTATGTTGGTACTTACCTTTAACCAGGTATTTTTATAAATTAAAATTTTGAGAGATTAACTCACCTGAAAGAGAAGAAAAAATTATAATTAGCATAAGTTGTGATTCAAAATATTTTTTTCTTAACAACTAACTAGTTATGTAAAGCATACATATAATAACTGGAAACGCAGATTTGGTTAATAATATACGCACACAACAGTAGAACACACAGGACACCCGCATAGAAGTTTAAAAAAAGTGACAGGAAAGTATGAGAACACGTACAAAGTTTAGGAACAATAGGTAATGAAACTAAATTATGGGACAAACTTACTTAATATGAAGGTGAGGAAGACCTTTGAAGCTGTATAAAAATGGAGGAATTAATACAACAAACTGCACAGTAAATCCAAAAAGCATTGTTTAAACGAACCATGGAACGCTGAAAACCATATCAAAGCGCGAAAAGACTGAGAGGTTAAGAATCAACAAACGTACCAGAAAAAAATGTTAACCAAAAAAATATTAATGAAACAAGAGGCAAAAACAATGCATGAAGATAAAATAAATATCAGAAATGTAAATTAAGCGCCAAAAACAGAATGAGAGTGCCAACATATGTGGAAAGAGTAGCGTAATAAATATATAAAAATGCGCTCAAGCAGAATAATGGAAACAATGTGCGGGCGGGAGTCAGACTATCAAAACAAAAGTATACGAAACAAAAAATAAAAATATTTATTTATAACGAAAAAAAAGTAAGCAAAAGTTATGATAATAATAACAAGTAATACAAGGTTAAACGATGCGCTGTCAAGGACCAGAGTAACACCAAAAACAAAAAACAAAAAAATAACACCAACAGAAGGACCAGCAACAATTGTGGGATAGTGCTAAAAGCTGTTACAATGAATACAACCCAAAAAACGAAAACAGAGTAAAAATGGGCAACACAAATTTGTGTGTAACTACATGACTAGGGCGGTTACCGGGATGCAGCAGAAAAAAACACAAGAAAGACAGCAACAGCATAAAACCCGGGGCGAGGTAGAGGGCCGTGCCAGAACACAATAGAAGGGGAGGACAGCTTTTGGGGAAGAAAAAAGGAGCAGCTAATAAGACTGCCAACACAAAACACAAAGTAACCAAGTACGGATAGCTTCCCATTGCGTCCAGTTCACCGAGCAATAAGGTAGATGGATAAACAGTGAGTACAGCTGTAGCGCGCATGCAAGGAAGGGGTCATCATATACAGATCAAGAGGCGTGCAAGGTAAGAAATGGCAAAAACTGTTTTGCAAATGTATCTAGCAAGCGCAACAGTATCCAATGACGATTCATCTCAGTGAAGTCATTGGGTATGGGAGTTTGCCACGCCTTAGCAACAATGCTATTTTCCAAATGACTGAAAATTATTAAAGGAAATTATTGCAGTTTCATGTAACACGGGGACCAGCAGTAACAGAGACTGTGGAATGAAAAAACCGAAACCAATGGGGGAACTTACAAATTGTTCCTGACCTTATAAAAAATCGAGTGTGATTTTAAATAAAAGAGAAGGAGAGGACAAAATGAAGAAAATGATATAAAATATAATTAAATTACATAAAATAAAATAATTGAACATTAAATAATTTAAAATAAAAAAAAAATAAAAAATATAATAAAATCAAAAACATGAAATTAAAAAAGAAATGTAAAAAAGTACAAAAAAATAAAATTAAAAAAAAAATTAAAAAAAAAAATAAAGTGAAAAAAGCACAAAAAAATAAAGTGAAAAAAATTCAAAAACCGGTTAAAAAATTTAAATAAAAAATATACAAAAAGAAGTTGAAAAAAATTTAATTTAAAAAAAAATCTATATGAAAAAATTAAAAAAAAAAATTGTTAAAAAAATTGTATCGATTAAACTGGAAAAAAAAAATAAAAAAATATAAATAATTTCAAAAAAAATTAAATATAATAAAGTAAAACAAAACATAAATTAAAAAAAAATAGAATAACACAAAATAAAATAGAAAAAAAATTCAAATAAAAAAATTTATAAAAAGAAATTATATTAAATAAACTGGTAAAAAAAATAACATAAAATAAAATAAAATAAATAAACAGAATAAGCAAAGTAAAATAAAATTCAATTTTATTTTATTATTTAATTTAATTTTATTTTATTTTATTTTATTATTAACAAATTTAAAAAAAATTTTAAAATAAAAAAAAATTTATAAAAATTAAATAAAATTAAAAAAATAATTACCAAATAAAAAAATAAAGTGTTAAAATATAAAATAAAATAAACTAAAAAAAATTAACAAATAAAACTAAAACTAAAAAATGAAAAAAATTAAATAAAATTTAATTCAAAAAATAAAAATAAAAATACAATAAAACACAAAAACAAAATTAATAAAAACAAAATAAAAAAAAACAAATGAAAATAAAAAAACACGAAATAAAATTAAAAAAATAATAATAATAATAATAAAAAAAAATAAAAAAATAAAAAAAAGTAAAATAAAATAAAAAAAATAAAATAAAATAAAAAAAAAATAAAATAAAATAAAAAAAAAACAAAATTAAATCAAAAAATAAATAAAATAAAAACAAAATAAAAAAAAAAAAAAAAAAAAAAAAAATAAAAATAAATAAAATTAAAAAAAAAAACAGATTAAAAAATATAAAAAAACCGAATAAAAAAAATTAAAAAACAAAAAATCCAAAAAAAAAACTTAAAAACAAACAAAAAAAAAAACAAAACAAAAAAAACAGAATAAAAAATTTAAATAAAAAAAGTTTGAAAAATAAAAATAAATAAAATAAAAAAAAAAAAAACAGAATAAAAAAATATAAAAAATTAAAAAAAAAAAACAGAATAAAAAAATATAAAAAAATTAAAAAAAAAACACAGAATAAAAAAATTAAAAAACAAAAAACCAAAAAAAAAACAAAACAAAAAAAAAACAAAACAAAAAAAAAACAAAACAAAAAAAACAAAACAAAAAAAAAACAAAACAAAAAAAAACAAAATGGAATAAAAAATTTAAATAAAATAAAGTTTGAAAAGGAAAAAAAGAAAATTAAAACAAAATATAGCAAAATAAAATAAAATAAAATATAAAACAATAAAATTAAACAAAATAAAAAAATTAAAAAAATAAATAAATAAAAAAAAAATAAATAAATAAATAAAGAAAAATAATTAAAGAAAAAAAAAGAAATAAGAAATTAATAAAAAATAATAATAAAAAATAAAAAAAAATTAACAAATAAAAAATGTAAAATAAAAAAGTAAATAAAAAACTAAAATAAATTAAAATAAGATACAAAAAATAAACTAAAACAAGATAAAACAAAACTAAATAAAATAAAACAAATTCTAAAATTAAATAATATAAAATTCAATAAAACAAAATAAATTAAAACAAAACAAAATAAAAAAAATTAAAACAAAATAAAATGAAATAAAATAAAATAAAGCAAAATAATAAAAAAAAAATTTTAATTGAATAATAAAGTAATTTAACTAAAATAAAATAAAACATAAGAAATAAAATTAAACCAAATAAAAATTAACCAAAAGAAAATAAAATTAAAAAAAAGAAAAGAAAACAAAAGAGACCTTCCCATTCTAGCACACAACTGAAAAAACTATAGCTGATTTAAATTTCATTTATCTAGCAATATTTCAACATTTTTGTGCTAACAAAGACCAAAACTCTGAAACAACTCAGCATCCCCCATACATGCATAATTACCTACAGACGCATAACAATTATATTTTTGGCGTCCTTTCAAACATTCATCACCTGCATCACTTCATTGTTATGCCACACCATGTGCTGCATGCAGGCATGTGGCAAATGAATGACTGAGTGAATGAATCTGTTGCAAAGCAAAATTCAAAACCAAAACCAAATTCAACCTGCTGCTGCATAATATCGCCCACTCTCAACAGCTGTTGCACACGGCATCTGTGTCTGTTGTTTTACTTTCCAACATATTTCGATTTAGTGGCATAACCTGGCACACTTTTATTAAAACCCAAAACAAACAACACAAATGTGAATAACAGCAGCAAAGAAGAAAAAACAACATTTTGTGGCAATGTCAGCAAAAACGTGCAACAGAGCCAGCAAGTTGTGGCAATGTCAGTGCCAGACGATAACTCAAATCCCATTTTGTATACTTGCGCTTAGCGTATTTTGAGAATATGAGTTTTAAATGTTTTATGCATGTATTGTGATGGTGGTGTGTGTGTGTGTGCATCACTATTGGCTGATACAATGCGCAACTCCCAACCGGAATATCAAAGTTAAATTAAATTGTAGTTTTGACTTAAAAACTTTATCGTTTCGCTGTGATGTGTTATTTATAAGTGTAGTTCATTTAGTATGTTTCTAGGCGCTGCGACAGCGTACAAGTATGGAACACTCGTGCATTTTACGTAAATGCAAATGAGTCATTCCACAGTAAAAAAAAAAAAAAAATATCGAATTAAATTGAACAGATTTCGAATACAAAGTATGTATGTATGTAAATTTAAAAAATGAATATAAAAAAAAATAGAAAAAAAAAACAAAAAATAAAACCAAATTAATTAAAGACCATCCTATTTTAATTTGTTTTTTTTATTTTTATACCTTTCATGAACATGAAATGGTATTATAACTTTGGTCCGATGTTTGTAAGTATGAGAAGAAGAAGAGATAGACCCATCAATAAGTATACCGAAATGATCAGGATGACGAGATGAGTTGATTTAGCCATGTCCGTCTGTCCGTCTGTCTGTCTGTCTGTCTGTCTGTCTGTCTGTTTGAACGCAAACTAGTCCCTCAGTTTTTGAGATATCTGGCTGAAATTTTGTATGCGGCCACCATTTTCCAATATAGGAATCATTTGTCGGAACCAGCAAGATCGGACCGATATTACATATAGCTCCCATACAATCGATTGTTCCGATAAACCGATTTTGGGCTATAACTCCTTTAATTTAAAAGCTAGGAACGTGAAATTTTGTAAGTATAGCTATTTTTATATGTGAAATATCGATGTTGAAAATCATCGAGATGGGATATATATTTCACATAGCCCCCATACAATCGATTGTTCCGATAAACGGATTTTGGGCTATAACTCCTGTAATTAAACACGTAGGAACGTGAAATTTTGGACGTATTGCTATTTTTATATCCGAAATATGGATGTTGAAAATCATCGAGATGGGATAAATATTTCGCATAGCCCCCATACAATCGATTGTTCCAATAAACGGATTTTGGTAGATAACTTCTGTAATTAGATAAGTAGGAAAGTGAAATTTCGTAACTATTTCTCTTTTAGAATGTGGCATGTCGATGTTAAAAATCAATGAGATTGGACCAATATAACACATCGCCCCCATATAATCGATAGTTCCGAAAATTTCGGTATGAGCTAAAATTAAATTGACACAGGCTGTACTGGGGATCGAACAGTGAAAATCGTGACGCTTATTCATGAAAGGTATTTAGCCTTCGGCACAGCCGAAGACAGCTTTCCTTACTTGTTTTTTTTTTTGTTTGCTTTTTTAATTAATTTATTTTTTTCTTTTCCTTTTTTTTTTTCTTGTTTTTTTTTGTTGTTTTTTTTTTTTTTTTTTGTTTTTAGGTTATATATATTTTTTTTCGTTATATTTATGTATAATTTTTTTTTTTTTTTTGTTTTTATATGATTATGAATGATTATATATTTTTTTTTTGTTTTTTTTTTTTAATTTTGGGTTTTGGTTTTTTATTTTATTTTGTTTTTTTTTTTTATTTTTTTGTTTTTAATTTTTTTTTTTTAATTTTTTTATTTTTTTTTTTTTCTTTTAATTTTTTTATTTATTTTTTTTTTTTTATTTTTTTATAAATTTTTTATTAATTTTTTTTTTTTTTTATTTTTTTATTTATTTATTTATTTTTTTTTTTTTAATTTTTTAATTTATTTTTTTTTTTTTTTTAATTTTTTATTTATTTATTTCTTTTTTTGTTTTTAATTTTTTGTTCATTTTTTTGTTTATTTTTTTGTTTTTAATTTTTTTTAAATTTTTTTTTTTTAATTTTTTTATTTATTTTTTTTTGTTTTTATATTTTTATTTATTTTTTTTTGTTTTTAACTTTTTTTTTATTATTTTTTTTTTTTTCGTTTTAAATTTTTTGATTTAGTTTTTTTTAATTAACATTTTTTATTTCATTTTTTTATTAAATAATTTATACAATTGAAAAAAATAATAATAAAAAATTAAAAAAAAATTATAATAAAAAAATTAAATAAGACAAGCAAAAAATAGATAAAGATTTATTAAAAAGGTAAAAAAAATTAAAAAACAGAAATAAAATAAATTAAATTTAATAAAATAAACTAAAATAAAATATAAAAGTTAAATTAAACCAAAAAAAGTAAAATAAAATAAAATAATTTGTAAAAAATTGTGATAAAAAAAAATAAATAAAACGGAATAAAATATATAAAACGAAATAAAATATACTAAAAAAATAAAAAAATGAAATAAATACAAAAAAATTAAATGAACTACACAAAAAAAAAACTAAAATAATTTACTTAAAAACATACCAAAAATTGAGAAATATAAAAAACTAAGAAATATAAAAAATGAAAAATAAAAAAAAATAAAAAATTTAAAAAGGAAAAAAAAATTAAGAAAAAAATAATAATAATTTAAAAAAAATGGTATTCTTAAGCTCTCACACCCGTCACCGTGGCATGCCCCACACATATAGTACATGCGTTCCCGTATCATCACTATGCGCATATATTTTCCATACTCTACTGCATGTGCGTTCCTTTTGTCATTGTTATTGTTTTTTTTTTTTCACTGTTCCTGGTTTTGATTTTTGTTTCAGCTACCGGCGTCGTTTCAACTTTTAGCTTTATTATGGTGTATTTGTGATTTCATTTGAGTGTTGAGTCTGCCTTCCGTTAGCTATACAACTTCACAGCTTCAATCAACTTCATATGCGTTTCAAAACTTCTTTCACATGTTTCCTTTGCTACTATCTGTCTGACTGTCTGCAGCACTGTCACCACGCTCTTTAGCAAAAAA
Source organism: Campiglossa producta (assembly GCA_964058755.1). NCBI lineage: Eukaryota > Metazoa > Arthropoda > Insecta > Diptera > Tephritidae > Campiglossa > Campiglossa producta. The sequence continues at coordinate 161,046,649 of CAXKVI010000001.1, forward strand.
AAAAAGTCAAAAGCATTTTCATACAAATGGAATAAATGGTACGTATGTATGTAGATATCTGCTCTCAGTGGCGCTAGATGAAATATACTTTATTGCTACTGGGTTTTTACCAGACTTCGTTCCATGATAAAAAAATAAAAGTTTTCAGTAAGAACTTACTGATTGAAATTAAACTGGCTAAAATGTATAGAACATAACTAAAGTAAAATTTGAAGCTTAAGGGAATATCAGAGGCTTAACCAGCCTAAGAAATCTCCGGAATTAACGTTAAGTAGTAATCTATCGCTGGAGTTAACTGGTTAGTCCTGCGTTTATTACTATTGCTGAGTTAGTTTTGAACTAGTTCATTTCACTACAGGGTATGAGCTGCGCGTTGACTCCGTGTATATATCCAGTTGTGTTTGCAATAACTTTCAAGTTAAAATCATCATAAATTTATTCAGAGCAGTTCGTTGACGTATAATTGCAAACATAATTTCGTACATTCAACTGGTTTATGCATATGTTAACATTTGAAAATCTAATATCAGCTGCTAGTGCCATATAAAATGAAAAATATTTTTTGGCTTTGCTCTATCCCTGCAGCGAAAGCAACTAGTTGAGAACTACTTTACAACTAGTTGGTGCACCGGACCCAACTAGTCAGTGTTCTGTCTTTTTTCCATATAAGCAACTGGTATTTTTTACGTGTTGATGTCCTACGAGATGCCAATTGTCAGATTTCGACCAGAATATACCAGTTATCTACTAGTCAGGAAATACCAGTTTCATACTAGTTGTAAAATACTAGTTCCATACTAGTTAAACCTGGACTATTATAATTTCCATAAATGAACTAGTCCACATACTAGTCCAAAAAGGACTAGTATAAAATATACTAGTCCCATACCAGTCCAAAATCATTCAACCTGGACTAGTATGATTTCAACCAGAATTTTCCTGGCTTACCCTTTATTTTATCCCTCCACTTTATTTTCATGTTTATTCTTAAGAAAGCAGCGGCTATTTGTATTTGCCCTATCACGAAAAAGCATCTATGAATTATAAGAGAAAACGAAACGAATGAATTTTGTATTTTTCAACTGGTATAATTTCATCCAGAAAAATCTGGTTATATACTAGTATGGAATGTATATTTCCTGACTAGTATGAGTTCTACCAGAAAATTCTTGTTGTATGCTAGTATGAAGTGGATATCTCCTGACTAGTATGTGTTCTACCAGAAAATTCTAGTTGTATACTAGTATGAAATGGATATTTCCTGACTAGTATGAGTTCTACCAGAAAATTCTAGTTGTATACTAGTATGAAATGGATATTTCCTGACTAGTATGAGTTCTACCAGAAAATTCTAGTTGTATACTGGTATGAAATGGATATTTCCTGACTAGTATGAGTTCTGCCAGAAAATTATAGTTGTATACTAGTATTTTTCTGACTAGTTTAAGGTTTCGCTGCAGGGATCATAAACAAATGCATGTATTTAAGCAGCTAATGAATTTCAAATGGAAGTTGTCAGATGAAGGAGCTATAATATGCGGCTATCTCATTTCAACAGAAATTATATTGAAATAGAGATATGTTTCGGGCTCATTAGGAAAATTTAGAAGAAAAAAGCTATTGCAGCAACTAATTGCAAGTCTGTTGTTTTATACTTCTAATATTATTATTATTTTTTATTTTTTTTCATTTTTTTTATTTTTTTTTTTCATTTTTTTTATTTTTTTTTTTCATTTTTTTTCTATTTTTTTTTTATTTTTTTTTTATTTTTATTTTTTTTTTACTTTATTTTTATTTTTTTTTTTTACTTTATTTAATGCTTTTTGTATTTCATTTATTTTTTTGTTTTTTTACTATATTTCATTTTGTTTTTGTTTTTCATCATTTCATTTTGTTTTTGGTTTTTCATCATTTCATTTTGTTTTTGGTTTTTCATCATTTTAGTTTGTTTTTGCTTTTTCATCATTTCATTGTGTTTTTTGTTTTATTTTATTTTTTGTTTATTCAGTTTAATTTTATTTTTATGTCTATTTTATATTTTTTTCTTTACTTTTTTATTTTTTATATTTTTTATTTATTTTTATTTTTCTGTTTTTTATTTATTTTTATTTTTTCTGTTTTTTATTTATTTTTTATTTCAAATTTTTGTTTATTTATTTTTTTTATTTTAAATTTTGTTTATTTTTTTTATTTTAAATTTTTGTTTATTTATTGTTTTGTATTTTTTTGTTTATTTATTGTTTTGTATTTTTTTGATTATTTTTAGTTTTTCTTTGAACTAATATTTGTAATATTGTGTTTTTTGTTTTATTTTATTTTTCTATTTTTTATTTCTTTCTTCTATTTTTTTATTTTTTTATATTTTGTATTTATTTTTTTCTGTTTTTTTATTCATTTTTTATTTCACATTTTTGTTTATTTTTTTTATTTTACATTTTTGTTTATTTTTTTTTGTTTTAATTTTTTGTTTATTTATTGTTTTATATTTCTTTTCTAAATAATTTTTGATGTTACTTTTGCCGGGCATCGAACCGCCACGACTTGGCGTAGAAGGCCGAACACTTAACCGCTACACCACGGCGGCCGCTTAAAGGTAAATATTATTTATCTTTTTTATATTTTTTTATATAAACATTTTATTTTTTTTTTTTTTATAACCATTTTATTTTAATTTTTTTATATATAACCTTTTTATTTTATTTTCTTTATATAAACTTTTTATTTTATTTTTTTATATAACCTCTTTATTTTCTTTTTTTTTTATTTTAAATATTTATATTTTTATATTTTTTATATATCCCTTTTATTTGCTTTTTTTAATTTAACCTTTTTGCTATCATTTTTTTTTTTGTGTATAGCCTTGTTATTTTATTTTTTTGTAACATTTTTATTTTATTTAGTTTTTATTTTTATTTTTTTAATTTTTTATTTCTTTTTTTTATTTTTTACTAGAGTTCGCCCAGTGGTTGAAATTCAACCACAAAACCTTATTTTATCCTCCTACCTTTTTGCTATTTCCTAAATTTTCCTTTCTTTTCCATATTTTGTATATTTTTGGTTTCTATACATTCCTATTCATTTTGCCTTTTCCTCCCTCTTTACACCATTCAGTAATATAGTTTCAATGTTGATAATTATTTATTCTTCTTAGGTCGTCTTCATACGTATTTCTTTCCTTAGCATTCATTTGCTTTTATTTCCTTTCCTTTCCTTTTCCTTTCCTTTTCTTTCCCTTTCTCTTCTTTCATTTCATTTTATTTCCCTTCTTTCTTTCTTTCTTTCTTTTCTGTTTTTTTCTTTTATTTTTCTTTCTTTTCGTTTCTTTTATATTCTTACCTGATCCTTCTTTCTATTTCCATTACATTCCTTTTTCCTTTTATTTTCTTTTTCTTTCCTGTCCTTTCGTTTCCGTTGCTTTAGTTTCCTTTCATTTTATTCATTTTTTTTTCCTTTCATTTCTTTTCTTTTATTTTTTTCTTACCTATATTTTCTCTCACTTTTTTCACTTCTTGTCATTTCGTTTCCTTACCTTTGCTTTTCTTACCTTTCCTTTCCTACCGTTTCCTTATTTTCTTTTGTTCCTTTCCGCAACTCCTTTGCTTTTCTTTTTCTTTCATTCATTTCCTTAATTTATTTTTTTTAGCTTTTCATTATCTTTCTTACCTTTATTTTTCTTTCTTTTTATTTTCATTTATTTTCCATACCTTCTTCCTCGCTACCTTTTCTTTCCCTTCTTTTTTCCTTCTTTCCTTTCTTTGTTTTTCTCCTTTTGCTTCTCTTTTCCACTGCTTTACCTACATTACATTTCCTTTCTTCCCTTCCTTTTTTCTTTTCAATTCCTTTCCTTTCCCTTTGATTTTTCTGTCATATTTTCCGTTCGTTACCTTAACTTACCTTTATTTTCCTTACATCCATTCCTTTCCTTTCCTATTATTTTCTTAATTTAATACTTTTATTTATTTCATTTTGTTTCATTTTTATTTATTTTATATTATTCCCTTTCCTTTCATTTCCAACAAATTTTATTTATTTACTTTCAATCACTATTTCTGATTTTACTTTTTTTTTAATTTTATCAATTTTCCATTTTATTTTATTTCACTAAGTCTAGCCACGAAGGGCCTTGTGCATGATCTAGCTTATTTGTGCTTTTTTTCAAAAGCATTTGCTTCTCTGCATCCCCACGCACAGATTTTGTTTTTGTAAACACTGTTTGTACCTAAGCTCAATAAAGTTGACGCGCTGGCTCATGTTATCTTATTGCTGCCAACAAAACAACTCACCCTACTGCAATGAATGCAAACACAACAGTGCAAGTGGTCATACCTACATACACCCATGACAGCGAATGCGTGTATAGCACTTGTAGTGGTGTGATTTTCAAATCATATTATAATTAATTTTTTTAATTTTTGGTTTGTTGTCGGACACCCTGCTCGGCGAGACATATCGATACATACCAAATTTTATATACCTTAGAATTGTGGTTATTGCAAAAAAGGGAGGAACCAGTTATGTTTGCGCATTTATATATAATAGATATCTTTTTATTTTTTATATCTTTTTATTTTTTATATCTTTTTATTTTTTATATCTTTTTATTTATTATTTCCCAACAACTCAGGGATTTTCCATATGGCCGGGTCCCGGGACTGACTTTCCTATTGTTGGTGGTATCACAACGGGTCTTTCAAAAGTGGCCTAAGTGTGCCTCTGCGATAGCCACTTGAACCTAACCCAACCTATTTTTCCTTTTTTATTTTATTTTTTTATATTTTTTTTTTTAATTAAATTTTTTTAATTTTTTTTTTTTTTTTTTTTTTAATTTTATCTAATAGATATTTTATTACGTTATCATATTGAAATACCGACTTTAACCTGTAAAACATTTCCCAAAAATTTTCTTGCAAAATGATATTAATTTAACCACAAATTTAAGTTTAAATTGCATTTTCAAACGTAGAGCTCTCTTCATTTTTTTTGCCTGCTTGTCCTTTATTCATGTCCAGCATGACATTGCAACACATGTTGGTCCCAAACCACAAATGTAATTTGTACAATTTGCTTATTTTCGTATATTAAAACACACACATACCAATGCATTTATATGTGCTTTGTTATAGGTGTGTCGCTTAGCATGTTTTATGGTTTGAATAATTAACTCTTAAGTGAAGCGTATGCTAATTTGCATTAAATTAACTTATAATTATTGCATAAACACAGGCGTGGCAAAAATTTAATTGAAAAAGTACACAAGCAAATAAACTTACTATCACTTGATTATATGATAACAACAAAAACTACTGCTATAATGTATGTATTCCCTACAGCGATGGCCTTTCCATAAACTCCTTGGTGAGTCGTAGAATACCAATTCTAATAATTTAGAATGCCCACCTGATAGAATGTATTCCTGAGAAAATAACACTCAAAGAATTAAACTGCGAAGTTCTGCGAATTTTCAGCTAGTGCGGATCGGGTGACAAGAAAAAAGGATTCTTGGAATAGGCTCAATGGTAGGCAACTTTGTTTTAATTGCAAACTGTTGTAGTGTATTAGGACGAATAATTCTAAGTCAGACTCTAAATCTCTTCGCATACTTCGGTGAAAAGTTTTCTAGGGCCATTTGAAAATTTCCATTTTTTTTAAATGTTTTCAAGAAAAAGTGGAGTACATGCGATAGCGCAGAAAATTATGTTAGGGTGCAATACATGTTATGTACTAATTGAGTCCATTTTTTTTTTTTTTATTTTTTCGCTTTTTATTTTTTACTTTTTCTCGGTTTTTTCGTTTCTTATTTTTTTTTTTTGTTTCCCATTTTCATTATTTTTATTTTATTTTTGTTTATTTATAGGTTTGTTTACTGACCAAAAAAAAGTTCAGAGTAGGTTAGAGCAGAGCAGAGCAGCGCAGCTGTCAAAATAGAAATAGAGCAACTTAAAGCAACTCAGAGCAGAAATGCCATGAAACACTTGAATCTCGATAGTTTCTTTTTAATTGGTTTTTTTTGTTTTAATCTTCAAAATTAATTCAAATTCACGTTTACACAAACATTGGTTTTCTTGCAAGCTAATTTTTTTGAAGTTTTCAAAAATGTATTTTTTCCTGACTGACAATTGCTTCTCTGCTCTAACTTACTCCATAAAAAAAGCTAGAGCAGAAATTTGTGATCTGGATTACTCTAGTTTTGTTTTGAGCGTACTCATGAAACAAAAGATAGAGCAACCTAGAGCAAGAAAATTGTTCGTTAAACACAATTTTGTGAAATATCTCAATCTGGCGTAAGCTAGAGCAGCCCAATAAACAAACCTTATATATTTTTTAAATCAATTTTTTATTTAAAGTTCATTATTATTTTTAATCACAATTTTTGTTGTTTTTATCCAATTAATCTCTTCTATTTACATTAATTTTTTTTTGTTTGTTTAATTTTTTTCTTTTAACAACTTAATAGAAGTTTTGTTGTTTTTTTTCTTTGTTAATATTATTTTTAAATTTTTGGAAAATTTTTTAAATTTTTTTTTTTATTTACTCTCTTTTTTTTTTTTTGAATTTTCAACATTTTTTAATCCTTTTTTAATATTTTTTTTAATATTTTTTTTTTAATATCTTTTTTAAAATTTTTTCTTTTAAAATTTTTTTTTTTTTAATAAATTTTTAATACTTTTTTTAAATACTTACTTTTTCAATACTTTATACTTTTTTCTTTTAATACTTTTTTTAATATTTTTTCTTTTAATTTTTTTTTTCATTTAACATTTTTTTAATACTTTTTTATTATTTTTTTTTCTTTTAATACTTTTTTTAATATTTTTTCTTTTAATTTTTTTTTTCATTTAACATTTTTTTAATACTTTTTTATTATTTTTTTTTTTCTTTTAATACTTTTTTTAATATTTTTTCTTTTAACATTTTTTTATCAACATTTTTTTGAATTCTTTTTTAATATTTTTTTCTTTTTATATTTTTTTTTTTTAATTTTTTTAATATTTTTTTTTATATTTTTTTATATTTTTTTAATATATTTTTTAATATTTTTTCTCTTAATATTTTTTCTCTTAATATTTTTTTCTTTTAATACTTTTTTTAATATTTTTTCGTTTAATACTTTTTTTTAATATTTTTTCTTTTAATACTTTTTTTAATATTTTTTCTTTTAATACTTTTTTTATATTTCTTCTTTGATATTTTTTTATTTTTTTAACACATTTTTTTAATTCTTTTTTTATATTTTTTTAATACTTTCATTTTTTTGTTAATTTTTTTATTTTTTAATTTTTTTATTTACTTTTTTTAATTTTTTTATTTTTTTAATTTTTTTTTTTTAATTTTTTTTTTTTAATTTTTTTTTTTTAATTTTTTTTTTTTTTTAATTTTTTTTTTTTTTTTAATTTTTGTTTATTAATATTTTTTTTATTTTTGTTTATTAATATTTTTTATTTTATTTATTTTTTCTTTTATTTTTTTTTTATTTTTTTATTTTTTTTTTTATTTTTTTTATTTTTTTTAATTTCTTTTTTTTTTTTTAATTTTAAATTTTATTTATTTATTTAAGATATATTTCAATTTTTTTTTTAATTTAAATTTTTTTTACTTTTGTTTTCAATTTTTAATTTTTTTAAGTTTTTTTAATTTTAAATTTTTCTAATTTTTTTTTTTAACTTAATTTTTTCTTCATTTTTTCTAATTTTCTTCTAATTTTTTTAATTCTTTTTCATATTTTTTAATTTTTTTCATATTTTTTAATTTTTTTAGTATTTTTTAATTTTTTTCATATTTTTTAATTTTACCATATTTTTTAATTTTTTTCATATTTTTTAATTTTTTTCATATTTTTTTTGTCATTTTAACTTTTTTTATATTATTTTTCAATTTTATTTGGGTTTTTTATATTTTTAATTTTTTTCAAAATTTTCTTACAACCTCAATTCAAGAAATGCTGTAATAAACTTTCCCTTTCCTCGAAATGCATTCTTTCACTTGTGTCATATAAAGTATTTAATTAAATTAATTCAAATCGAGGTAGGACTAAGTAATAACAACTGACACGCACTACTACCAACAAAGAACAAGAGTCTCAGCCATAGAAATAGTTAACGTGCGGACAAATGAAAGTGGCACACAAAGCACATGTTAAAATAGTTACAAAATAAAACTAAGTGCACAAATTAAGGCATACATACATACAATGGCAGACCGTGATGACAACAATAATGATAAGTAATATTTGCATTTGTGTGTTACATTAGACACACCCACAACACATTACGTATAATCAGACAACAGCGTAATTTGTGGCAAGGAATTTTTTAATTTTTTTTTGTCCCGAAGTTAGTACAAATATGTAGGGCAAAAAATACAAATAATAAACAAAGTATGCCAACAAATGTATTTACTAGGAAAAATGTTGCGTATACGCAATGGAGAACCTTTTCAACTATGTTTGCAAATAATTTAGATTATTGTTAAGTATACGCCGTGTAGTCGTACTTAAATGAGGGCAAAAGAGGTAAAACAAAGAAAAGGGGATATAAATAAATTAAAACTCGCACCTGAGTCAGAATAAGGCGGTGAATTAGATGTAATGGTATTCTCCTTGAGCGCCTTAAAGTATGCAACATTGCAATCATCATTCATCATTTATTGGCGCTTAACCGCCTAAGCGATTTTGGCCGTTTCGTATCAAAGCACGCCAGTCATTCCTTTTTAGCGATAACCGACGCCAGTTGGAAACCCCAAGGGAGTTCAAGTCATCCTCCACCTGTTGTTTCCATCTCAGTCGAGGCCTCCCCCTTCCTCTGCTGCCGAATTCAGGCGACGATAGGAAAACCTTCTGTGCTGGAGCTTCTTTGTCCATTCGCATAACATGGCCCAGCCAGCGAAGTCTTTGGGCTTTAATTCGCTGGACTATGGTCAGATCTGCGTAGAGCTCGTACAGCTGATCGTTAAATTTCCTTCGATACTCGCCGTTGGCATCACGGGAAGGACCATAAATCTTCCGGAGAACTTTTCTCTCAAATACTCCAAGGGCCATCTCATCTTCTATTGACATTGTCCATGAATCTGAGCCATACATCAGGACAGGTATGATGAGAGACTTATAGAGCGTGATCTTTGTTCTTCGAGAGAGGACTTTACTTCTCAATTGCCTACTCAGTCCAAAGTAGCACTTGTTGGCAAGAGTGATTCTCCGCTGGATTTCTAGACTGATATTATTTTCGGTGTTGATACTGGTTCCCAAATAGACGAAGTCCCTCACAGTTTCAAATTTGTAACTATCAACAGTGACATGGCTGCCAAGGCGCAGGTGCGCCGATTCTTTCTTTGATGACAGCAAATACTTCGTCTTGTCCTCGTTCACGGCAAGACCCACTTTTTTCGCTTCCTTATCCAGTCCAGAGAAGGCAGCGCTTACGGCGCGGTTGTTAAGGCCAATGATATCAATATCATCGGCATACGCCAGCAATTGCACGCTCTTGTAAAAGATTGTACCATTGCGGTTTAGCTCTGCTGCTCGAATTATCTTCTCCAGCATCAGATTGAAGAAATCGCACGAAAGGGAGTCGCCCTGTCTGAAGCCTCGTTTGGTTTCAAATGGCTCAGAGAGGTCCTTCCCGATTCTGACGGAGCTGTTGGTATTGCTCAACGTCATTTGGCAAAGCCGTATAAGCTTTGTAGGGAAGTCAAATTCAGACATGGCGGCATACAGGCAACTCCTTTTTACGCTGTCAAAAGCGGCTTTAAAATCGACAAAGAGATGGTGAGTGTCGATTCTCTTATCATGGGTCTTCTCCAGGATTTGGCGTATGGTGAAAATCTGGTCGATGGTAGACTTACCAGGTCTAAAGCCACACTGATAAGGTCCAATCAGTTTGTCTACGATGGGCTTCAGCCTTTCACACAACACGCTAGAAAGAACCTTATATGCGATATTAAGAAGACTAATTCCGCGGTAGTTGGTGCGGTTAGCGGGATCGCCTTTCTTGTGGATTGGGCAAAGCACACTTAAATTCCAATCCGGAGGCATGCATTCGTCTGACCATATTCTGCATAAGAGCTGATGCATGCTTTTTACCAGCTCTTCGCCTCCGTGTTTGAACAGCTCGGCGGGTAGTCCGTCTTTTCCAGGCGCTTTGTTGTTTTTGAGCCGGGATATAGCTATCCTCACTTCATCATAGTCAGGTGGTGGGACGACTTTTCCATCGTCAGGGATTGGGGTATCGGGTTCGACGCCTCCCTCGCAATTTAGCAGTGAGGAGAAGTGCTCCCTCCATAATTTAAGTACACTTTGTACGTCGGTTACCAGGTCGCCATTATTGTCCTTACAGGAGCTTGCCCCGGTCTTAAAACCTTCCGTCATCCGCCGGATCTTTTCATAGAATTTTCGGGCATCATTCCTGTCAGCCAGCATTCCAAGCTCCTCACACTCACGCCTTTCGGCCTCACTTTTCTTTTTTCTGAAAAGGCGTCTCTCTTCCTTCTTTGCCTCACGATATTGTTGCCATACACTGCGGGTTGCGCCCGTTCGCAACGTCTCCTTGTAGGCAGCGTCCTTTTTTTTCGAGGCAGTTTTGCATTCCTCATCGTACCAGTTGTTCTTGCGGGCTCGCTGGAACCCTATAGTGGCCTCAGCGGCGGTACGCAATGAGTGAGAGATATGCTTCCATTGCTCGGTTACATCGTTAGGTCGAGGATTGCCCTCTGCTAGCAGGTGTGAGAGTCGAGTTGTGAAATTATCAGCTGTCTGTGTCATGCGCAGCTTCTCGACGTCAAACTTTCCTTCTGTTACTGTGCGCACTTTCTTCGTTGCACAGAGGCGTGTGCGTATCTTGGCTGCGACAAGATAATGGTCAGAGTCAATATTGGGACCACGCAGTGTACGCACGTCCAGAACGGTGGAGCTATGTCTGCCGTCAATCAACATTGCAATGCTGTCCTATTTAATCTAGAAAAGCTACATATACCTGTAACAAGAACAAAAAACAAGGTTAAGCTTAGCCCTAAGCATGAACAATAGCTTCTCCTTGCGTCTACTAGCTAACTGCAACACCTTCTTCATCTTCTTCTACTTAACCTAATTCTTAACAAGCAAGTGCCTGGTGGCGAATAAATGTGGGAAATCCCTAAACAAAGGCGCGCCTATGCATTTTTATGCTGGACAATGGTAAACTATGAACTGTATGACTGTTAATTTAGGGAAAATTATTCACACAAATCCCAAGTGAATTTCACTAAAACTAAATTAAGAAGCAAATGAGAGTTTATGAATTATATGGATGTTTGTGTATATATATAAGTTTCAATCTTTTGCAAATACATATGTAAGTAGAAAAAAACATTGAATTCTCTTCTAGACATAGCAACAGATATGAGTGTGAGTATCTATATATATTGGTTTATTATTTTTAATTTAAATTTTTTTTATTTTCTCTCTCATTCACTCAACTCAAAATAAAATGATACCAAAAAAAAAACAAGTGGTTGTGACAGCAAAAAAAAAAGAAAGGAGCAAACTATTTTTTGCTTGCAGTGAAAAAATAAAGTGTAAACTGAAATTGAAGAATATGCTAAATGAAAACAGGCGACCAGCGCGCTATGTAAAATGCCAGTAAGCAGATAGTGGAAATTACAAACGAGTCAGAAAAGAATATCGTGCAGTTCATCAAAGCCATTGATAAGTAAAGAAAACATATCTCACTAGGATGAACAAAAAATTAAACATAAAAAATTGGCGGAGCAAAGTTATAGCGCAGTTTTCGCATAAAGCATGTGATCAGAGTTTTTTTTTATCATTTTTTAATGATTTTTGTTTAATTTTTTACTTTGTAATTTTCTTTTATTTTTATTTATTTTTTGTTTTAGGCAATATTTATTTTTTTTTTGTTTTAATTAATTTTTTTTATTTTTTTTTTATTTTATTTTTTTTTTTTTATTTTTTAATTTTTTTTTTTATTTTTTTATTTTTTTTTTTAATTAATTTTTTTTTTTTGTAATTATTTTGTTTTTTTAATTAATTTTTTGTTATTTCTTTTTTAATTATAAACTATATTCGTTTTAACTAATTGTTTGTTCCAGGGTTGGGCAATTTTGAATAAAAAATTATTCAAATAAAAAATAATAAAGAAGAAAATTTTTTATTTATTAATTTTTCATTAGTTTTATATTAATTTTTTTTATTAATTCATTTATTCATTTTTTTGTTCATTTTTTTATTCATTTTTTTATTTATTTTTTTATTCATTTTATTTTTTATCATTTCATTTTTTATTTTTTTTTATCATTTTATTTTTTATTTTTTTTTATCATTTTATTTTTTATTTTTTGTATCCTTTTATTTTTTATCATTATCAAATTTATCAAATTATTCAAATTTAAAATAAAAAAGAAGAAAATTTTTTATTTATTAATTTTTCATTACTTTTATATTATTTTTTTTTATTAATTCATTTATTCATTTTTTTTATTCATTTTTTTATTTATTTTTTTTTTTTATTCATTTTATTTTTTATCATTTCATTTTTTATTTTTTTTTTATTTTTTTATCATTTTATTTTTTTTTTTTTATCCTTTTATTTTTTATCATTTTATCATTTAATTTTTTTTAATATTTTTTTTTAATATTTTTTTTTTAATATGTTTTTTTTTTAATATTTTTTTATTATTTTTTTTTATTATTTTTTTTTTAATATTTTTTTTTTAATATTTTTTTTTTAATATTTTTTTTTTAATATTTCTTTTTTAATATTTCTTTTTTAATATTTCTTTTTTAATATTTCTTTTTTAATATTTCTTTTTTAATATTTTTTTATTATAAATTTTTTCCAATTTAATTTTTAAAACGTTTTTTTTTTTTTATTTTGACTTTTATATTTCTAATGTTTTTTTTTTTTTAGAGAAATACAAAACACATTCTAGACGGAAAGCTTCTTTATGTTTCGGAAAAAATTATATTTGGTATGTAAGATTGAATGATGTATATGAAGTAAGATTACACAGTTGAGCGTTCCGTTCAATTTTGCTTTTCCTCCAATCGGGTCATAAAATGAACATATACTTAGAGTAAATTATTTATGTTTTTGGATCACCCTAGTTCCTTTCTCCACGAAGTACGACAAGCATGATGAGTAGTTTTCGTTGCTATGTTTTATGATTTTTCCCCGTTTACTCTTTGTCTACCTTCTTCCATATAGTCTGGTTATCGCAAATTCTTTTATGCAAAGCTCTCACTGGTTACAGTAGCGAGCAAAAAAATAGTATGGTTCTAATGATGTATGATATTTATTAAAATTTTTTTTTTTTTTTTTTTAATAAAAGGCCTTCCCTTAAATAAAAAATAAAACCCTTCAAAACACTCAGCTTAAGCGCCAAAAATCTCCTTTAAAAAAAAGCTACGCCTTAAAGTATGCAATAATCTCGAAGTTATCTGACAGACAGTATTAAGTATTGCATACCCTAAGGCGTGCCCAAAAATCTATTCGAGATTTTAAGGATACCTCACAGTAAAAGCTCTTTTATAGTTCACTTTACTGTAAATGGTTATGTTTTCTGCACCCTACATACATCCTATAACGTGCTTTGGAACCTACCACAAACATGAAAAAATTAGCATTTAGAGCAAAAAAAGACCAACCACCTTTTGTATGTTGCGTTCATAAGAGCGTATTGCTGGTGCAGCTTGTTGCTTCTCTTCAAATGTTCGTCTCGCTGTTCGCCACACAAAGCTAATGTGGGCGAGAAAAAAAAAAGAAACTACGAAATCTGCGTAAAACCACGAAAGCGAGTATGACGGCGGCAAGCGAAAGGAGAGCGAACTTTGTAGAGAAACAAAAAAGGTGAGCAAAAACATTTTTTTTGACAGACGCGAAAATAGCACAAAAAAAGGCAAAGGAAAAGGGCACAGTGTTCTCAAAATATTGAACAGATAAAAATTTGTTCTTGTCCACTACTAAGCAGTCACACCGAGAGGATACTCAAGCTTTAAGAGCAGTGTCAAACCAATATTTTGTTTATCCCTCCAATCCCTCAAAATCTACCACTGCTTTTGGTCTCTTAGTATATGCATATTCGTGGTAAAAAAAAAAACAACCTCAACTACACGACATACGAATATGAAAAGTCGGTATCAGCGTCGTCGTGGTCGTCAAAATCAACGTCAGAGCCTCGCTTATCAACACAACGAATGCGTTGCGCTGTATTTTACTTCGTGTTGCTTTTGCTTTTACATACTTTGCTTTGACTGCTCTGCCACCACTACCTTTTAATCAGTTGGTTGTTTTAAATGTGTGTATGTGTGTGGTGTGTAGCCTTGTGTTGTGTCACCTGCTATTGCTGTTTGGCTTTAACTCAGTCAGCTTGTTGCTTGTCGATTTGCTTGCTGGCTTTTTTTGGTCGCCTGTTATCGCTGTTAATCAAATGTCTGGTTAAAAGTTGTTGGTTTTCAGTATTGGAAACGCGGTTAACGGCGATTAATCTTACATATGTTGTTTGTATTTATGAATTAGGGTAGTTGCATGATTAAAAACAGAGGGGAAGGAAAAGGTGTGATAACGTGGAGCACTCAAGGTGGAATGTAAACTTACTTTCTGCGTAGTAGAAAAAAATGTAGGTATGTTTTACAGTGAATCTTGTAAAGGTATAAGTGGTAATTTAGATGATTGTTTCTTTTTTTTCATTTATTTTGTTTGTTTTTTTTAGTTCTTATAATTTTTATTTTATTTTTGTTTTTCATTTAAATTTTATTTATTTATCTATTTATTTTTATTTGATTTTTTTATTATTATCATTTTATTTTTTTTATCTTTTTTTTTTATTTATCTTTTTTTTTTTTATTTATCTTTTTTTTTTATTTATATTTTTTTTTATAATTTTTTTAAAATTTTTTTTTTTTAATTTTTTTTTTTTGTAAATTTTTTTTTTTTTATTTTTTTTTTAATTGTTTTTTTTTATCTTTTTTTTAATTTTTTATTTTTATTTTTTTTTTTTTAATTTTTTATTTTCATTTTTTTTTTTTTTTCATTCTTAATTTTTTCATTTTTTTTTTTTTTTTCATTCTTAATTTTTTCATTTTTATTATTTTTTCATTCTTAATTTTTTCATTCTTAATTTTTTAATTTTTATTATTTTTTCATTCTTAATTTTTTCATTCTTAATTTTTTATTTTTTATTTTTTTTTTTTAACTTTTTTTAAGTGTTTATTTTTAATTTTTGTTGTTTTTTTTTTTCATTTTCAATTTTGTTCATACTTTTAATTTTGTTGATACTTTTATTTTTTTTTTTTTGGTATTTTTTAATTTTTTTTTTATTTTTTTATTTTTTTTATTGTTTTTTTTTTCTAGTTTTTTTTTGTTTTTTTTTTTATTTTTTTATTATTTTTTTTTTATTTTTTTATTGTTTTTTTTTTTTGTTTTTTATTGTTTTTTTTTGCTTTTTATTGTTTTTTTTTTTTTTTTGTTTTTTATTGTTTTTTATTGTTTTTTTTTGTTTTTTTTTTGTTTTTTATTGTTTTTTATTGTTTTTTTTTGTTTTTTTTTGTTTTTTTTTTTTTGTTTTTTTTTTGTTTTTTTTTTGGTTTTTTATTGTTTTTTATTGTCTTTTTACTGTTTTTGATAACGTGAAGCACGAAAAATGGAATGTTAACGTAGTTTATGAGTAGTACATAGAAAAAATGTATCCGTATTCAAAAAAAAATAATCAACCTTACTGTTTAACAGCGAATCTTGTATAGGTATTAGCGGCAAAGCTTTATCGATTTACAATCTTTACTTCTTTTTCTTTATTTTTTTTTTACTCTTGAGGAACAGAAGTAAACGTCTGGACATCCAAACATCCAAATATCCAAACATCGCTACATTTTTCTTTTTCATTTACATTTTTTTTCTTTATTTATTTGTTTTTTTTTTATTTAATTTATTCCTTTTTTTTATTTAATTTATTCCTTTTTTTTATTTAATTTATTCCTTTTTTTAATTTACATTTTTTATTTTTTTTTATTTAATTTATTCCTTTTTTTTAATTTAAAATTTTTATTATTTTTTTATTTTTCATTGTAAATTTGTTTTATTAAACTTTTTTGTCATTAGAATTTTGCATACATATTTTATCTTTTATTTTTTTTTTTTTTTAGTTTTTTTTTTAATATTTTCCTCCTTTTTTATTTGTTATCTTAACTTTTTTGGGCATATTATCTTTCCTTACCTTTTCTTTTTTTGATTTTTTGATACTTTTTAATTACTTTTTTTTTAATTTTTTTAATTTTTTATTTTTTTATTTTTTTTTTTAATTATTTTATCTTTTATTTTTTGTAAATTTTTTATCTTTTTTTTCAATTTTTTATCTTTTATTTTTTTCATTTTTTTTTTAATTTTTGTTGTTTTTTCTTTAATTTTTTATTTTTTATTTTTTTTCTTTTTTCTTTTATTTTTTATTTTTTTTCTTTTATTTTTTATTTTTTTTTTTCAATTCTTTTTTAATTCTTTTCAATTTTTTTATTTTTTTATTACTTTTTCGTTATTTCCTTATTTTTCCAGTTTGTTATTTTAATTTTTTATAAATTCTTTTTTTTTTTTTTAATATTATATAAATACAAAATAAAATAGTCCGATTAATAGTCTCAATAGAGTGCCTTTTATTCACTTTCAGATCAACGCCACCCTAAAATCTAACAAATTTTTCCCTTTCCTTTCCTTTTAATCCAAATTAAACTTTTGCCTTTAACGTTGCGCTACTTGATCAAATTCTTTAACAACAATTATTAACTTTACAAAAACAAATGCTCTCAAAATATTTTTATTTCCAAAGTTACTGCGTCGCTGCTGTTTCTTTATTTTGCAATTTTTCTCCAATATCTGATTTCAACTCATAGTCATACCTAACACCAACTGAAACAAAAAATTGATTAACAAAGCAAAAATCTTTTTATTACTTTTCAGTATTCAGTTCAGTTAAAAGTTGGCGTTGACTGTACGCATGCTTTTACTTTACACCTTCTTTATACTTTTTCAAATACGAAAGTAATAATCTCAGCAAAGTAAATTATTAGCATTTCTCATCTTAGCTCATTATGTTTCTTGTCCTTGTAAGACGATGTGAATAACTTAACTTGTGTTTCTTAATTTTCATCAAAAATAATTATTTTTCTTAATTTTTTTTTTTTTGTACAAAAGTTTTTCGTATTGGTAGTTTAGTATTGTACTGCTTACTTCGATTCCAGATTCTATTTTCCTTAAGTCTAATGAACATAATACACATTTCATTAACAAAAACTTTACTTTTATAAAAGTTTCGTTTATATATGGGAGGGAGAGGGAGTTAGATATGTTCTGGTATAGTAATGGCACGTAAGCAGACCTGTTAAACAATGATTACTCATGTAATGATTTGCAATACTCGACGGGCCCAAGGTTGTCTCTCCAGAGGGTAGTTTGTTCAGAGATGGTTCCTTGACCCTAGTAAAATTGTTAAATCTTTGAAAGAAAAATTTGTTTACAACCACCGATCTCTTTACAAAGCACCCTCTGGAGAGAAAACCTAGGGTGACCCGAAAAGTCTTTAGAAACCGTTGAAAAATCCGGTGGGGTTTTCAAAAACTATAATTTTGTTGTACAGTGTTATTTAATATTCTTTCTTGAATTATCTGTTTCTCTCCCTTATTATAAGTCCAAAAAAAATCTCATTTCGTGTTAAGCACAAGTTTTAGGGTCTCATTATGTATGACGAAAGATAGCTTAGGCGAACGATTCGTCTGCTTCCAAACTCGCATTTTTTTCATTTTTGTTTTTTATGTCAAAGAATAGTCGAATATATTTAAAAAAGTCTATGGAGCCAATTAAAATTATTGATAATGCGATGGCTACGCGATATTGTGATCAGACGAATCGTTCGTCTGAGCTATATTTCGCCATACGTAATGAGGCCCTTAGTTATTTTCATTCTAGTAATTTTTTTTTGTTTTTTTGCTTTTTGGTTTTAATGTATCTTTTTATTTTTTATTTTTAATTTTTAAATTATTTTTAATATTTTTATTTTTAATTTTTTTTTTAATTTTTTTTTTTTTATTTTTTTTTTTTTGCTTTTTTTATTTTTTTTTTTTCTTTTTTTTTAAATTTTTTTCTTTTTTTCCTTTTTTTCATTTTTTTTTTCATTTTTTTTCTTTAATTTTTTCCTTTTTTTTATTTTTTCCTTTTTTCATTTTTTCATATTTTTCATTTTTTAATATTTTTCATTTTTTCATATTTTTAATTTTTTCATATTTTTTCATTTTTTCATATTTTTTTCATTTTTTCATATTTTTTTAATTTTTTCATATTTTTTTAAATTTTTCATTTTATCCTTTTTTAATTTTTAATTTTTTTTTTATTTTTTTCACTTTTTTTAAATTTTTTTTTTAATTTTTTTTAATTTTTAAAAAAATTTTTTTTTTTTTATCTTTATAGTTTTATTTTATTTATTTCTTTAATCTTTGTGTTTATTATTTTATCATCTACGCTTTTTTTCAATCCTTAGTTTTGTAATTTATATATATTTTTAAATTTTTTTTTTTATTATTAATTTTTGTATCAGTTCATTATTAATTTGGTTTTTTTATTTATTTTGTATAATTTTTTATTAATTTTAGTATTCTTTTTTAATTAATTTTTGTGGCATTTTTTGTATTGATTTTTGCATTATTTTATATTGATTTTTGTATTATTTTTTAGGTCCCTAAAGCTAACAGAACAATTAGGTGCTCGAAAGGTGCTCAAAAGGTGCTCTAATCCTACAAAAGGTGCTCGTCAACTTTTCCCAAAAATCGATGTTCTGCTAGCTTAAGCCTTAACATCGATTTTTGGGAAAAGTTGACGAGCACCTTTGTAGGATTAGAGCACCTAATTTTGCATGTGTTACTTTTATGTTCTGCTAAAACTGTTCTGCTAGCTTTAGGGACCTTTATTTTTTATATTAATTTGTCATTTATTTTTCTTTTTTTATTTTAAATTTTATTTATTTAAATTTTTTTGCATATTATTTTAATTTTTGTTTGTTTTTTATTTTTTTCGTTATTTTTTATATATTTTTCTTAAAATTTTTTTTAGTTTACTTTTTCAATAAAACTTAGAAATACTTATGTACAGACTACTAATCATTATTTCAAAGCAGTTATAAAACAGTTATACTTACGATATTACGACTTTACGATATCAATTTCAAATGCATTGAGCTTACCTGAAACAAAAGAAAGGAAAATGTACGTTAGCTTAGGTGGTTATACTTCATAGCATTTTTAGAAAAATTCCACAGGCTCGATTTTTTAAAACAAGTTTGACAATGTTGACTAAAGTTTAACCCATACAAAGTCAACTCTTAAATTTATACTTCTTAAAAACCGTGCCTAGGGAGGTTAACTTAATTATGCTCCCATTTAGTATTAAGCTCCCAAAAAGCACATGAAGTCCTCTAGTATCCTTTTAGGCGTTTAAGATTTGTATACTTGAAGCTCAGTAGCCATAAACAGATGTATGAGCTCAACATGTTCTATCTATGTACTTAAACAAAAAAAAAACCTCTTTCGAGTGCAATTTCTAAATTAAATTTACTCTCAATTTTCTATGAGCGCCTAAAAGTATGTTATATATTTAAAAAAAAAATTAATATGAAAGTCACACCATTACAAATGCTAAACATGTATCTACTTTATAGAGCCGCTGTTCTGTGTGTAAGTATGACCACTGGCATTGGTGGTTTTGAAGGAGAGCCTGAGTGTGAGCACAAGAGTTTCTTTGTTGGTTAAGGGAGCAAAATCAAACATAAGCAAGAACGTAAACTTAATTGATCACACATGCAGTCTTTACAAAAATAATGGCACGTGAGTATTTATGTCCAAAGAGAGAAAAATAGTGACAAGGTGAGGAATTTTTGGTAAAAAAAAAAGAAACCAGCAACATTTTTCTTAAAATATTTATTGTGAAATCTTCAAAGTAAATTTATACGCCTAGAGCAAAAAAAAGCCGGCTAATACAAAATATGGTGAAATAAAAGAAAGTAAAATAAATGGAAATACATACAAATGTATCAAATCAGTTTATATGAAAGAAACTCAAAAAAAAAAATTAAAAAAGGGAAGGAAAGGAAAGGAAAATAAGGGAATGAAAATGAAAGGAAGGAAGGGGAAGGGAAATGAAAGGACAGGAAAGGAAAGGAAAGGAAAAGAAAGGAAAGGAATGGAAAGGAAAGGAAAGGAAAGGAAAGGAAAGGAAAGGAAAGGAAAGGAAAGGAAAGGAAAGGAAAGGAAAGGAAAGGAAAGGAAAGGAAAGGAAAGGAAAGGAAAGGAAAGGAAAGGAAAGGAAAGGAAAGGAAAGGAAAGGAAAGGAAAGGAAAGGAAAGGAAAGGAAAGGAAAGGAAAGGAAAGGAAAGGAAATGAAAGGAAAGGAAATTAAAGGAAAGGAAAGGAAAGGAAAGAAAAGAAAAGAAAAGGAAAGGAAAGGAAAGGAAAGGAAAGGAAAGGAAAGAAAGGAAAGGAAAAGAAAGGAAAGGAACGGAAAGCAAAGGAAAGCAAACAAAAGGAAAGGAAAGGAAAGGAAAGCAAAGCAAAGAAAATGAAATTACAGGAAAGGTAAGAAAAGAAAATGCAGAAATAATTGAAAAAGGTAAACCTTAGAAAAAGATAAATTAAAAAATTATATGAAGTAAAAATATAAAATTTAAAATTTAGTATGCGTTAGTGGTGTAGAGAAAAATAAGCAGAAGGAGGAAGAATGTGAGGAAAGGAAAAATATGGAAAATGAAAGAAAGAATGAATCAAAGGAAAGGGACTTCAAAAAAACAAAGTAAGTTAGAATAGGGTTTTGTGATTGCATTTCAACCACTGGGCAAACTCTAGTTTTAATATAAAAGTAACAGCGGCAGATAAATTTTGACTTTGTTGCAAATCTAATTTGCCAATGCATAAACAAAAATTTGAAACAAAATCAAATTATTACTGACATTTGTGCCAGAATATGTTTAGCTAAAAATGTTTGTGTTGCTGAGCGCAGACTAGAGCCACGATTTTATAACTTTGTAACATAGGGCAAACATGCAAATACATTGGCATATTGTAAGCATATCACATCAATTGGGCATTTGTCGATAGCTGTGCGACCGCAACCTATTTGCCCAAACACTATCAAATATGCTTTTGACTAAATTTCGTCTCATTACATTGAACACGAGCTGCTGTTATAACACAAAATTTTGTATTTCATTTGAACTTTATTCTATGTGTCGTGCCAACTCAATGTTGCACATACGACAAAGTACGGCCCGCGTTATATCTGCTGCTCAACTAGGTTTCTCTTTAAAATTATATGCATAATCACGTTTGTTTTTGCTCGTTAGTATGTTTGCATATTTTTAGCTGACGTGCGCCAGATTATATGGCTTAATGGTTTATTGGATGTCCAAAATAGGACTAATTAATGTTAATAAGCAGTGACAGTCGAGCTGCGTTAGGCAGCAGGCAAGCAACGCCACTGCAAACATTTGGTTGACCAATACATTGAAGTGTAATCGAATATAATTTCTTTTGTATGTATTTGTATTTGTTTGCGCTTCTATTTAGCGTAATTTATTTGCCACATTATGCAAGTGACGAAATTAATGATGTCAGACCACACCAACAGTGTGTGGGTGGGTGCCCTCTTTTGAGCCCAACATAGAGGTCGATGGTCAGATCGTTGTTTGTTGTTTCAAAATTGAGAACAGAACAGCAAATTATTTGTTAATTTTTAGCTTGACCGATTTTTCTATTTCAATTTAGAAGAAGAGTAAATGAGACAGCAATAGAGTCAGCGACAAATAAAGTATAGAAGAATGCGTGTTTGTAAAAGCTTTACGATTTTTGGCAGAGTTAGGTTAGTTTGAAAGGGCTGGACCAAACCTATTGTGTTAACCTATGCTTTACCACCTTCTATTTCAGATACCATATATTAATCGCATTCTCAATGATGTTGCTAAGTATAGAGACTCGAAATAAAGCTAAAGCTGGAGTTATTGCATTGGATATCCTATCGGTTTCGAGTCTCGTTACTTCGTAACTGTGCTATAAAGCTTAAACCGGAGATGGAATAGTTTGAAATTTATATTTTTCGAAATCGGAATACATACATATCTTATAGAAATTCAAAAACAAATCTAGACAAACTTTATAAAATTTCGAAAAATGAGCGTGTATTTGAATTTACTATACATATATGTTTTTTTGTTTTTTTTTTTTGTTTTTTTTATTGCTTTTATTTTTCTGTTTTTTTTATTTTTTTTTTTATTTCTATGTTGTTTTTTATTTTTTTTTTCTTTATTTTTTTTATTTTTTTATTGTTTTTATTTTTTTATTGTTTTTTTTTATTTTTTTTTTTGTTTTTTATTTCTTATTGCTTTTTTATTTTTTTTATTGTTGTTTTATTTTTTTTATTTTTTTTTGTTTTTTATTTTTTTTTTGTTTTTTATTTTTTTTGTTATTTTTTTGTTTTAATTATTTTTTTGTTTTAATTATTTTTTCTTATTTTTTTTTGTTTTGTTTTTTTTTTATTGCTTTTATTTTTTTATTTTTTTTTATTGCTATTTTATTTTTTTTTGTTTTTTATTTTTTTATTTTTTTTTTTTTTGTTTTTTATTTGTTTTTATTTTTTTTTATTGTTTTTTTTTATTTTTTTTTGTGTTTTTTTATTTTTTTTTTCTATTTTTTTTAATTTTTTTTTTTTTTTTTTTATTTTTTTTTTTTTTTTAATTTTTTTTATTTTTTTTTTTTTTGTTATTTTATTTTTTTTTTTGTTTTTTTTATTTTTTTTATTGTTTTTTATTTTTTTTTTGTTATTTTATTTTTTTTTTGTTTCTTTTTTTTGTTTTTTTTATTTTTTTTTTATTGTTTTTTATTTTTTTTTGTAATATATTTTTTTTTTTTGTTTTTTTTTTATTTATTTTTTTTATATATGTATAAGCTAAAAAAATTATATTTTAAAACCAAAAAGAAGTCAAAGTAACAAAAAATAAAAAAAAATAAACTATTTTACAGAGTCCTTAAATTGCCTTCACCGAGAATTAAACTCACAATATTTGGAATGCTAAACGCAGGTGTCTGCCATCATGAAATCGTATACAAAAAAAATCTGTCCAAATAACAAAAATTTGGTGAATTCAACAAAATTCAACTTCAGGATAACAGTGAGAGATTGTTGATTTTCCAGTGCCATTTTTTCTGTGTATTATAAGGAGATTAAAATATATACCGACTTTTCCGAACAAACATACCCATAAGTTTTCAGATCCAGCTAATTATAAACTCTTTAGAGCTCCTAAATCAAAAAGCTCATATAAATAAATTCCCAAAACCAAATAATAAAATCATTTTTGTTGAAATGTTGAGGTCGACTTCAAAAATATTATTCAATTTCATTATAATCTGCAAATACTTTTATGTGATATCTAGCCGTAGCTCAAATAAAATTATCAAACCTACAACATAATTCCATTAAAGCTGTGCAACAGTTTTGACTGGTTTTCGTAGAATAGCGCAAATTTGCCAATTTTGTGCATTAAAATGTTTTGTTATAACCAATTTTATGCTCTGTTAAGCTAACACAAAAAAAATGTATGACCCTCGGACTGTATAAGAATACAAGTGGAAAAAGTATATTTCAAGCTGAACAAACCAAAGCAAGACAAAATAAAAATGTGCAATAAAAACAGCAAATAAAGATATAGCAAAATCAAATACGCAAAAAAAAACACAGAACTGTCGACGGCTGAAGGTTTTATACCCGTCACGAATATAACTACACCGAAAAACTGGACTACGCCCTATGAAGGCACATTTATGAAAGTTGAATATTCTGAAAAAACATGTTTCAGATTCTGAAGTGGAATTCATAGTTCGGGGAATACACAAAGAGAGAAAATTGAGCTGGTGATGGATAAGAATTAACAGTGATTTCGTCATATCAACCAAAATATAGTTATATCAACCAAAATATAGTTACATCAACCAAAATATGGGTTGATTCAACCAAAATCACGGTCAATTCTTATTCATTCCCAGCTCATTTTTCTCTGTGCACTTTACGATTTCTGAAGAAAAAGTCACCTTACTGAAATACATCTGAAAAATGTATAGTTTGAACTCAAATGGACTAGACAAACATGGAGCTGATATTATTTCATGTTTATGAGGGTATAGAAAAAGTGCATACAACAAAGAGGACTTGAGATATTTATGTTAATTTTTTTTCGTTTGTCTGGTTTTCTAATTCAGACAGCTTTGGCATGAATGTCAAAACAATCAAATGCAAGTCCCAAAAGCTAATTCAATGTGTTAGATAGGTTTGTTTGCTTATGATTCAATGATTCAATGTGTGTAGTTTCGTGTATTATTATTGCTATTTTTTTTATCTTTCATCTATTGCAACTAAAACCAATAATTAAAATAAATATTGCAATTGAAACTACATTTAAAAAAAAGCTATAAAAATGGTAATTTGATTACGAAAACAAAGTATGCCAATTCGTTTGGTTTTAAAGTGAAATTCGTTTATGATTTTGAGTTTGAGTGCAGTCAATTGGCGATATAAAAAATGAATCTGCCATTGATTGCTACTGGTATTAAGCGGATTAGAGCTATTGTTTACCACAAGTGCGCTGATTGCAAGGATTAAGTGGAAAGATTTTCAAGTAATAAACAAATGAAGCAAAAAAGCAGCAGACATTTTTTCCATCAATCAAAAGGTGTTGATTTAAAAAAAGTTTTCGATGATTCATTATCATCTTTTCATATCACAAACGTATTTATACTGACTTCAGATACATAGATATAACAGTGTTGATAGAGCACGATAATCCGAGATCTCTCGATGGAGACAGAGCAGGCTCCATAAGTTGATCAGATATCATGATTGAATCAATATTATGTGATATCATGCCAGATCCATTAATGTCGTACGATTTTACACCACATCGAAGCATGCAACATAAGAAATATTGAAAATAAATCCCTGTAGTTTTCAAAAAATTTTATCATATCATATTACCATCACAATATCATATCTAATTAATCATCACTATCACAATATCCTATTTGTTCAATTGATATCACATCATAGCGACATACCCAACGGCTGAAATGGCTCGCTCTGTAAAACTCGCCCTTTATACAACCGATGATATATTAAAAAAAAAAATATTTACTTCCACTACCATCACTTACAACTAACTCATAACAATAATGTGATATCATATTTCTCAGGGCTATATCACCTTAAATTCAAACAGATCAAGACAGATAAAAGTATCGATTGATGTCACATCGCAGAGTCTAAATATACATTATATCATACCCACATATCACATCATATTATACTTACGTATCACCTCATCTAATAGTCAGATATCACATCATATTACTTACGTATCACACCATGTCATAGTCAGATATCACATCATATCATACTCACCCATCAAATCATGTCATAAACAGATATAACATCATATTATACTCAAATATCACATCATGTCATAGTCGCGTATCACATCATATCATCATATCATAACAAATATGGTATCATATCAAATATCATATCATATGATACTCACATATTACATCATACTATACTTACGTATCACATAATGTCATAGTCAGATATCACATCATATCATACTCACACATCAAATCATGTCATAATCAGATATAGCATGATATTATACTCAAATATCTCATCATGTCATAGTCACATATCCCATCATATCATCATATCAAATCATATCATACTCACATCATATCATACCATAATCAGATATCATGTTATACTCAAATATCACATCATGTGATAGTCACGTATCACATCATATCATATAATATCATATCAGATATCATATCATATGATACTCACATATCACATCATACTATACTTACGTATCACATAATGCCATAGTCAGATATCACATCATATCATACTCACACATCAAATCATGTCATAATCAGATATAACATTATATTATACTCAAATATCACATCATGTCATAGTCACATATCACATCATATCATCATATCATATCATATCATACTCACATCATATTAAATCATAATCAGATAAAACATCATGTTATACTCAAATATCACATCATGTCATAGTCACGTATCACATCATATCATCATATCATAACAAATATCATATCATATGATACTCACATATCACATCATACTATACTTACGTATCACATCATGTCATAGTCAGATATCACATCATATCATACTCACACATCAAATCATGTCATAATCAGATATAACATTATATTATTCTCAAATATCACATCATTCCATAGTCACATAACACATCATATCATCATTTCAAATCATATCATACTCACATCATATCATATTATAATCAGATATCATGTTATACTCAAATATCACATCATGTCATAGTCACGTATCACATCATATCATCATATCATAACAAATATCATATCATATCAAATATCATATCATATGATACTCACATATATATATACTCAAATACCACATGATACTCAAATATCACATGATGTCATAGTCACATAACACATCATATCATCATGTCATATCAAGTATCATGTCATGTCATACTCACATCATATAATATAATATCATATCATACTCACATATCGCAAAATATCATACTCACCTATAACATCATATTATACTCAAATATCACATCATGTCATAGTCACATATCACATCATATCGCACACTAAATCAAAAAGAGTCACAACTCAAAATCAGAGTAACTTTCAGTTAATTGCTTCTGGATCGCACAAATGTCATTTGATTTTTAAAAACTTGGCATCACTATGCTCTTTAAGGAGTAACGATAATAGTCACAAAGAAAAAAAATTGTATGTACTTGCTGTACTACTTTTTATAAGCCAATCTATGCCAAGAAAGCGATCTAAAAATGTTGAGTTGTAACGATTTTTGATTGAGGGTGCGATATCATATCATATTATACTCACATATCATATCACATCATACTCACATATCATATCACATCATACTCACATATCACAATACAATACGCGCATTCCATATCATTTAATGAAATTTCAATATCATATGCTACATCAGACACCATAGAAGCACAAATTTGATCTATGTATGTATTCAATAATATCATGTTCCAAACTCTGAAACTTGTCAGAAGCAGATGAGGAACCTCGAAGAATTCGAGAGAAAAACTTCACCGAAAAAGGCAGATGAAGCGAGGTACATATATAGCAGTATAACATAATTTACTGTACAAAAACTTTCTCTGCGTACAAAAAAATACGTCTTCCAAGATCTATCCCAGTTCAAATAATTAATTGTATCATTTATAAATAATTTGAAAAGTGCATTCGTTATACTGAAGTTGTATTAACTAACAAAACAAGAATAAAAAAAACAAAAACAAAACAAAATTTGTTGTCATTTATTTATTATCTTTCAAAGTTATTTTAATTTGTATTTACTTTGAATCGGGTTAAGCAGTGCAAATAGCTTCAATTTCCATGCCCATAACTCACTTACCTACCTGCCAGCGAGTGAGAATGCGCAAACTTTGCCCGCTCCTACGAACGGCACAATAATAATTGCTTCATTAAAAAGTTTTTAGTGCACAAAAATTTATATGTAAATAAACAAATAAAAGTGGGCAAATGATGAACAACAAATAAAAGAAGGCAGAAGAAGAAGAATTGTGATGACAGAAAAGTGGCGAAATGATTGAAGAAGGAACGCAAAAATGGTGTTGCCGCGTCGTTTATATTTGTGGAGCAAAGCGTAAAGCCATCACCAGCTGATGATGTCGCATACAATTTAAACTCAAATTAATTAAAACATTTCCGTGCATTAAGGTTAAGCGTTTGCGATTTTTGTATATAAAGTGCCATTTCGGAGTGCTCTACTGCTGCTGATGTTGATGACAGACAAAATAAAGTTGGTTAATGAATTTGTGAATGGCTCAATGGAGGGGTGGTGAGGATGTAGAGTGAGTGCGAACAAACGAAGTACTGTTTCTAAGTAATTGTTTGTTTAACTTGATTTGTAATGACGGAAATGATAGTCGAAGGCGTGAGTTACTTAGTGGGGAAGTAAATGGATTAATAGTATAATTAGAAACAGAAACACCCTTAAAAAAGTTTTGGCGAGTTCTGAAGGGTTCACAGTTTTTTGCCGGTAAATATCCAGTGCTACCGAGTAGCTACTAGCACCACGGGTTTAGTATCAAGTACATATTTATATGGATTCACACTAGAATAAGCTTTTTTAGATCGAGCTTTTGAAAGCTGATATAAAAACTTACATTTTTATTGGAAATAACAAGCAGCTTTTTCAGAAGGGATAGATATATTGTTTGACAATACTTTCAAGAAGAGTGTATGTTTTTTAATAAAAGCTTTTAGGCTTATTGTAAAGTTTTTTCTGGAAAGATTTTTTGTTCCACGAAAGTTTCAGAGGGAGTTTTAATTTTTTTTGAACATGCAGAAGCTTTTTCGTTCGAGCTTTTGGAAAGCTGCTATAAAAGCTTATAGGCTTACCCCCATATTCATAAAAAATTAAATTGGTTTATAAAGCCTTTTAAAATGACATTTTCATACAAATTTTGAATAATAAAAGCTTAATATTTATATATATATATTTTATATTTTTTATGAATTAGGGCGTAAATAAGATGTATGTGGAAGCTTTTTCTGCATGGAAGTCATATATGATATGAATTTAGGCGATTGAACGATCTATTGTTCGACGATAGTTTCATGATTTTTTTTTTTGGATCATGCAGAATCTTTTTTAGATCGAACTTTTGGAAAGCGGTTTTAAAAGCTTATAGGTTTATTTTATAATAAGAAATTGATACACCTGATGGAGTTGAAGGACCTTTTGTCCATCGATAGTTATAGGAGGAGCTTTCTTTTTTTCGGAACATGCAAAAGCTTTTTTAGATCGAATTTTGGAAAGCTGTTTTAAAAGCTTACAGGATTATTGTTAATAATGAAGCTTTTTCGATTCCGTTGAAGTGTCTTTCCCTCGAAGAAGGTTTCAAGAGTTTTCTTTGTTTTTGAGCTTTTGGAAAGTTGTTTTAAAAGCTTTTCGGCTTATTGTAAATAAGAAATAGACGTTCTTTTTGTATCGAAGTCAAAAAGCGAGCCAAAAATTAACAAAATATAAAATGTCCCTGTTTTTCATTTAAAATTTAATTCAATTAATTTTTATCCAATTCCTTTCTTTGTCTTTTTTTATTCCTACTCTTTTTTAAAAATATATTTTGCAATGTCCAGAGTGTTATCAATTTAATTCATTTAAAAAGTGTGATTCAACTAATTTGAGAGCGTTTTATCAATTCTATAGAATAAATAAAAATAAATTTAAATATTCACATACAATTTGTAGACCAACTAAAATTGTTTAAGTGACAAAATGGCGTTGCAACATGAAAACTCTGACACAAAACTGTCACATTGACACTTTTAATGCAGTTGATGGCTTTAAAGCATTTCGTGCTGCTGCATTTTATTAGCTGGAAAGCTACGAGGAAGGGTACCCAGCAGGAAATACTGTAAGTAGGTTATGGTTATGTTTCAAAGCTCAATTGGGGAAACCCTTCATAGCTAGAGTAAATCAACGGATGCTTTGGAAATCGCCCTATCCCAGTAAACTATTTAAAAAGACGTTATCTCAGAATTTCTTTTAATATGGCTCTACCCAATTAATAAGCAAATGCAATACATTTCCAGCTGAGATAGAGCGGGTTTCAACCAAATTCTGAGATTTAACATTATTTACACATATTTTTAAATAGCGTAATTTTATATTCAGCTGCCTATTTGAAGTCATATTTAAATCTCGAACACAGCCGATTTAAGTTGTTAGTATTTTTTTCCGCATGGGTTTGTTACTTTTTAGTATTGCATAGGAAGTTTTTGCAACATATTGTACGGCGCTAAATGTAGCGATAAAATGTCATTTTAGCGTTCAGATTTTTTTTGAAAACGGCCAATAAATGCATGTGTAATTTTTTATATTTTTTTTATGAAAGAAGCGCAGTAGTTGGCGTAACATGCGTTTTCTGAACGAAATATGTAGTATATAAAGGGCGTTAAAATGGAATTAAGTGGAAGAAATTCAAGCTCAAGTAAATAAATATAGCAAATCTTTGGAAAAGTAGTTCTATAAACAAAATTGCATGCCTTTGAAAAAATACACAATACTCTTTCATGAAAATTTAAATACGTTTTTTTTGTGGTTTCAAGTTTGTTATTAATTAGTTTCTACATTTAAATTTTAAATTTAAAATTTTGAATTTTGTTAAATTTTTTTTTGTAGTTAATTTTTTTAATTCTCATAAATTTTTGCACAATTTCTTTTAATTTTTTTTGCATTTTTATTGTTTTTTCATTTTATTTTTATTTTTTTCTTTTCTTTATTTTTTTTATATAATTTTGTTTTTTTTTTATGATTTTTTTTATGATTTTTTTATATTTAATTTTTTTATTAGATATATTTTTCCTTTATTTTTAGTTTTTTCGTGTTATTAATTTTATTTTTTTTTCTTTTCTTTATTTTTTTATATAATTTTGTTTTTTTATTATAATTTTTTTATTTTTTATTTTTTTATTAGATATATTTTTCCTTTATTTTTAGTTTTTTCGTGTTATTAATTTTTTTTTTTTTTTTACTTTTTACTTTTTTATTTTTTCTTTTTTTATTTTTATTTATTTTTATTTTTTTTTATTTCTTTTATTTTTTTCTATTCTTTATTTTTTTTATATAATTTTGTTTTTTTATGATTTTTTTATTTTTAATTTTTTTATTAGATATATTTTTCCTTTATTTTTAGTTTTTTCGTGTTATTAACTTTTCTATTTTTTTTTTTATTTTTTTCTTTTCTTTATTTTTTTTTATATAATTTTGCTTTTTTTATTATAATTTTTTTATTTTTAATTTTTTTATTAGATATATTTTTCCTTTATTTTTAGTTTTTTCGTGTTATTAATTTTTTTTTTTTTTTACTTTTTTATTTTTCCTTTTTTTATTTTTAGTTTTTTTTATTTTTTCTTTTTTGCGGTTTGATTTTTTTTTCTTTTTTGTATTTTAATTTTTTTTCTTTTTTGTATTTTAACTTTTTCATTTAAAATTTTTTTTAATTTTTTATTTAAATTTTATTTTATATAAATTTTTTTTATTGTTCATTTTTTATTTTGATTTTCTTTTTATTTTTAATTTTTTTTATTTGAAATTTTTTTTATTTTTATTTTTTTGTTTTTAATTTTACTTTTTAACTTTTTTTTTATTTTGTTTTTGTTTTTTTTTATTTTTTTTTTTATTTTTTTTGTTTTTTTTTTATTTTTTTTTTTTTTTATTTTTTTTTTTTATTTTTTTTATTTTTTTAATTTTTTTTTTTTAATTTTTTTTTTTATATTTTTTAAATAATTTTTTTTAATTAATTTTTTTTAATTAACTAAATAAAAAGGTCGCAAAAACAAATAATTTTTTTTAATTTATTTTTTTTTTTTAATTTTTTTTGATTAATTTATTTTTTTTTTAATTAATTTATTTTTTTTTATTTTTTTATGGATGTTTTTTAATTTATTTTTTTTTTTTAATTTTTTTTTAATTATATCTTTTTATTTATTTTTTAATTAGTTTGTTTTAATTTATTTTTTAATTCTTTTTTTAATAAATTTTTTTATTAATTAAATTTTTTAAATTTTTTTTTTGCATTCAAATCGTATAAATTTTTAATTTTTTGAATTTAAATCGTATATACATATTTTTATTATTTTTTCATTTATTTATTTTTTTCATGAAAATGTGTTTTTTGAGACATTTTTTTTATATCCAGTATCATCGAAATATATTGTCTGACCCTGCAGCGCGTGGGTAAATTTTTCTCAAAAAACACTTTTTCATACAATCCCGAATATTGCTTGACAATACCGTCGATATTTACAGCAATAGACTACGAGGCAAAAAGCATGCCTAAAACTAGCGGTGTTATTTAGCATTTTTTTTAATTTTTTTTTTAATTTAAATTGCATATATTTTGAGGTTTTTGCATTTTAATTGTATTTTTATTTTATTATTATATATTGTATTTTTAATATTTTTTCTTCTATTTTTAACTTTTTTCAATTTTTTTTATTTTTTAATGTGTTTTCTTTTACTTTTTATTTAAAATTTTTTTTGCCTTTTTTAATTCTTAATTTTTTTATTTAATAAGTATTTCATTATTTTTTATTTTTCTTTTATTTTTAATTTTTTTTTATTTTTTTTTTAATATTTTTTTATTTTTTTATAATTTTTTTTTTTTTTTATTTTTTTTTTTTTTTTTCTTAAATTTTTTTTTTAAGTTTTTTTTTTTGAAGTTTTTTTTTAAGTTTTTTTTTTTAGTTATTTTTTTTAATTTGTTTTATTTTGAATTTTTTTATAAATCATTTTTTCTTTTTGTTTTAATTAAGTTTTTTTTTGTTTTTATCTTAGTTTAAATGTTCTTAGGATCATTAATAAAAAAATTATTTTTAATTTTTTTTGTTTTCTAATAATGCCCATCCCTGCCTGATAGTGATAGAACCCTGATAGTGGGAGAAACCAGATAGTCATAGAAACCTCATAGTCATAGAAAGCTGAAGTCGTAGAAATCGTATTGTCCTAGAAGCTGGATAGTCCGAGAAACCTATAGAAACCTGATAGTTATAAAAACCTGATAGTTGTAGAACCTGATAGTCATAGAAACCTACAAGTTATAGATAGCGGATAGGCATCGAAACTTTAGTCATAGAAACCTGATAGTCCTGAAAACTTGATAGTCAGAGACCGAATATTTGTAGCAACCTGATAGGAATTGAAATGAATTGCAGTCCTTTTCTCTAATTTAGTTGCATATTCATATTATAAAAAGATCCACAAAGCTGTATGTCCTTCCTTGATTAAAAAACAAAAACAAATTTCTCTAAAAGCAAACTAAATACTCATATTTAGTAAGCAAACACTTAGCGCACAAAAGTACTTCCACATATTTGCTGATTGCTTATGATGGATGCACACATATGAATGTAGAGACAAATAGCGTCATTTGTAGCGGAAATGAGTAAGAAAAGGTGTGGCGTTTAGCTATTATACGCCTTTTGATTGCGCTAGAAAAATTGGGCTAATATTAACCCCTATATGCTGTGAGCTTTTACACATATTTGCTTTACTTGGCATTGTTGTTGTTGATGATTTTATACAATGGCGTAATTTAAGTACACTTGGCAGGTATCTAGTATTTTTCTTTAGTTAAGATGCCTTTAGTGTAACGCGCATTGTCCTTGTAGGCAAAATACCAAATCCTTTTTTTTCTTTTCTCATTTCTTTCTGTTCATCATTACTCTTTTAGCGCCATCGTTGGCGTTTCTATTATCATCAACATTGATATCAACAATTTTTCGTATTCATTGTGCCCAGACAAGTGACATTTTCGCCAGTTGGATCATTATTTTCTTTTCTTCGATAATATGCTCGTGGTTTTCATTAAAAACTGCGCTTGGTATTTTTTTCATAAAATGCATGACACTTGCAACGTGTACATTAAATGCGGAGCATATCAATTTCAAAAGGAATCCTTTTCATGGAATTCACGTTTTTTATGTTGCACGTTTTTAATATTTTGCTATGAGCTCAGCGAATACTTCTTCATTCATATTTGGGTTGTCGTCGTATTTTTTGCTTAATAAGCCTTTTCATCAGCTAAAGAATGAAATCGTGAAACGTGCTGCTATTTGACACTTTTCAATCAAAGTTATAACTTTTTTCCTATTGTTGTGATTACCCCTTTTGAGTTTTTTTGTGCCTTTATTACAACATTTTTTTCACTAAGAAGGTTTTTTTGTTCTTAATTTTTTGTTAAATATTTCTATTAGTTAATATATCTTTTTCAGACAGCTCTTTACTGAGAGTCGAGAGACCTAATTGTCTTTGTAGTAGTTTGATAGTCATAGAAGCAGAAAAGTTATAGAAAAATGATAGTCATAGAGACCTAAAATTCATAGAGACCTACAAGTCATAGAGAGCTACAAGTCAAAGAAACCTACAAGTCATAGAGACCTACAAGTCAAAGAAACCTACAAGTCATAGAAACCTTCAAGTCATAGAAACCTACAAGTTATATAAACCTACAAGTCATAGAAACCTATAAATCATAGAAACCTAGAAGTAACAGAAACCTACAAGGCATATAAACCTACAAGTCGTAAGAACCCACAAGTCATAGAAACCTACAAGTCATAGAAACCTACAAGTCATAGAAACCTACAAGTCATAGAAACCTACAAGTCATAGAAACCTACAAGTCATAGAAACCTACAAGTCATAGTAACCTACAAGTCACAGAAACCTACAAGTTATAGAAGCCGAATGGCCAATAAAACCTCGTAGTCATAGATACTTAATGGTAATAGAAACTTAGTTGTCATATAAACTTGATATTTACAGAAACTTAGAAGACAGAGAAACCTAATGGTCATAGAAACTTAGAAGTTATAGAAACCAGATAGTTATAGAAACTTAGAAGTCACAGAAGCTTTGAAGATATAGAAGCTTAGATGTCATATAAGCATCATAGTCATAGAAACTTGAAAGACATAGAAACCCAATAGAAACTTAGAAGTCAAAGAAACTTAGAAGACATAGAAACCTCAAAGGCATAGAAACCTGATAGTCATAGAAACCTGATAGTCGTAGAAACTTAGAAGTCAAAGAAACTTAGAAGACATAGAAACCTGATAGTCATACAAGCTTAGAAGTCATAGAAACTTGAAAGACATATGTAGGAACCTAGAGGTCATAGAAATTTAGAAGTCACGGAAACTTAGAAATCATAGCAACTTAGAAGTCATAGCAACTTTGAAGTAATAAAACCTTAGCAGTAATAAAAACTTGAAAGTCATAAAAACCTGATAGTGATAGAACCCTAAAGATTAGAGACTTCATAGTCATTGAACCCTGATAGTCTCACTGGTAGCTTGAAGGATAATTTTCCGTGTCGAGCTCTCACAAAAAGGAAATCTCACGATCCCAGCAAAGACATAATCTCACGTTAGAGAAACTAGTGTAGTTCTCGAGTTGAGAAAAATGTTAGAAAACTACACTAGAAATCGACTCGAAAACGATTAGAAAACTAACGTAAATTCGAGCATATTTGAATCACATTTTAGAAATACATTAGAAAACAATTAGAAATTTAACCTTTACTCGATATCGAGACCTAAGTTCCCTGTTTTGTCGAGATGCAATATTCTCGACAGTTTCTCAAAGCTTTCTCTAACCGTCTACACTAAAGAAGGTCATTCGAATTCGAATCGTCTTCTAATCGTTCTCTTATCTCAATGTTTGCTGGGATTGGAGCTATTCTTTGGGAATCAACTGAGATACAAAAACTAATAGCAGTGTGAACTAAATAAGATACTTCTGACGCTTTTTTCCCTCGAAAATTCGAATCAAAACTGGAACTGTAAAAAAAAATGTATCAGATATTGGGGCAAAAGGAAGAAAGGAACCTAAAATTAACCTCAAATAAACAGCGAAGCATAAACCGTAATCAAAACCAGAGCCGACCCTTAATCATTATCATCATCTCCCTTAGTCCTATCGGATCATAGGACCTCAAAACGAACCGACCTTTAACCGGATCGGAAAACCGAGACAGAACCGAGACTCAAACCACTTAAAACCGGAAATGGAACCGATTTTTTTAGAAGGCCAATTAGTGCTTTTGTTAGGAGATATCTAAACAGCTTAGTATTTGTAATCATTCTCATCGAACTATCACGCAACCGAACCACTGTGTACGCCAACAAGTTGCCTTGAGAATGGCTTATTGCTATTAAATCTCACTTGTATTATTTCCTCAGTTTGGTTAACTTGATATTGTTTTTCTTTTCATATCCTCTTTTAAGTGAGCGCTTTTAGGGACAAAGAAGTGTAGATGTGGGTTTATGGTCAAAAAATTGTTAAGCGCACTAAAATGGTTGCAATTCTTACTACAGTCTTCCGACTTAAGAGTTAATTTCAAAATTGTGCAAAAACTTTTCTAGGTTGTTTGCAATTGAGCCGAGACCGAGTCGTAGAACAAAAACAACAACAACAACAAGATGAAGAAAAGTTTCCACAACTTTAGCAACTTATGACCGACCACACATGTTGCCCTGTTGTATGTTTGTTTTTGTATTTGTTTTCGAGTTTCTTGTTTCCTTGCGGCACTTTGCTGTAGCCATAGTCTGTACTGAAATACTAGCCGACTTTACGTAAGGTATGTGTGTCGATAAAGTAGTTCAAGTTGTTGCTAGCAACGATAAAGTTTTAAGCGTGTTGAAAGCTAAGCAAGTGAGTAGCTGCGTAAAGTTTTTTAATAGTTTGAAATATAAACTCGTCAAAATTTCTAGAGGCTAATATATGTTAGATTGGCTTCCGGTAGCCGTCGTCTAGTAGTTGGGTTTTGTATGTTTGTACATATAAATTTATTATTATCGTTTTATAAAGATTTCTTTTGAGCGTGTGTAAATAGTTTATGAGCAGAAGTATTGAAAGGTCGTGTGCCAGGAAGCCAAATGCAATTTAAAAGGTCCCCACACCACTTGCTTTGCCTGTTTTATGGCGATCGGGTTACTTGTTATGTGCATTCTAGATTTTTTTATGTTATTAAAAAGTCACAGTTATTAAAAAGTCACTGTTATTAAAAAGTCACTGTTATTAAAAAGTCACTGTTATTAAAAAGTCACTGTTATTAAAAAGTCACTGTTATTAAAAAGTCACTGTTATTAAAAAGTCACTGTTATTAAAAAGTCACTGTTATTAAAAAGTCACTGTTATTAAAAAGTCACTGTTATTAAAAAGTCACTGTTATTAAAAAGTCACTGTTATTAAAAAGTCACTGTTATTAAAAAGTCACTGTTATTAAAAAGTCACTGTTATTAAAAAGTCACTGTTATTAAAAAGTCACTGTTATTAAAAAGTCACTGTTATTAAAAAGTCACTGTTATTAAAAAGTCACTGTTATTAAAAAGTCACTGTTATTAAAAAGTCACAGTTATTAAAAAGTAAACTAACTAATGGCGGCGATATACCAACAGGTTATCATAACCTCTAACGAGATTTTTAGCCGAGCTTCTCTTTCCAACTTGTGGTGTGTTGCTTTTGAGTTTTTCCTACAAGTTGGCGGGACCTACAGTTTTTTGCCGACTCCGAACGGCACTTGCAAAGCAAATGAATTTTTTGCTGAGAAGCTTCTCATGGCAGAAATACACCCGGAGAGTTTGCCAAACTACTGCCGAGGGGCGACCCCGTTTAGAAAAATTCTTTTTCTAAATAATTTTTGATGTTACTTTTGTCGGGCATCGAACCGCCACGACTTGGTGTAGAAGGCCGAACACTTAACCGCTACACCACGGCGGCCGCCTTAAAATGTTATGTTATTAAAAAGTCACAGTTATGTTATTAAAAAGTCACAGTTATTAAAAAGTCACTGTTATTAAAAAGTCACTGTTATTAAAAAGTCACTGTTATTAAAAAGTCACTGTTATTAAAAAGTCACTGTTATTAAAAAGTCACTGTTATTAAAAAGTCACTGTTATTAAAAAGTCACTGTTATTAAAAAGTCACTGTTATTAAAAAGTCACTGTTATTAAAAAGTCACTGTTATTAAAAAGTCACTGTTATTAAAAAGTCACTGTTATTA
This sequence comes from Campiglossa producta, assembly GCA_964058755.1. Lineage (NCBI taxonomy): Eukaryota > Metazoa > Arthropoda > Insecta > Diptera > Tephritidae > Campiglossa > Campiglossa producta. The sequence goes on from CAXKVI010000001.1 coordinate 161,084,376, forward strand.
AAAAGTCACTGTTATTAAAAAGTCACTGTTATTAAAAAGTCACTGTTATTAAAAAGTCACTGTTATTAAAAAGTCACTGTTATTAAAAAGTCACTGTTATTAAAAAGTCACTGTTATTAAAAAGTCACTGTTATTAAAAAGTCACTGTTATTAAAAAGTCACTGTTATTAAAAAGTCACTGTTATTAAAAAGTCACTGTTATTAAAAAGTCACTGTTATTAAAAAGTCACTGTTATTAAAAAGTAGCTGTTATTAAAAAGTCGTTGTTATTAAAAAGTCACTGTTATTAAAAAGTCACTGTTATTAAAAAGTCACTGTTATTAAAAAGTCACTGTTATTAAAAAGTCACTGTTATTAAAAAGTCACTGTTATTAAAAAGTCACTGTTATTAAAAAGTCACTGTTATTAAAAAGTCACTGTTATTAAAAAGTCACTGTTATTAAAAAGTCACTGTTATTAAAAAGTCACTGTTATTAAAAAGTCACTGTTATTAAAAAGTCACTGTTATTAAAAAGTCACTGTTATTAAAAAGTCACTGTTATTAAAAAGTCCCTGTTATTAAAAAGTCACTGTTATTAAAAAGTCACTGTTATTAAAAAGTCACTGTTATTAAAAAGTCACTGTTATTAAAAAGTCACTGTTATTAAAAGTCACTGTTATTAAAAAGTCACTGTTATTAAAAAGTCACTGTTATTAAAAAGTCACTGTTATTAAAAAGTCACTGTTATTAAAAAGTCACTGTTATTAAAAAGTCACTGTTATTAAATTACATACATATTTCTATTCTTAATTCTTTTAACTCTAAATTGTTTTCATATTTTTATTACATTCAAAAAGCTTGTGCTATGCAATGCAACCTAATACGATTTACATAACAATTCACAATATATGCATGATTGCAGTTACAAACCGATTATGAAATCATTAAAGTTGCAGAATAACCAAATTGTTGAATTTGAAAATATGTACAATAACAACTACACAGATTAGTTATAAACTTTTGTAAATGTTTGTGTATGAACATTAAATAACACAATTTATATAAAATCGCTTTGCAATGAAGTTCAACTGAGTATGTGCTGTGTTTACTTAAGTTGTTTGTGTCGGTTTGAAAAAGGTGAAAAAATGAAACTTGGAAAAATATGCAAAGAGAATTTAGTTAAACAAACTAGTACAAGGGTTTACTTGTTTGTTTGATACAAAGATTTTACAAATAAAATTTAGAAAAATAGAAATAAATAAATTTTGGTAACATGCACATAAAATTTGTTGTATACTGAGATCGTAACAGTTGTCATAAGTCATTAAAAAAATATTTAAAAAATTAAAACAAATTGAACTAAAAATTAAATTAAAAATGAAAAATAAAATGAAAATTTAAAAAAAAGTGAAAAAAAATAAATAAATAAAAATATAAAAAATATTCATTGAAAATAAAAGAATAAATAAAAAAAAAAATTTAAAAAAATGTAATAAAATCGAAAAAAATAAAAAACAAGTAAGGAAAGCTGTCTTCGGCTGTGCCGAAGGCTAAATACCTTTCATGAATAAGCGTCACGATTTTCACTGTTTGATCCCCAGTACAGCCTGTGTGAATTTAACTTTAGCTCATACCGAAATTATCGGATTATATGGGGACGATGTGTTATATTGGTCCAATCTCATTAATTTTTAACATCGACATTCCACATTCTAAAATAGCAACATTTACGAAATTTCACGTTCCTACCGATATAATTACAGGAGTTATCTACCAAAATCCGTTAATCGGAACAATCGATTGTATGGGGGCTATGTGAAATATTTATCCCATTTCAATGATTTTCAACATCGACATTTTACTAACAAAAATAGCGCCGCTTCCAAAATTTCACGTTCCTATGTGTTTAATTACAGGACTTATAGCCCAAAATCCGCTTATCGGAATAATCGATTGTATGGGAGCTATGTGAAATATGTATGCCATCTCAATGATTTTCAACATCGATATTTCACATATAAAAATAGCGATACTTCCAAAATTTCACGTTCCTACGTGTTTAATTACAGGAGTTATAGCCCAAAATCCGTTTATCGGAATAATCGATTGTATGGGAGCTATGTGAAATATTTATCCCATCTCTATGATTTTCAGCATCGACATTTCACATATAAAAATAGCAACACTTATAAAATTTCACGTTCCTTCGTGTTTAATTACAGGAGTTATAGCCCAAAATCCGTTTATCGGAATAATCGGTTGTATGGGAGCTATATGTTATATTGGTCCGATCTTGCTGGTTCCGACAAATGATTCCTATATTGGAAAATGGTGGCCACATACCAAATTTCAGCCAAATATCTCAAAAACTGAGGGACTAGTTTGGGTTCAAACAGACAGACAGACAGACGGACAGACGGACATGGCTAAATCAACTCATCTCGTCATCCTGATCATTTCGGTATACTTATTGATGGGTCTATCTCTTCTTCTTCTCATATTTACAAACATCGGACCAAAGTTATAATACCATTTCATGTTCATGAAATCGAAAAAAAAAAATTTAAAAAAATCGAAAAAAAGTTATGAAAATTAAAAAAAATTGCAAAAAAATAATAAAAAAGTAAAACTAAATTAATTTAAAAAAAATAGTTTAAAAAATATCTACTAAAAAATTAAAAAAAAAAATTAAAAAATAAAAAAAAAAATTTAATAAATAAAATAAATAAAGAAATGAATAAAAAAAAATAAATAAATACAAAAAAATAACTAAAAAATAGAAAGAAGACCCAATTTAATAAAAAATAAAAACAAACAAAAAATAAATAAAAACAAACAACAAATAAAAAGAAAATACAAAAAAATTAAAAAAATTAAAAATTAACAAAAAATAAATTAATTAATTAAAAAAAATGAAAAAATAAACATTAGAAAGCAAAAATAATTAAAAAATAAAAAATAACATTTTGTTTATTTTTTATTTTTTTATTTTTTTTTTTATTAAGTACTCTTTTATGTTTATTTTTTTTTATTACTCTTTTATGTTTATTTTTTCATTTTTTTATTTATTTTTATTTTTTTTTAATTAATTTATTTTCATAAATCAAATAAAAAAATACATAAATACAAAAAAAATGATTAAAAACAAAACTAAAAATAAATAAATAATAAAACACAAATAAATAAAAAATTGATAATGAAATACAAATAAAAATTAAAATATAAAAAAAAACAATAAAAAATAACAAACTTAAATGAGATAAAAAAAGAAAAAAATTAAAGGAATGCAAAAAGAGAATAAAAAAAATAAGTTAAAAAAAATTAGACGTCCCAAACTAAAAAAATATAAAAAAAGTAAAACAAAATAAAATGAGATAAAATAAAATAAAATGAAATGAATGAAGAAAACAAGTAAGGAAGTCTAAGTTCGGGTGAACCGAACATTCAATACCCAGCGGTAATTTTTAGAAAGGGATAACAATCATTAGGCCCTAGGAGGATTTACCTAATTTCCGTTACCGAATTATTTCAATTTATGTGATTTCGACATCGAAAGTGGGCATGGTTGGAGGGCGATTTTATCCAATTTCATCAGATATACTCCCAACGATACTAGTATGTATTGTGCCAAATTTCATCGTTCTATCTTAATCGGTTTAAAAGTTACGACCAGTCAAATTTTCAAAAAATCCACCCTTAAAAGTGGGCGGTGCACGCCCACTATAAAAAATTTATGGAGAAATAATAAGAGGATGACCAGGGTGATTCACCTGTCAAATTGTATCATTTTAGCCATTTCAGTTACCGAGATATCTCAATTTGTGTGTTTTTCGTAATTTTCGATATCGAAAGTGGGCATGGTTGGGGGGCGATTTTATCCAATTTTATCACATATACTCCCAACGATACTAGTATGCCTTGTTCCAAATTTCATCGTTCTATCTTAATCAGTTTAAAAGTTACGACCAGTCAAATTTTCAAAAATTCCACCCTTAAAAGTGGGCGCCCACTATAAAATTTTTTTGGAGAAATCATAAGAGGATGACCAGGGTGATTCACCTGTCAAATTATATCATTTTAGCCATTTCAGTTACGAGATATGTCAATTTGTGTGATTTTCGAAATTTTCGATATCGAAAAAGGGGGCGTGGTATTCATCCGATTTCGCCCATTTTCAATAGCAACCTACCTTGGCCAAAGAGTAACCTGTATATAAAATTTCATGCAAATATCTCAATTTTTACTCAAGTTATCGTGTACACAGACGGACGGACGGACAGACGGACGGACATGCCTGAATGAAATCCTCTTTTCAAACTAAGAACTTTCATATATGGAACTCTATATCTATCTCGATTATTTTGCGCCGTTACAAACTACCGTTATGTGAACAAAATTAATATACCCTTGTACTAGTACTAGTACGCTGGGTATAATTAAGTAACATAAAATAATATAAAAAGTAAATAAATTAAAATTAAATAAAGCAAAATAATATAATAAAATAATATAAAATAAAAAAATAAATAGAAATTAAATAAAGCTAAAAAGGGCACCACTCTCTCTAGACATTACTAGCTCTATTTATTTGCATTGTATATCTACTTTTGCTTCACATTTACGCACTTTAAATCTTACATTCTTTTCACTATGCTAAGTACTTATGTATGCATTTCACTTTATCCCAACCACAAAGTACACATATTTTCATTTAATAAACCAAGTAGCTTCACCTAAATTGCCAACTAATTCAATTCTTAGCATTTCTTTTTTTTTTTTGGTTGCACTTACAAATTCGGAAATCTGTGTGTAAGTTTGCGGTTTTTTGCAGGAATAAACATTGCAGCTGTTGCAAAGTTGATAGCTTACGCTTCACAGAGTGTTGTGGTGCTCAAAAGTAAGTTTCTTGTGCTTTTTTCTTTAATTGCCGCTTGAGTGATTTGTGGATGTTAAAGTGGACATAATTAAGTCGTAAGTGAACATGTATTTGGTTGGGATGGTTCATAGACGAAGTGGCTCAGAGTTTTAGACCAGCAGTAACGAGGGTGAGAGGGGCTGATTTATCTGCTCGGCCTTGTAGAGAGAGCATTTTTTTAGCGACAATGAGAAGCTCTTTCCAATTTTTTTTGTTATATCAAACTTTGGTTTAATCTATTTGATTAAATTTTTTTTATCTTGTATTTTATGTTTTTATTTTACTACTTTATATTTGTTCTTTTCTTTTTTTTATTGCCTTTTTTTCTTTATTTTTTTTTTTCTTTTTATTTTTTTTTGTTTTTTTTTCTTGTTTTTTTTTCTATTTTTATTTTTTATTTATTTTTTTCTATTTTGATTTTTTATTTATTTTTTTCTATTTTTGTTTTTTATTTATTTTTTTCTATTTTTATTTTTTATTTTTTTTTTTCTATTTTGATATTTTATTTATTTTTTTTTCAATTTTTATTGTTTTTTTTTTCTATTATATTTTTTTTTATTTCTATTTTATTTTTACTTTTTTTTTGTTCTATTCTATTTTTATTTTTATTTTTTTTTTTTCTATTTTTTTCTATTTTTTTTTTTTCTTTATTTCTATTCTATTCTTATTTTTTTTTATTTCTATTCTATTTTTATTTTTTTTTTATTTCTATTCTATTTTATTATTTTGATTTCTATTCTATTTTTATTTTATTTTACTTTTATTTTTTTAATTTTATATTTTTATTTTTTTTTTCTTGTTTTCTTCTATTTTTATTTTTTATTTTTTTTTTTCTATTTTTATTTTTTTTTTTTTTTCTATTTTTGTTTTTTTTATTTTTTTTTCTATTTTTATTTTTATTTTTTTTTTTCTATTTTTATTTTTTATTTTTTTTTTTCTATTTTTATTTTTTATTTATTTTTTTTTTCTATTTTTATTTTTTATTTATTTTTTTTTTCTATTTTTATTTTTTATTTTTTTTTTCTATTTTTAATTTTTATTTTTTTTTTTTCTATTATATTTTTTTATTTCTATTTTATTTTTACGTTTTTTTTGTTCTATTCTATTTTAATTTTTTTATTTCTATTCTTTTTTTATTTTTTTTTCTATTCTATTTTTATTTTTTTTATTTCTATTCTATTTTTATTTTATTTTTTTTCTATTCTATTTTTATTTTTTTGATTTCTATTCTAGTTTTATTTTTTTGATTTCTATTCTATTTTTATTTTTTTGATTTCTATTCTATTTTTATTTTTTTGATTTCTATTCTATTTTTGTTTTTTTGATTTCTATTCTATTTTTATTTTATTTTACTTTGTTTCATATATAATTTTAATTTGTGTTGCTCGGTCATTTTTTTTTCAGTTTTATTTTATTTTTATTACATTTCACTTTAACTTTTTTTATTTTTATTTTTTATAATTTTTTTTTTATATTTTTAGTTTTATATATTTTTATATTTTTTTGTTTTATATATTTTTATATTTTTTTGTATTATATTTTTTATATATTTTTTATTTTATAAGATGTTTTGTTTTTTTAATTTATTATTATTTTTTTTTTGTATTTCATTCAGTTTTAGTTTAATTTATTTCAAATTATTTTATTTTATTTTATCTTATATTATTTTATTTAAATTTTTTTTATTTTATTTTTTTTTTTCAAGTATTTAAGTTAATATATTTAAATTTTTTTTTAAATTTTTTTTATCAAATTATTATTTTTTGTATTAATTAAATTTTTTTATTTTGGTTAATTAAATTTTTTTTTTTTATTGAAATATTTTTTTTTTAATTTTTTTTAATTAAATTTATTTTTTTTAATCTAATTTTTTTGTTACTTTATTTTTTTATTTTTTTTTACTTTATTTTTTATTTTTTTTTTACTTTATTTTTTATTTTTTTTTTTTACTTTATTTTTTATTTTTTTTTACTTTATTTTTTATTTTTTATTTTTTTCAAGTATTTAAGTTAATATATTTAAATTTTTTTTTTAATTTTTTTTATCAAATTATTATTTTTTGTATTAATTAAATTTTTTTATTTTTGTTAATTAAATTTTTTTTTTTATTGAAATATTTTTTTTTTAATTTTTTTTAATTAAATTTATTTTTTTTTTAATCTAATTTTTTTGTTACTTTATTTTTTTATTTTTTTTTACTTTATTTTTAATTTTTTTGTTTTTTTACTTTATTTTTTTTATTTATTTTTTTTTAATATATTTTTTTATTTACTAATTTTTTTTAATTTAGCTTTCCTTAGACCTAAATTTAACCTGCGTATAAACAGAGGCGCCCTTAAAAGGCGTCTTGTGCTTAGATGCCGAGCAATAAAACTGACTCCGTTTTCTCTCCCTTTCAAAATCTCGCCATCACAACCAAAAAAAAGCCAATTTTAATCTCAACATTATTGATACATTTGTTATTGATGACATAAGCAAATCGCATTTGAATGCCCACCATTTATTATTGCCCAAATTTATGAGTGTCTGAAGCTAAGCAAGCTCAAACTGTTGCATACCAAAAGGCGTTGATCATATGTGTGTGAAGCTACAAATCTAGATATACCAGCATGCAGCAGGCTTTGGCTTAACAAACCCTCCTTCACGCTTGCTGCCTTGATAAATTGGCATTGGGAGCAAAAAAAGCAAGAATTTGCAAAACTTTACAAAATCACATCACATTACAAGCAAGTCACAAATGTAGAGAATGTAAAAATGAGGAAAATCCCAATACAAGAAACTTTGTGCGGAGAAATGAAAACTATGAAGTTTGCAAAAAAGACAAAAAAAAAAGCAAAACGATTGACTGCCAAGATCAGCGTGAAGGTAGGGTATACCAAATAGGAGTTAAGCTTACTGCAGTAGACAATTGGCAATGTTGTGCTGAAATCAAAATATTGATTTTCAATTTATGGAAACAAAGCAGCGGAGGGTCGAGACAATGAAGGGAAAGAGAAACTCAGTCAGGCAGTGTTTCTTAAACGATACTAAGAGGTAAGTGGTTAGATGCAAAAGAACTTGACAGCTGGGTAAAGAAGTTTGATTCTCGCTCATCAGCCAACGAAAGATGTCGACAATCCCTAGGAAGCCGGATATCCAAGTAAACCTAGCCAAAATGGGAACAAAAAAGACTTTGGCGTATCTATACCCTAACGAGCACTGCTTTATTTGAAGGCACGTAGCATATCTAGGTTTGCTCTACCGACGATTCTGTGGAAGTAGAAAAGATGATGAAGAGGAACTGTCTGACACTAATTTACGCCAGACAGCGCTGCCTGCGTCTTCCCTTACTGGATAGTCTACACCAGGTCGCAAAGCTGGACAAAAGTCCCACAAATGGCTCAAAAAAGAATAGTAATGGTGTCGATGGTATCCCAACGGCCCTTCGACTGGCCTAATTTTGTCTCTAAGGCAGCCACTTCTACCTAACCTAACCTATTTGGAAGAAATCGGACAATCTGTGTTCGGGGAGTGATCAAATACGAGTTTTGCTTTCAGGAAAGATAATTTAATAGTTGTACTCTTATTTATCAAACCTTTTAAATTAGCGTAGCAAGTGAAATCAGGGCATGGTTATCCAATATTATATTGTTCTGCCTTTTCTGGACTGGATAAAGAAGCGAAAAAAGAGGGTCTTGCGGTGAACGAGGACAAGATTATGTACTTGCTGTTATCAAAGAAAGAACTAGCGCATCTTTGCCTTGGCAGCCAGGTCACCGCTGATAGTTACAAATTTGAAACTGAAGTCCCTTCGACTATTTGGGAACCAGCATTAACACCGAAAATAATATCAGTCTAGAAATCCAACGGAGAATCAATGGCCCTTGGAGTAATTGAGAGAAAAGTCTTTCCCATGATGCCAACGGCTAGTATCGAAAGAACTTTAACGATGAGCTGTACGAGCTTTATGCACACCTGACCATAGTGCATAAAGCCCATTCGCTGGCGAATGGACAAGAAGGCTCCAGCACAGAAGGTTTCTTTATCGAAACTCTAATTCAGCAGCAGAGAAAGGGGGAGACATCGACTGAGATGGAAACAACATGTGGAGGGTGACTTGAACTCCCTTAGTGTTTCCAATTGACCTCAGTTGTCGCTAAAAAAAAAGAGTGACTGGCGTGCTTTAATACGAGCGCCCAAAATCGCCTAGGCGTAGATTAGATATTGCTCTTGGATGATTTTTAAGTGACAGGTGGTGTCTATGCAACGAACTTGAGGAAATCGGTAAAGATAGATGGCTTGGATACTTTACACAGTTAATAAAAGGTTTTGACGAATGCCTTCGAAGTCAGGATTCGTTAGCTGGACTAAAGGGCACTAAAGCAAAGCACAGGTTATTACCCAGGTTATTTTATGCTTGAAGGTGCTACTAAGGACTGTCCAAGCCATACATAAGGATGATGCTGATCAACTGGGAAACTAAACAGTTTAGGCATTACTATATTGATGGTCTAAAACAAAGGCAGGTTAAACTGTTATTAGCTGAATCTCGCTGAATAATTTTACCAAGGGACTCCTGGGACGACATAGGAAGTATGAGACCCCTACCAAAACATTAGAGGTTAAGGTTAGCCTTTTTACGATATCCTACTTGAACAGGTGTTAGTTTTCACTGAGTTCTTATTCCACTTCAATTAGGCGAAACACACAATTTTTTTACTTTTATTTCGTTTACTTGTCGGTATGAGATGTCATTTAGTTTATATTCCACTTCAAATTATGCGAAAACGCATTTTCCACGCTGTAGTATACTTACCTTCCATGAGGCCGGTTTAAAAATATGGTTAGTCTTCATTACAGCATTCATTGTTTTCAACTTACCTTTCCCTGAAAGCAAAGCCCTTGGCCGGGCGGAACCCATTTCATTTTGGTATATATAAAAATGGTTGAGAATCCCTGCAATAATGTATTTATGCTCAACTCCAAAAATCTAAAATTTGGCAAACGTACAAAAATGCATTGCCAAAGACAATCAAAAAAAAATTTTAGCAAATAAGAATGCAAGTGAGGGAATTCCGAAATATCGAATCAGCGCCAAGCAAATGTTTAAAGGACCTCAAGCAGGAGACAGGCCAAACAAAAGACCGTGTGTAATGGAAGTGAGTGTGTAAAGTTAAAAGTGCGCACAGAATTTAAAGTATGTGAGTATTAAATAGAAAGGAAAGCTAAAAGGCATTGAAAAGCAATTTTGCGGTTAATAAATCCGATTTCCATTGGCAATAAATTGTGCAAAAGCGTCGTGCAGCATACATTTACGAACCAACCAAACACACAAAAATAGGCAGCCATGATAAACTGGTAAGGTTGAAGAAGAATTTCAAAGTGACTGCAACAGGCTTAATGTGAAGCAAAGAAATGTGCTTATGCAGTGGATGCATGCAGTGGCACATAGCATTTCATGTGCGTGTTAGTGTGTAGAAGCTAGAGGAAAACGAAATTTTAAATGGGAAATTTGGCAAACGAAACGAATTGCGCAAATACAAACAAGAAACTGAAATTTCAACCACAACAGAAGCATTTAACTCAAACAGTTTGCTAATGACGGCAAACCAATGCTGCAGCGAGAGAGTGTAAATTTCTAAATGAAGCCAGCGGGATATCACACTTGAAATTAGGGCATCAGGGAGCCATTTAACAGTTGTTTTTTTTGTGGTCCGTAGAAGCCAGAGGATAAAATTTTTCAGTAGGATTCGAGTTTGCTGTTGCTGTAGGCATAGAAACACTTCCAGGAGGTTTATCATCGTTTCTCTCCATACTTGTCCCCCTCTCTCCATATTTCATCTTTCGACTCTCTATATAACTTCACCTCTTTCCTGTTTCCAGCCCTCTCTTGCCTCTTTTTCTTATTTTATTAAAGTCTCATCTATCCTCTTTCGATATTTCTCTCTCTCTTATCCAGCTGTTGCTCATTCTATTACTTTTCGTGTCCTTTCTATCCTACTCCCAATTAAACTAAAAAAATTACTCGCATTCGGAGAGAAGAATTTTTGAACGCAGTTTACAACTTACTCTTTCCCTTTCTATCACTCTGTAACTTTATTAGTTCCTACCTTTCACGTCCCTCACTCATTTCTCAGTTATGTATCTCTCTCTCTCACACATCTTACTCTTTGCCTTTCTAACACTCTGTAACTTTATTACCTCATTGCTTTTCGCGTCCCTCTCTCATTTCTCAGTTATGTATCTCTCTCTTTCGGTCTCTCCCTACCCAGTTTATATCTCTCTCGGTCTCTCCCTAGCCAGTCTATACCTCTCTCGGTCTCTCCCTAGCCAGTCTATTTCTCTCTCGGGCTCTCCCTAGCCAGTCTATTTCTCTCTTGGTCACTCCCTAGCCAGTCTATATCTCTCTCGGTCTCTCTTTGACCAATCTATGTCTCTCTCTTTCTCCCACCAGTCTATATGTCTCTCTCTCTCCGACCAGTCTATATGTGTCTCTCTCTCGGGCCAGTCTATATCTCTCTGTCTCTCTCTCTGACCAGTCTATAACTCTTTGTCTCTCTCTCTCTCTGATCAGTCTATGTCTCTCTCCCTCTGGTCGCTCTCTCTCTCTGACCAGTATGTGTCCCTATCTCTCTCTGGTCATTCTATGTCTCCCTCTCTGACCAGTCTATGCCCTCTCTCTCTCTGGGCATTATTAGTCTCTCTCTCTCTTTGGTTATTCTTTGTATCTCTCTCTCTCATTGGACAGTTTGTATCTCTCTCTCTCTGGCCAGTCTATGTCTCTCTCATAAGGCTGATACTTGGATTGGATCTGATTTAGACTAGACTTTTGGGTGGCATTATCTCTATCTCTCTCTCTCCATATTCGCCTCTCCTCTTCCCGCCTTTATTTCTCTCTCTCTCTCTTTATATGCATTTCTATCGGTAAGGATTAGGACTGTTTTTAAAGTTATTATTGCTTAGCTCTCTGAAAAAAACATTTCGAAAATATTTAACCCATTACAGCATCACATCGAATGAGCATTGAATTTTTCGATACAAACAATTAAATTACTAAACCAAAAATGGCCATTAACACAGAGAAATTTGAGTAGGCAAAGCAAAGTCAGCAATAAAGTAGTATTAGCAAAAATTAAGCTAACATACCAAAACAGTTTGGTACTCATCTATAGGGATATACGAAACATATGTAATGAATAGCAAAGCAACTGGTTGACCTAAAAAGTTCAAAAGCTGCTATAGCCAAAGTATCAACAAATATATGTATAGTATAAGCAAAGGCTCTGGATGGAAATGCTGCGTTTGTAGGTACATATGTATGTAGTTCTCCTGTGCATTAAGGTAACGTCAATAGCTGGACATTAACATCAATAAGCAGCGCTGCTAATGCACACAAACATTAGTAGATATTTAACTGAGATGTGTGATGGCACTTCACTCTCTTCAAATATGCATTTCGCCATTTAGTAGGGAATGGGATGGTCAAGCCTATACTGATTGACTGGAATGGTTGTTTAAGTGAAAGAAGAAATTAAAGTCAAATAACGTTATAATTACAGATTTTTCAATAGCTGCAGTAAATGGGGCATTGTGAAGGGTTAAGAAAAAGGAATGCAATCAAGAAAGCACCTAAAAGTAGACTACATATAGGGTTTTTACTCGAAATAAAAATTAATGATTTTTTTTAAGCTATTGCATAGATTTTATCGCAGGCCTTGGCGGTGGGAGTGAAATGAAAAAAATGTTAATGTTAAAAAAGTTCGTTGTAATGGACTTTTTCCAATGTTAAAAGGTTCGGCGTTAGCAACATAACTTGACAAAAATAAATATAATCGTTGCCCACATTTAGGCGCATGACGTTGTACTAATGTTAGCGACAGGCCGATTACATAAAATTGGAGCTATAAATTACATTACATTAAAATTGGATCTTTAAGCGTTGCCTACATTTAGGCTATACTACTAACAGTGTGACGTTGTACATAAAATTGGAGCTGTATAGGCTATACTGTTAACAGGCGTAAGGCTGTTTTCATAAATATTATAATTGCATAAGTTGATAAAAAGTGATACGCAATAGCTGTACCGCAACAGCCCAGACAGACAGAAGAGTGGGCTTCAAAGAGCAGATGGTATTATGAGGAGACGAGCCGCATGCCGCACTTTCATTCGGCATGTCGGGGTTCAGGCTGGCTAAGTTGGAGGTTAACCTCCTACAATATCCGTAACCTAGTCTTGCTGCGTGTCTCCCAATAAGGCAGTACCCGGTTAGTGCACCTATTAGTTTGGAGATTTCCACCCTTTTTATGGTGTAAATATGTCCAGATCTCTTGGGATCCCATTTTTGAAAGAGATATCCAAGCCCGCACCCTGGGGATTGTAGACATCTTTCGTTGGCTTGACGAAGTGTGTGCTCTTAAAGCATTCGTATGCATGTGGCAAATGGCATACCTAACCGTTCTTTGTCGGGAAGAATCTGTTTGGTCGTGCTCTTCCCAGCAAGTTCGTCTGCCCCACAGTTTCTCTCAATGTCTCTGTGTCGCGGAACCCATGTGAGGTTCACGCGGTCCGAAAAACCCTGCTTGGTCGTGCTCTTCCCAGCAAGGTCGTCTGCCCTACAGTTTCTCTCCATGTCTCTGTGTCCCGCGAGCTATGTAAAGTTCACGCGGTTCTGTTTAGCTATATCTTGAAGAGATCGAGGATCGTTGAGCGTTAGTACAATTTTGACCGAGTACGAGCCAAGGGATTGCATGGTCGCTTGGCTGTCGATGAAAATAAAGATATGCTTTTCGATAGTATGTTTTTCCTATCCAAGCCGAGGCGTCCATGTCTGCTACAACCTTAGAATAGAGGGCGTTGCAATGATCAGGTAGTCGGAAAGAGAGTTCAAAGCCTAGATCCTTTGAATAAACCCCTCATTCACCTCCGAAGTTATCCTTAATTGCAGTAATCTTCATCTTTACCGAAGCTCCAATGTTCGGGCAATAACTCTGTTTGATTTTTATCAATTTCCGGACTCGACAGACCTTATCCAGTCCAGAGGAAAAAGAGGATATTGAAATTAATCACATCGGTTATTGCAGCACTCATTATCACCTTTCGTTTAATACCCATATTGTAAGAACACATTTTTGGTCACGCCTAGTTCACATATTGATCGATAACTCCAAAACCGGTCGAGTTATCGAAATAAGTGTTATCTTATTAAATTAATAATTTAGACACTTACCTGTACATCAAAATTTGGTGGTTGCTGCTGCAATAAATTTCCAGGAGATTCCATTTGATTTGGTCCTTGTTGCTGATGGTTCATCATGGGACTCTGCGTAGTAGAAAAAATACAAAAAAAAGTATTTAGTTTTAAACAAATTTTTAATTTTTTTACTTGAAAAAAAGTCTAAGAAATTAAGCTCACCTGCGCCATTTGCATTCCACCAACACCGTTCATCACGGGTGGTTGTAATTGACCCATTTGCATTTGATGCGGTGGATATGAATTCATTTGATTACCCGGTCCACCTTGATGATCCATGGAGCCGAGCATATGATTGAATGGATGTGTAGGGAAACCACCATGTTGATTTGGATCGAGTAAAGTGGGTGGACGTGGCAGCGTTTCTTCAGCTGGTGATGGTTGACGAGAGCCAGGTGTGCGACTGGAAAGAGAAAAATGAAAATAATTTATTTTTTTTTATTTAATTTTATTAAAATTATAAGCCTCGATATATCTTATCATATGAGGTGAACTCATTTGAAATTTATTCACCATAGCTCACTAGACGAAGACGTGCATTCGACCATTTGCTACCACTTTGACAGTTTAAGAGGCAGTGCGAGTGTTTCGCTCTAAGGCAAAAGCAGTTTGAATGCCAAAGACTGTTGATTCTTGGATTTAGCATTAGCTTAGACACGAACCAAAAGTACTAAAACTGTACTTCCTTGGGACGTAACGGTTATTTGGGACAATTTTACTGGCTCCCAAACTGTGGCAGTACCAAAAAAAAAATTGAGTGTCTTTACTTGTTCTTCACATAATTCACCGTACTAAAATTCAAATAATTTCCAAAGCCGCTACCAAAGTGGCCTCTGCCTTTGACAGTGTGTTTAATATTTTATTACAACACAAAATACGTAATTAAAAATTGGCGGTGAATAGTGAAGAACCGAAGTCTCAAGCAGATATTGCAACTTTAGTGGAATGTTCGAGGTGTGCAGTTCAGTGGACTGATAAAAAACAGAATAAGTCAGAAGTGGAATAAAAGGCTTCATTAGTGAATGTGGAATATCGAAAACGTATACCCGAGTCCCTCAGGTGTCGTAAGAAATCAAAAAGTGAAAGAAAACGCCGCACCAGTTAAGATCGAGGAAGTATAAGAGAGTGTCTCAAGGATATTAAAAACTCCTCATCTGCAAAGATATGCAAAGAAAAAATTGAAAATGCATTCGGGATGACCTCTTCGGCACTAACATTATACCTACGGCGGAAGTGCTGTAATAGTCAACGATCTTCCGAAGACCAAAAACTTTTGGAGATCATAATAAAGAGTTGGAAAAGGTGTTCAGGAAGCAGGAAAAGGATGCAAAACCCGAAAAAGCAGTAGTGGGTTTCAGAAAAAAGCGTTTGGAATAGGATCTACGATACTATATTTCACGGATGTATTGTGCTATACACCCTTACAAGTAAACGTGAGGACCGAAAATTTACCGGTCCTAAGGATTGTAAAAAATCCTGCCGTTCCGACGAACATTTGAAAATCGGTTAGTGCTCGAGCCGGTTTCTGAAAGCAGCTTTGAAAGGGTCCCAAGCCCCAAAGAAGCCGTTGCTTCATAAAAAAATGCGCTACCAACATTTTACGAAGTGCTGGCGATCTTCAGAAAAAATAAAATCATAATAACCCCAGTGAGACCTCAGGAAATGTTGGAGAAGATAATTCGAGCAGCAGAGCTTAACTGCAATGGCACAATCTTTTACAAGAGCGTGCAATTGTTGGCGTATGCGGATGATATTGATATCATTGGCCTTAATAACCGCGCCATAAGCGCTGCCTTCTCTGGACTGGATAAAGAACCGAAAAAAGTGGGTGTTGCGATGAACGAGGGCAAGATGAAGAACTTGCTGTCATCAAAGAAAGAATCAGCACATCTGCGCCTTGGCAGCCAAAAATCACGCTCTACAAGTCTCTCATCATACCAGTCCTGATGAACGGCTCGGAATGTGTGAAGAGAAGATGATATGGCACTTGAATTATTTCAGAGAAAAGTTCTCCGGAAGATTTATGGTCCTCCCCGTAGTGCCAAAGGCGAGTATCGATGGAAATTTAACGATGACCTATGCGCTTTACGCAGACCTGACCATAGTTCAGCGAATTAAAGCCCAAAGGCTCCGCTTGCTGGGTCATGTTATGCGGATGGACAAATAAGCTTCAGCACAGAAGGTTTTCCTATCGACACCCGAATTCGGCAGCAGAGGAAGGGGGAGACCTCGACCGAGATGGGAACAACAAGTTGAGGATGACTTGAACTCCCTTGGTGTTTCCAATTGGCCTCAGTTGTCGCTTAAACGGAACGACTGGTGTGCTTTGATACGTGGCGGCCACCTGGTGAAACGTAGCATAAGGCGACGGATTAGTGCGGAATACGAGGACTTATACGATATCCTCGAGCTTTTTCGCGAACATTTCAAGGATCATACAAATTATTTTCAGCTCTACCGAAATTGGAAAAAACAGTTTGTGCTCGAAAGCTATAACACTCCAGGCTTAAATGGAACAAAGGAAGAAAGACGTGGCTTTCAGTAAAAAATCAGAAAAACTATTCTTGAACACCTGGTGAAACGTTCAGCCATTCACGATATCATCGACCTTTTTCAAATTGAGCTGACAGTTGCCACAGATAACTGAAGAGACTGAGCTTCTGGACTGGAGCTTCTTTGGCCATATGCATAAAATGACGCCGCCAGGGGAGCCTTTGGGATTTTTAATGATGCGCTATGTTCAGTCCTACGTAAAGATCGTACAGCTCAACGATAAATTTCCTTCGATACTACTCGCACTTGACATCAATGGACGGATGATAAATCTTCCGAAAAACTTTTCCCTCGAATACTCCAAGGAAAAAATTGTTCTTTCAAAAGTTCAGAACTATAGACTATTTATTCTACGAAAAGTGTGATTCTTAAGCGCAAATAATAAAGAACTCTTTCTATAAGGTGGGAGAGCATAAATAATAATAAACAATCTATACAAATCATCGCTTCTCTAGAAAACACTACAAAGTGCATTGCTCTGTGTAATTAAAACAAATATAATTACATAAATTATAATTACAAAATGTTTTCTGCCCCGTGATCTATTACAGATAGAAAGCAGCAGTGACGTTGCGGTTACAAAGCACACGTCTAATGTCAGCAATATAAATGATAAATTACCGCTTAAACGTGTGCAACGACTGTTCTCACGAAATGATGATAAATCTATTATGAATATCATAAATTAATAACAATTCAATTTGCAGTTGGTTGTGATAGGTCAGTAAAAGTAAACATTTTACAAACGTGAAGTGAAAGGGAGCTATGTAAATGAGGTGGGAAATGAAATATGATAATGAACGAAAGTTGGTCTTTCGTAAGGGTATTTGTAGATCTAAAAAATGTTAAGCGGATCGGATATCGATTATGCTTCAAATTAAAGGGATTGTTATTGTTTCTATAAAGCAAAAATACTCCGGTTAGTTCGAAAAGACGTGTTAGGAACAGTCCTTTGCAGTGACTACTTGACTACCGTCAAACAAAAGACTTAAGCAACAAACTTGCTGTTTCCCAAACACATTTTTTAACGCAAGAACACTTTTTGGAAAAATAAATCCATAAGCTATGCACAACACACTAAACAAATCTAGTAAATTTACAAAGCATTTAAAAATTTCATTAGACAGTAAAATCCAAAGTTGTGTTGAGGCAAACAAATAGAGGCGTCACTTAAATTGAGGTATTCATTCATTAGTTTACTTCAGATTTACCAAAGAAAAAAGAATAAAGTAAACCACCAAGCTAGACAGAAAAAGTACTAACTAATTTATATAATTTTTTTTTATTATAATTTTTTTTGTTAAGTTCTTTAATTTTATTTTATTTACTATTATTTTTTGTTTGTTTTTTTTTTTTAATTTCTTTTTAATTTTTTATATTTTTTTTTTTAATTTTTTTTTTAATTTTTTTTTTAATTTTTTTTTAATTATTTCTTCAATATTTTTTTAAATTTTTTTTTTAATTTTTTCATTTGTTTTTTTTTTTTTTTTCGTTTTTCATTTAATTTTTTTTTTTTTTTTTATTTAATTTTTTTGTTCATTCAATTTTTTTCCATTTAATTTTTTTTTTTTCTTTTAATTTTTATTTATTTTTTTCTTTTTATTTATTTTTTCTTTTTATTTATTTTTTTCTTTTTATTTATTTTTTTCTTCTTATTTATTTTTTTCTTTTTGTTTATTTTTTTCTTTTTATTTATTATTTTTTTAATTTTTTTCTTTTTATTTATTATTTTTTTAATTTTTTTCTTTTTATTTATTATTTTTTTAATTTTTTTGTTTCATTTAATTTTTTTTTTAATTTTTTTTTTTTGTCATTTTATTTTGTTTTTTCTTTAATTTTTTCATTTTATTTTGTTTTTTCTTAAATTTTTTTTATTTTATTTTGTTTTTTCTTTAATTTTTTTATTTTGTTTTGTTTTTTTCTTTAATTGTTTCATTTTGTTTTGTTTTTTCTTTAATTTTTTTATTTTGTTTTGTTTTTTCTTCAATTTTTTCATTTCATTTTGTTTTGTCTTTTTATAAACGGAAAGAGACTAGTATGGCCTAAAACCAACTAGTTTCAGGGACTGCATTCGGTTGCACTTTTCTGCTTTGACGAGCTGCATTCGCTTTGGCGCTAATATTGTTTGTAGCTTTTATTTGATTCTTTTTTACGACAACTTTTATTTGCTTTTTATCTTGCAATATTTTGTATTGTTTGTTTGATATTTCAGCTTGCTTCCTACTCTTGCTTGCCAGCCATCTGCGCTGTCATTTGATGTGCTGCGCTAGCTGTGCTCTGCCTTCCCGCCTTTTTATCTCAAACAGCAAGTTTTTGCATTTTCCTCCTCCCGCATTTGGTTTTGATTTTTTGTGATTTTGATTTGATTCTGCAATACATTTTGTTGTTTGGTCATTAACACACAACAAATGCTGTTGCAGCAGCAGCACCACCACCACCAACAACAAACAATAAAAAAAGCTTTTGTAATAATTCTTTTTTCGCGCTACCAAAAACAGCTGCTCTTTCAACTTAAATGGGTGTGTGTTTAAGTTTATGCGTTGTGTGTGTGTGTGTGTGTGTGTGTGTGTGTGTGTGTGTATGTGTGTGTGTGTGTGTGTGTGTGTACGTGTGTGTGTGTGTGTGTGTGTGTGTGTGTGTGTGTGTGTGTGTGTGTATTGGAGTGTGCCAGCAGCGGGCATGAAAACGTGTTGTTGCTGGGGCATGAGTCAGTTAGTGACACAACAACAAATCGTCATCCCCGTATGGCAGCTGCTGTCTGCTAGATTGAGCGGGTTTTACGATTTGCCGCTCTTAAAAAAATTCATACTCGTGTTAAAAGTAGCGAACGATTGTCGATTTTGTTGATGAATCAATTTTTATTAGTTTGTAATTGCTTTTTTGTGTGACGTGAAGCAATCTATCTTTAATATTTTCTTCTTCCTCTGCCCTTTCCTCTTTATCTTCGCTTCTCTACTTATTATTTGTCTTCCTCTTAATAAAAATGGGATGAAGGGAGATGGGCGCGTGAAAGCTCCCTTACAAATTAGATTTTCCTACCTAATATCTCTCGAAGTATTCATGGTAGGATATTGAGTAAGGGGAAACTCTAACAGCTTTTCTTCGGTTATTTTTTTAACTTTTTATTATTATTTGTTGTTTTTTTAATCTGTATTTTAGTTTATTTATTTCTTTTTTTAAATCTATTTTTTTATTTTTTATTAAATGTTTTTAATTTATTGTCATATTTTTAATTTTTTTTATATATTTTTTTTTTATTTTTTTTTTATTTTTTTTTATATTTTTTTATATTTTTTTTAATTTTTTTTTTTTTTAATTATTTCTTATTTTTTTTTTTTTTTTTAATTATTTCTTCTTTTTTTAATTTTTTCGTATTTTTTTGTTAATTTTTTTCTTATTTTTTTTTTATTTTTTATAAATTTTTTTTATTTTTTTTTTTTAATTTTTTTTTTATTTTTTTTTTAATTTTTTTTTTTATTTTTTTTAATTTTTTTTAATTTTTTTTAATTTTTTTTTTATTTTATTTTTTTTTTTTCATTTATTTTTTTTTTCTTTTTATTTTTTTTTCGTTTTTTTATTTTTTTTTTTTTGGTTTTTTTATTTTTTTGTTTCGTTTTTTTATTTTTTTTTTTTCGTTTTTTTATTTTTTTTTTTTCGTTTTTTTATTTTTTTTTTTTTTATTTTTGTATTATTTTTTTAGGGATAGGGATAGACAAACATGTAACTTTAACCGGAAGTCATGTTAATTAAACAGGGAATCATGTTGATTTAATACAAAGTCAGGTTTTTCAGGGATAGGGATAGGGATAGGGATAGGGATAGGGATAGGGATAGGGATAGGGATAGGGATAGGGATAGGGATAGGGATAGGGATAGGGATAGGGATAGGGATAGGGATAGGGATAGGGATAGGGATAGGGATAGGGATAGGGATAGGGATAGGGATAGGGATAGGGATAGGGATAGGGATAGGGATAGGGATAGGGATAGGGATAGGGATAGGGATAGGGATAGGGATAGGGATAGGGATAGGGATAGGGATAGGGATAGGGATAGGGATAGGGATAGGGATAGGGATAGGGATAGGGATAGGGATAGGGATAGGGAAAGCTATAGGGATAGGAATAGTTAGTTTAATGAATAGTTTCCTGCATTGTTACATCTTTGCCGTCAGGGGTTCTCATGGAGCAATCGCAAGAAACATCAAACCAAATAATGATTAATAATGAAAATTCAAACCGTCACGGTCTAGTTTTGAAATTTTCGTTTTCAAGTTTCAGCTCAAATCGCATTTCTTGCAAAGTTCAACTTTTCGTCTCTTTCTCCTCTTCTTTGAAGCTGACCACCGAATGCGCTTGATTCAGATTTCTTTGTGTTACCTGCTGTGGCATTTATTGGGTCAGTCTTTAGATGGCTGAGTGTGTGTGTGTGTGTGTGTTGGCGCGCTTTTTCGCCTCAATAGGCTCGGCAACGAAAGTGAACCAACTTGTACATAGCAACGCTGCTGCCAATTTCTTCCGTCTGTCGCTACTACGACACTTAACCGCGCACGCTTTGTGCCTTTAATGGTGAATCAAAAAGTGAAACTTCTCTTGTGTGTAAAGACCTACGAATTTTTTCTTTTCGACTTTATTTTTTTCCCCTTTAATTTTATTTTGGCTTTTTTCTACCTTCAGTTTTTTTCTTTAAACTTTTATTTTCTTGCGACCTATTTTATGCGGTTTTGACGCTTCACCTTTTTTTGGTTGATTGGTTTCTCATTCCGTTTCTGGTTATACAATTTCTTTTATGCTTTTGGCTGCATTAAAATAATGACGACCAATGAACAAAATGCGGTTCACGAGTAGTCTTTTTATACTTCATTATTGTTGTTATAGATCTCATTTTTTTTTTTTTTTATTTATTTTATAATTGGTTATTATGTATAACCTTTTTATCTCTTTTTCTTGTACATTTTGAAGGCCAACATATATTTTATTTTTATGTTTAAAGTTTTCGTTTAAAGCTTTTACGGCTAATTAGATAAAAAACCTTGAAATTAGCTGAAACGGTTAAATATCGATGAAGGCACCTGATTAAAGAAATAAAAAAAATCCCAAGAAAATAGTTGATCTTGTAATAATTTTTGATTAATCTAAACAGGAAATTAAAACTCACGTAACATTTCAGTTGTTATTTCCTGCTATGAAAAAATTAAAAAAAAAAAAAAAAAATTCCTGGCAAAATCACGAAAGCCAAATGCAAAAGGACAAAAACACTGCCGACGGAAACAAAAAATTAAAATTATGGCCGAGTATACTAAACTAGCAATGCTCTCACACAGAAAAATTTTCATGTAAAATCAACACTTTTTGAGGTCAATATTTTTCAACACTATCGATCAGGCTATTTTACCCAAGGACTCACACCGAAACCGTAACCGTAACCGATTAAAACCGTTTCATTTTTCAAAACCGAAACCGTAACCGTCATTTTGATCTGAAAAAGAACGAAACCGAAACCGTTTAAAAAGCCCGAACCGGTTCCAAACGTTTTTGAATTTTTTTTTATACCTTTTTTTCTTTTTATGGGAACATATTTTCTTTTGCCAAAGGGTACTCTGGAAAGCTTACATGGAAGATTGTCGAGCAATGTTACAAAAGACACGTTTTGACCTCAGTATAAAATTCCTAATCTCTTAAGAAAATTTGGTTTTCTAATTGTTTTGTTTAAGAAACTAAAACAATACACTTTCAAATAAAAAAAAAAGTGCACCAATAAAGTAAGAGTAGCAAGAAGGCCACGCCCACATTTAACCTTTTTAATTTTTTCACAAAACAATTAGAAAACAGAATCTTGCAAGGGTCCAACTTCGAACTTCGAAAGCCCGTAACTAATTTTTGGAGGCTAACTTCAAAAAAAAAATTATTTTTTTTTCAGGGAACGCCATTAAGTAAAAATACTTACATCTTATATCTTAAGAGATTAGAAAATTTGATTTAGTCCAATATCCAGAAAAACGTGGATTTTGTCGTGCAGTGGAAAAATGTTATAAAAATGCGGACCTATTTTGCAGCTACATACTTAAGTTTTGTAAAATTTTTTGGCGTTCGTGTTTTTATTTGGAAACCGAAACCGAAAAAAATTTTGAAGAACGAAACCGGAACCGAAACCGAATCGTGTTACAAAACCGAAACTGAAACCGGAACTTTATTTTAATCGGTTTTATACCTTGATTTTAACATTAAACTCATGTTAAATAACTTCACTTCGTGTTAAATTAATCTGACTTCCTGTTAAATTAAAATGAAGCTCATGCTGAAAAACTTGATTCGTACTAAATTAACATGAATTCCTGTTAAATTAATATGAATTCCTGTTAAATTAATATGAATTCCTGTTAAATTAATATGAATTCCTGTTAAATTAATATGACTTCCTGTTAAATTAAAATGAATTGCTGTTAAATTAGGATGAATTCCTGTTAAAATAATATGAATTCCTATTAAATTAACACTATCTGCCCCATTATCTCATGCAAATTTAACTGGGTCCTTTTTGATAGTTTAACATGGGTCATGTTGACTAAAATTATTCTGTGTGCTGCTATATTTTATTTACTTAATTTTTTTCTTTATTTAAAATTTCTCGTTTTATATTTTTATTTAATTTTATTTGTTCGTTTAAATTTGAGTTTTGAGATATTTTTGTCATTTTGTTATTTTTATTTTGTTTTAATTAAATTTTTTGGTTTAACTTCATTGATTTAGTTTTTTTATTTTCGTCTTTTATTATTTTTTTAAATTAATTTTTTATTTTTTTAAATTAATTTTTTATTTTTTTATTTTTTTTTTTATTTTCTTTTTTTAGTTTTTGTCTTTACTTAATTTTTTTTTTTGTATTATTTCTTTATTTTACTTTTTTGTTCAATATTTTTTTTTTAATTTGTTTTATTTTATTTTTTATTTTTTTTATGTAAAAAAACATTTTTTATTTTTTTTATTTTTTTTATATTTTTTTTTATTTTTTTTATTTTTTTTTATTTTTTTATTTTTTTTTTTTATTTTTTATTTTTTATTATTTTTTTAATTTTTTTATTTTTTTTTTTTTTTTCTTTAATTTTTATTTTTTTTTTCTTTAATTTAAATTTTTTTTTTTCTTTAATTTTAATTTTTTTTTTATTTTTAGATTTTTTCATTTTTAGATTTTTTTATTTTTTATTTATATTTTTAAATTTAGATCTATGTTTAAATTTACATCTATGTTTTTTATGTTTTTTTTAATTTTTTTATATTTTTTTTTTATTATTTTTTTTGTCTACTTTTTTTACAATTTTTTTTTTAATATATATTTTTTTTATTTGTTTTATTTTTTTACATTTCTGTTTTAGTTATTTTTACTTTTTTTACATTTTCTTGAAAAATAACACTTCGCAGAGCGAAATTCTTCTTTTGCGATCCACATCTGCATAAACCATCTACCAATGACACAAAAAGTGTAACAGCAATACCGGCAACAAGTATGTATGTAAATGCGTTTTGTTGCCAAACAAAACTCCAGCATATAAATTATAGGCCACTGTTGCATAGCCAACTAAATTGTGAAATGAATGGTTAAAGCAGTCAACCGGCTATGAAATTACATTTGACATTGAATTAAGTGTAAGCAGTGATGAAATGCAATAGCAAAATGACCGCAACTTAGCGACATAAATATTAATGATAAATGAGTTGAATGAGATTTTGTTATTGGAGTTGGTTTGCAATTTAACTCAGTTCACAAGACACTTGTGGAATATGAATTTAAATTAACTTACATAAATAATTAGATTAAATGTCTTGCATTTCACTTTCATTTCCATAATTTTTTATCTATATTCAGTAGTAACAAAAACTCGTAAGTATTAAAGTATTAAAATTTTTTTTAAATTTTTTTTTTTTTTTTTAAATTTTTTAATTTTTTTTAAATTTTTTAATTTTTTTTAATTTTTTTAATTTTTTTTTTAATTTTTTATTTTTATTTTTTATTTTTATTTTTTTTTTTTTTAATTTTTTTTTTTTTTAATTTTTTTTTTTTTAATTTTTTTTTTTATTTTTTTTTTTTATTTTTTTTTTTTAATTTTTTTTTTTTTTTTTAATTTTATTTCTTCTTATTTTTTTTATTCTTATTTTTTGTATTCTTATATTTTCTTAAGATTATTTGTACTTCGTGCACGCACACAATCTATTACAAACTTTGGAATATAAAATATATAACAGCCTACAAAATCATTTTTAGCTTTTTGGTCAAATTCGCGCTCATTACCAAGGCAAATTTATAGTTAAAAAAATTGTCAGCAGCAGCTAGGCCAAGTTCAGGCACACATTTCTATACATAGCGGCAATGGAATGGAGGGTAATTACATGAGCAAAAATAAAATCAGACTAAAAAATAAAACAAAAATACAAATTAAATTATTATGTATAACATTGCAACAACAAATCATGTATCGACAGCGAAAAGCGGCTGGGAAAATAAAAGAGTGCAGGCTGAAAAAATAATATATGCTTGACTGTTTAGTATGTGTGGAGAGCAATGATAAAAACAATACCAACAAGAGTAGAAGTTGAAAACAAAAAAAATCGCGCAAACTATAATAAACAATCACAGCGCGAAGCTGGACGACAGACAAATAAACCCACAAACGGACAACATAGTCAACTCGTAAACGCCTATTTGCTTTGCTTAGCTACCAGCCGCCGAATCACAATTGCAACGCTAAACTTTTATTTTTGCAAAAGTTCCATTTTTATACCCAGTAGCACTAGCTTTTATTTTCATGGTTTGAATTTTTTTATATATTTTTTTTTTTTTATTTTTTATATTTCTTTTATTTTTTATATATTTTTTAATTTTTAATATATTTTCTTTTTAATTTTTTATGTATATATATTGTTTTTTTTTTTAATTTTTTTATATATTTTTTTTATTTTTTATTTTTTTTGTTTTTTTTTTTTGTTTTTTTTTTTTGTTTTTTTTTTGGGTTTTTTTTATTCTTTTATATTTTTTTATATTTTTTTTATTTTTTTTGGTTTTTTTTATATTCTTTTATATTTTTTTATATTTTTTAATTTTTTTATTGTTTTTTATTGTTTTTTTATATTTTTTTATATTTTTTTTTTATATTTTTTTATTGTTTTTTTATATTTTTTTTTTATATTTTTTTATATTTTTTTATATTTTTTTTTTAATTTTTTATTTTTTAATTTTTTTTTTTAATTTTTTATTTTTTAATTTTTTTTGTTTTTTTTATTTTTTTTTTGTTATTTTTTTATTTTTTATTTTTTTTTTTGTTTTTGTTATATTTTTTATTTTTTTTTTATTTTTTCATTTTTTTCTATATATTTTTTATATTTTTGCCATATATTTTTTTTTATGTTTTTCTATACATTTTTTTTATTTTTTTTTATATATTTTTTTATATTTTTTTATTTTTTCCTATATATTTTTTTATTTTTTCCTATATATTTTTTTATTTTTTCCTATATATTTTTTTATTTTTTCCTATTTCCGATTTATTTTTTTTATTAATTTTATTTTTTCCGATATATTTTTTTTTAATGTTTTTATTTTTTTATATATAATTTTTTTAAATTTTTTATACTTTTTTGTATTTTTGTTTTACATTTTTTATATTTTCTTTGTTTTGTTTTTACATTTTTATTGTATTTTTTTAAATTTTTTTTTTTATTTTTTTATTTTTTTACTTTTTACTTTTTACATTTTTTTATTTTTTTTTTATTTTTTAAATTTTTTTTTATTTTTTATTTTTTTTTTATTTTTTACATTTTTTTATTTTTTATGGTATTTTTTTTTTACTTTCTTTGTATATTTTTTTACTTTTTACATTTTTTTATATATTTTTTTTATTTCATTCAATTTTAATTTATTCTTTACCCTGTTTTTTGAGGGTACTACAGGGTATAAAAAGTCAAACTTTTTTTTTTTAGTTTTATCGCTTTTGTTATTGCAACATCAGCACTGGGTAAATGGATGTAATGGTCGCATGGTCGAAATTGCAACTAAAACTGGTTTGCTACAATGTTTGGTTGTTTGCAAACTTTTTCAATGATTGGGCGGCTGGACAAGTGGTGGTGGGTTAAAAACTGCATTGCGACATCAACCACATCAACAACAAAACTAATAATAGAGCAGCAGACCGGCACTCGATGTAGCTTATTTCGAGAGTAATCATCGCTGCTTTTAAATTGTTGCATGGCTGGCAAAATGTGGCCCTGTTTGTCCGGCTAGTTGAGAGAGGCAGTGCCAAGAACCTTGAAGAAACCAGTTGGTAGTTCTAATGTCAATGCCATTGCCTGGTAGACGTTGTAGCAACTACAATAACAACAGAAAAAAAGTTATATGCTGCTGCAATAGCAGTGATGCAAGGCGAATAAGACAGGTAATAAGAAAATAACAAGAAGAAAAACAATAGAGAATATACCAACGATTTCAAGACAGTCACTGTTGCAACTACGACTTGTTGTGAGAGAAAAAACCACAACTCGACGTGATAATAAAAATAAAAGATAGATGCTGCAAAATTTTGCCTTGATATGTGGAAATTGCAAGAAACAAACTCCAGCCATCAAACAAAGAGTCAGTTGTCACTCAGTCAATCATGCAGTGGGGCTGACAGTTTTAGTACCTGCTAGTTAATGGATTACGCAGACTAGAGACTCCGTTGCCGTTAGGCAGGTGTAAAACATGTTGGTATTTTCATTGTATAGGTAAAAACAAGCTATCTGGAAGCCTAGATAGGGGGAATATCAGTCACATTTTCGGATCTCATAACATGCGAAAAATATTTGTTGAGTTAAGAAGAGGTGTGATGAGAGGCTGGTGCCTTCGAAACATGCCATCCTAATTGTCGCTGTGCAAATCTTACTAGGTTTTTTTATTAGACCTATTCCGTTCCCGAGTACGGAAGAAGATATAATGATGAGCTGTACGAGTTCAGCGAATTAAAACATAGCGGCTTCGCTGGCTAGGTCACGTGGTGCGAATGAACGAAGGCGCTCCGGCCCAGAAGGTACTCTTATCGGCACCCGCCGGTGGAAGTAGAGGAAGATGGAGGCCACCTCTCCGATGGCAGGACCAAGTGGAGGCAGATCTGAGAACACGCGGGGCGTCCAATTGGCGCCTGTTGGCTCAACAAAGAGCCAAAATCGCCAAGGCGGTTAAAGGCTATTTTAAGTAAGTAAGTATTCCGTTCCCTAACCCTGTCTCTTTCTTCCTGTTTTCTTCTTGTTACCTTCTTTTTCTTTCATTTTTATTTTAATTTACTTTTATTTAAAAATTTAAATTTTGTTTTTTTTTTTTCATTTTTTAATTTTTTTTTTTCAATTTTCTAAATTTTTTTCTCTTTTTTATTTTTACTCCTTTTCCATTTTATCTCCTTTTCTATTTTTTCTCCTTTTTTATTTTTTCTCCTTTTTTATTTTTTTTCGTTTGTTTTTTTTTTTTATTAATTTTTTTTATTTTTTATTAATTTTTTTATTTTTTTATTAATTTTTTTATTTTTTTATTAACTTTTTTCATTTTTTTTTGTTATTTATATAAATAGGTATTTATTATTATTCTTTTTTCTTTCCTTTTTTCTTTCCTTTTTTTCTTTTTTTCCTTTCTTTTCTTTTTTTCATGTTATTTTTCTTATTTATCCTTTATTATTTATTAATTTTTTCCCCTTTTTATTTTTTCCCTCTATTTTATTTTCCCCCTTTCTTATTTTTCCCCCTTTTAAATTTTTGCCCCCTTTTTTATTTTTTCCACCTTTTTTTCCCCCCTTTTTTATTTTTCCCCCTTTTAATTTCTTTCCACCTTTTTTTATTTTTCCCCCTTTTAAATTGTTTGCCCCCTTTTAAATTTTTTGCCCTTTTTTATTTTTTCCACCTTTTTTATTTTTTCCACTTTTTTATTTTTTTCCCTTATTAAAAATATTTTTCCTTTAATAAAAATAAATTTCCTTTTTTTTAATTATTTTTTTTTAATGCTATTTTTATTTTTTTTTTTTAATTCTATTTTAATTCTATTTTTTTTAACTATATTTTTTATTTTTTTTTTAATTCTATTTTTGTATATTCTTTTATTTATTTTAATTTTATTTTTTTTTTTAATTTTTTTTCTTTAATTTTTTTTCTTTAATTTTTTTTTTTTTATTTACTTTTCTTTAGTTTTTATTTTTTTTTTATTTATTTATTTTTTTTTTTCTTTTATTAGTTTTATTTTTTTTTCTTTTATTAGTTTTATTTTTTTTTTGTCTTTTATTAGTTTCATTTTTTATTAGTTTTATTTTTTTCTTTTTTATATTATTTTTTACATTTCATTTACGATCTTTTTTAACACTATTATGCGCATTTTCTCTCCTTTCCCCAATATCATTGAAACGAGCAAATCCAATAAAATAAGAGTAAGCAGCCCACAACAACAAAAGCGGCAGATACAACAATGGCAGCTGTCAAATTAAAATGCAGTATTGCTAAAATGCAGCAACAATAACAAAGCATAAACAAAAAATAAAATCAGTAAATACAAAAGCAGACCAGATATTCAGATGTTGCATCAGCAGCAGACGACCGCAAAGCAAAACTGACTTCGCTGTTACAGTTGTTTTTAAGGTCTTCTCATGTCTCAGACGTCATCCATCCCTCATTTCCTATTCCACATTTACAGACAAGCTCGCCCTAGCGCATATTGCACATTTGTACTAGCATGTTTACTTGCAGCATTGCACATTACTTCCTGATCCATTTAAGGTGACTCACACCAACACCTAACCACGAGACAAACAAAAGTAACCACAAAAACTACTCTTTGTTTATGTTTCATAAAAGTTTTTTGCAAACAATTTGTTGTGGTTGTACGTCGGGTGAAAATAATTGAAAAACTAAGACCTTGATGGTTTTAACTAGATTTACAGATGATAATGACATCTGGAGGAGCTTTAAATATCTATTCAGGCAGTAATAAAAAAATGGTCTCACTGGTGTCACAGGTTTTGTTGTTGTTGTTGTTGTTGTTAACGACGAAAATACTCCCCGAAGGTTTTGGGGAGTGATGTCGAAAATGGCAATCCTTTGCCGGATATGAACGCGGTACGCTCCGGTACCCCCATGCGGTACTGGCCGACTGTCTCGGGAGCGATTTGATATGCCCAGTGGAACCTTCTAGGTCATATCATCCTCCATCCGTAAGGAAGGAGAAGATGGGTTATGAGAGATGAGAGGCATCATATCCGTAGATCAACCATCGAGTTAGCACGTCATTACCTGTATGCATATTAGACGCCTCTTACGACCGGTGTGCCTACCTCGGGCATATTCTAAACCCCCAAGTCGCAGGGGTCGAGGTTTTAGTTCGGGAGCTCGTGGCTAATATGATCTATATCAACTGATCAATCATATGTCAATAAAGTCTAACGTTCTATGAGTACTTACTTAAATCCTTTATCATCATCAATGCCATTGACGACACCATTTGTATTTGAAACTTGATCATCTTTCTTTAAACCGTTTGTGTCAAACGGAGAATTGGCTTTTTCCTTTTCGTCATGTGGCTGAAAAGAAAGGAGAAAAAAGGAGAGGAAGTGTGTAATTTAGCAAGAAAAAAATTAATTATTATAGTAATATCAGCTCGTGAAGAGCTAAACTGGCAAACACTTAGTTAAGAAAAATTATTTTTTATTTGCTTACAGTTCCTAGATTTTTTTTTGTTTTGTCAAAAGAGTACTTTTTTTATCAACTTACCTTATCGTTGTCGTCAAATTTTAGACTACGCAAACGTGGCTCCAAACTGGATAGAGGACTCTCTTTGTTAGTCGGTGAGCCTCCCAAAACATATTCAACCATTTTAACACCCAAACCACTGGTGGAATCACGTGGGCTGTAATGATAGGAGGGAAAAGAAAAAAAATACAGAGTTATTATTAAGTTTTTTTTAGTTGTTAAACGGTTTTAGGTGAATTCTTTTAATTAATTTAATTTTTGATTGAATTCTAAATTTTTCACTAGATTTTTTTCAAGTTTTTTAAACTTTTTAGTTTTTTGTTTCTTAGTTCGGAAAACATTTGTTTCCCCACTTCTTTAAAGTTCTTTGGCTTTAGTTAAACATATTTTTATCAATATTTTTTTTTTTCAAAATTTTTTATATGTAGTTTACTTTTTTCTGTTTTTTTTTTTTCTTTTATATTTTGTATTTTTCTTTTATGTTTTTTGTATTTTTCTCTTATTTTTTATTGTTCTGTTATTTTTTTGTATTTTTTTTATTTTTTTTTATTTTATACTTTTCTTTTTTATTTGTAACTTTTTTTTGTTTATATTTCTTTCTTTAATATTTTTATTTTATTTAATATTAATATTTATATTTTTTACAATTTTTTTCTGTTATTTTATATTTAATTTTTTATATTTTTTTTTATTTTTTTATTTTTTATTTTTTTTATTTTTATATTTTCTATATTTTTTATTTTTCTTATTTTTTATATTTTTAATTTTTTAATTTTTTTATATTTTTTATATATTTTTTATTTTTTATATATTTTTATTTTTTATATATTTTTTATTTTTTATATATTTTTTATTTTTTATATATTTTTATTTTTTTTTTTATTTTTTAAATTTTCTTTTATTTTTTATATTTTCTTTTATTTTTTATATTTTCTTTTATTTTTGATAATTTCGTTTAATTTTTATAATTTCGTTTAATTTTTATGATTTCGTTTAATTTGTATTTTTTACAATTTTTTTATGTTATTTTATGTTTAATTTTTTTTATGTTTAATTTTTTTTATATTTTATTTTTTTTAATTTTTTTTTTTTTATTTTTTTATTTTTTTTTATTTTTTTATTTTTTATATTTTTTTTTTCTTATTTTTTATATTTTCAATTTTTTTATTTTTTATTTTTTATATTTTTTATTTTTTATATTTTCTTTTATTTTTTATATATTTTTTATTTTTTTATTTTTTATATATATTTTATTTTTTTATTTTTTATATTTTCTTTTATTTTTTATATTTTCTTTTATTTTTTATATTTTCTTTTATTTTTTATATTTTCTTTTTTTTATATTTTCGTTTATTTTTTATATTTTCTTTTTTTTATATTTTCTTTTATTTTTTATATTTTCTTTTATTTTTTATAGTTTCTTTTATTTTTTATATTTTCCTTCCTTTTTTATATTTTATGTTCTTTGTATTATCTTTAATTTTTTTATATTTTCTGTTTTTTATATTTTATTTTTTTCCTATTTTTTCTTATTTTAAATTTAAATTTTTTTTCTTTTCATTTTAAATATTTAATTTTTTTCATTTTAAATGTTTAATTTTATTTTTTTTATTCCTTCATTTTAAATATTTGATTTTTTTTTTATTTATTTATTTTTTTTTTTTTTTTGAATATTTAACTTTTTTTTTCATTTTAAATATTTAATTTTTTTATACTTCACTTTTTTATTTCTTTCCCTTGATTTTTTTATTTTTTCCCCTTGGTTTTTTATTTTTTACTTTTTTCCTTGATTTTTTATTTTATATTTTTTTTTATGTTTTTTATTCTTTTATTTTTTTCTTGTTGTCTTATTCTTGTTTTGATTTTTTTTTGTTTTCATTTCGTTTCATTTATTTTTTCTTGTTTTTTTTTGTTTTGTTTTTGTTTTTTGTTTTATTTTTTTTTTTATTGTTTTTTTTTTTTTTTTTTTTGTTTTTTTTTTTTATTGTTTTTTTTTTTTTTTTTTTTTTTGTTTTTTTTTTTTATTTTTATTTTTTTTGTATTTTTTTTTGTGTTTTTTTTTTCTTCTAGTTTTCCACTTTTATATGGTTTTTTTCTTGCTTTTTTCTCTTGCTTTTAATTTTTTTTTTCAAATTAAACTTTTACTCACCTTAGTATGCCCGCGTTATTGTTGGCATTCGTATCTGGTGCTTGCGGAAAAGTGCGTGGGCGTGGTGGTGCCAATATATTTTCGCCTTGTGTTGACCATGTTGAGTCTTTCCAAACTGGATGATCGCCAACGCCGGGTATATGCAATGGATTTAAAGGACCACCGGTAACGCCACCGGATATGGTACCTTTGCCATCGGATTTCTCCCATAGCTTTTTGGCAGTGGATGTTGTGATCTAAAAAAAAATACAATAAAAAAAAAAAACAATATAAAAACATGACTTTGATTTTTTGATATTTTTTAAACTACTGTAAATCAACAAAAAAAGAGACTTAAATTAATTTTTTTTTTTTCATTTCCTGAATAAATTATTTTTTACCCAAAAAATATTATAAATTTGTTATGCCACACCCTGCACAGTTGAGCCATTTTAATACTTTTTCCGCCTTTCCGGCATTTGTACATCCATCCTTATCGTCAATCGGCCCTAATCGTCATTTTTCTTTGCTAAGACCAACAATATCTAATGCACTTAATATTTTATTTCCCTTTGCCGGATGCATGTAGTTTTTGCATGCAGTACAATCCGTCCGTCCGTACAGTCGGTTGGTTGCTTGTTGTTGTTGGTTGCTTCGTCGGTCAGAGAGTCAGTCAGTTTGTACATCCATTGATAAAGTTATTCAATTCATGCAAGTTCCGCCCTTTGCTCTATAAAATTAATGCACTAACAACAAAGTATTACAAAGTCACTCACATACATACATACACTTTCATTTTCAAATCTATTTCGATTACATTTTTGTAATGCTTCTTCGTTGAACTTTTTTCTTTTATTTTTGTTGGGTACAAAAGTTGACCCGCAAGCCTAAAAAGTGATTGCAAGTAATTGCAAAATATAAATCGATTAATCGACTAATCGGTATTTCGATTATTTCAACTTATTGGAATGGTAAAAAAAAATACTACGCGATTAATGTGCTGAATGTTTAATCGCAAGACTAAATAATTATTTCAAAATAGTTATCGATTAATCGACTAATTGGGATTTTTGATTATTTTTGGATTTATTTGGAATAATCTTTACATTTTCTAAGAATAGTTTTTACATTTAAGATATTGAAGCAAATGCCTCACTATTACAAAAATGGAAGCCAAAACAGCTGTTTTTTTTTTAGAATTTTTGTCTGTTAAGTCAAGCTGTTTGTACGCGCATCACTCGAAGACCGCTTCATATAATTTAATGCGGTTTTTATCGATGTCTTGCAAGGTGTTTAACTTGATGTTTTGGGTCCAGTTTACCGCACGAAACCATTTTATAAACTCTGTTTACAGTGGTGGCACTAAAAATTTAACTAAAAATATTTTTTTCATTTATTTTCAGATCGGCTTGATGCCTTTACAATTGTAAATAAAATTTTAAATATTTTTATTATTAAATCGATTAATCGGAACAAGAATTACGATACAAATAAATCGCTTTCCGTTAAAAAAAGTTTCGATTACTTTGATTAATCCTCCAATCCCTACCCGCATCACAAAAAGAGTAGCCCTAAAAAGAAAACTTTCAAATATTAAATGCATAAAAATTACAAAACCCATCAGCGGACAATAAAAACGCCCGCGTAGACATATAAGTCGCGCAAATGCATTTGAAGCTCACAAAGAAAAGCGTGTCTACAAATTTTGCAAAATAAACGACAAAGAACAAATTTATGTAAAGACTAATTACGCATTGTTTGTAGGTAGTTCTCAGCCCCTCTGCTATGTGTTTTTGTTTCCTCCTTTCATCATTGAACTATGAATGTAGTAAGCGATTGTGTACACGTACATATAATGTGTGCAATGACCCCCATTTTAAGTGGAAGTTGTTGAAATAATTAAGAGAATAGGTTTGATAGCATACTAGGTTAGTGTGAAGGGTTATTTTACAGTGTGTTCGAAAATGATGTGTTATTGAATTATTTTTAGAGCGCAAAGTGCAAAGTTTTTACAACGTAAAATGATATTTGAAGATTGGATTTTTCTCTATAACACAGCCCCACAAAAAAAAAAAAGTGTCTGGGTTGGGGGATCAGACCCCCCTTTCCCCATGTATTTTGACGCCCTGAACACGAATTCGGTGTCCGTTTTAGTCTAGCACGTCTGGATTTTTCTCTAACCTCAAAAAAACATGTCAAATGTTTAGTGGTATAGGAATTTTTTGAGGTTTGAAAAAAATCCAGACGTGCTGGACCAAAACGGACACCGGATTCGTGTTCAGCGCATCAAAATACATAGGGAAAGGGTAGTCTGATCCCCCAACCCCGACATTTTTTTTTGTGGGGCTGTGTAATTATTCGAGTTTTCTAAAATTTATTGTCATTTTTTTCGCATTTGTTGGACTTTATCAATTTAAATTTTTTTTGAATCTATGATTTATTTTTATTGATTTTTTTTAATTTTAATTAATATATTTTTTTATTTTTTCTTTACTTTTTTTATTTATTTTTTTTCTTAATTTTATTTTATTTTTTTCTTAATTTTATTTTATTTTTTTCTTAATTTTATTTTATTTTTTTCTTAATTTTATTTTATTTTTTTCTTAATTTTATTTTTAATTTTCAAGTATTTTTATTTATTTTTTTTGTAATTTTGTGCTTCTGATATTTTTAATTTTGTATTTCTGATATTTTTAATTTTCTTTTTCTGATATTTTAAATTATGTATTTTTTATATTTTTAATTTTGTATTCCTGATATTTTTAATATTGTATTTCTGATGTTTTTAATTTGGCATTAACTTTTTTTCAACTTATTTTTTTATTATTTATTTTTTTTGTATAATTTTTTATTTTTCTATTATTTTTTATTTATTTTTTTGTACTAATTTTTATATATATTTTTTTAATCTGAGTTTTTTTTATTTTGTATTTAATTTATTTTTTATTTTGTATTTAATTTATTTTTTTTATTTCGTATTTTTTCACATTTTTAATTCTGGATGTATTTTTAATTTTTTGTTTACTCTTTTATTATTTTAAATTTTTTATAATTTTTTTTTTACTTTGTAAATACATAATATATAAAAAAATAGAAAAAAAACCTAAAAATAAATCGAAAATTAAGAATTTTAAAAATTCAAAATCAAAAATAAAATATTAAATACAAAATAAAATAAAAAAAAACAGATTTGTTTTATTTTGCTTCAATTTTTTTTATTTTTACTTTTTTATATTTTTTATATTTATTTTATATTTTTTTATATTTCTTTTATTTCTTTATTATTTTTTTTTAATATTTTTTAATATTTTTTATTTTTTTTTATATTTTTTTATTATTTTTTTTTTTTTATATTTTTTATAATTTTTATATATTTTTCATATTTATTTTATATTTTTTTTATATTTCTTTTATTTTTTTATATTTTTTAATTTTTTTTTTTATTTTTTTTAAATATTTTTTATTTTTTTTAATATTTTTTATTTTTTTTTATATTTTTTTATTATTTTTTATTTTTTTATATTTTTTTATTTTTATTTTTATTATTTATATTTATTTATATTTATTTATATTTATTTATATTATTTTATATTATTTATATTTATTTATATTTTTTTATATTTCTTTTATTTTTTTATATTTTTTGGTTTTTTAACATTTTTTTATATTTTTTTATATTTTTTATATTTTTTTTATATTTTTTTTTATATTTTTTTTTTTTAGTTTTTTTTTAGTTTTAGTTTCAGTTTCCATTTTTATACAGCATCATAAAATCCAAGGTAATACACTAACAAGTCTCAAGAAAACAAACTGAAAAAATATGAAAGAACACAGTATTGACCTGCCCTAAAAGCAGGAATTCGTAACAATTTGTCAATCTCATTAAATATTTGTAAGCATTTTACATTTCTAATGTTATTTGTCCAAAAAAAAGGCCAAAATGCCGCGTTAAGCAGCTTAGAGATAAGCGCTTTGTCAACTACATATATGTAGTCGACGAACTAACTGACAGACAGTAGGACAGGACAAGCGCCATAGATAACTGGAAAGCAAAGTGAATAAAATTGTGTTGCCACAACTTCAGTAAGCTCGTCGGGGGACAATCAAATTTTAATCTCAGAAGTTGAATTGTTACAAACAAACTGGAAAAATTGCAACGATGCAGCACAAAAGACTAGAGGCATATCGTAGTACCATATTCGACGTGGTTGCAACACAACGCATGCGCAAGAACTCAACTACGCTGAAGAGTCGCTCTTCACGCTCAGGTGTTATGCGAAGAGTGCGAGGTAGAAACGTGGTTAAGATTCTTTTAATACATACGAGGAAAAAAAAAGGTTTTTTGGAATTTTAATGGGCATAATGCACTGTTGCTGTCCACTCAGCTCGAGCACAGAATCAACCCAAGCAACTAGCATTTAAGCCGTCAAAGCAGCTGCTACCACGCGAGCCATCAAGAGCATTCGTCAGTCAATCACATTCACTTAGATCACCGTCATGCTAGGCGACTGACCGTACTACAATGGTCAGACAAACACAACTCATTGGTATGTTTGGTTGTGTGTTAACACAATAAAATCCAATAAAAAAAATGGCAGTAACAACAACAGAACGGAAAATGAACATTTAAGCGGATTGCGGAAGAAGTTGGTGACAAATGCGATAAGCGCGTGTGAGCTAGAGCCGGCGAGGTGAGAAGAATTCCACAGCACAATACCACCCAATTGAGGTAGGAATGTCGATACGCAATAGAAATGTAAATGTTGTTGCATGCAACACGGCAATCTTCGTGTGTAGTACATGTTGAAGGATTTCTAACGTTGGGATTGACGTTTGCGAGAGCCCGCATGGTTGGTTAAAATTTAAACCCAGTCTGCAATTTAAAGGGAAATAATTCTTTAACCGAGAATCATTGGATAGTGGTTTTTGGTTGGGTTTAGGTTAGCTCAGTGTTCGAAAACAATTAAGAATATAGTTTCAAAACAAGTTTTAATGGTATCTACAAAATATTTTGTTCCATACTTGATTTCCAATGTTATACTATTAATTTTCGACTTGAAAT